>OV815972.1:6007500-6577500 GCA_929112965.1 Mythimna albipuncta
TATTTAATAAAGCTCGTTCATATCCCTTGTTAGTAAAGTTATTTTCTAATATTCAGTTCTTACTTTTACGCTACGGAAAATTGCCCGTGCTATGAAAATATTTGAAGAGCAAAACGATGTTAATGAACATCATAAAAACTTTTAATTACACAGAAAACGTCACGTCCTAATAACGTCTCATATGTGCTCATTACAAAGTTATAACAAATGTTTATTTCAATTCAAATAACAGGAAAAAGCTACGGAGCTTCTGAAAGTGTAGAGTTCCGTTGAATACTGAAACCACGCCGGTGCAAAACATCTCACAAAGAGACTCGATCTATTACAATACTGCTAGATATATAAAAAAATTGTTATACAGAATATGGAACGCTACAATTTTATTACCTTAGTTATTCTGTTTAAAATTCTGCTTGTCGAATAGTTCTGGAATATCGGTAGCTCGTAAATTTCCCCTGGAAAGGAATTCTGCGAACTAGGACTATCTATCTTTTCGATTGTGCTGAGTTTGGGCAGAGACGGATGGTAAGCTAAAGACTTTGAATTAATTGCAAGGCAATCAATAGCCAAGTTTAACGGTAATTGTGGTTTAAATTTATCGTCTGTTTGAGTATCATCGTCATCTTGACCACGATCTGTCTACGATTGATCGGAGGCATCTTCCAAATTGAGTATTATGAAGCCCGTACCCATTTTGATATGCATTTCATGAATTCTCATTCAAATGCATTAAATATTTAGAGAACGATAAAGGCAAGTCCTTAGCTCCTTTTAATTTCACGCAAATCATTAAACCAGATTGGAGAAAAATACTTTGTGTACTGCACTTTATCAAGTTCTGAGTTGCCAGAATTATAGTGAAGCCATATTAAGTTAAGTAAAGTTTTTATTAACAGACGACAAAGGAAAGTTTTGTATAACATTATTGATCTAAAATACATGTTCGATATTGAAACAGTCTTTTTGATTCTAATATCGGGGTTTTGCCTGCTATAAATCGTCTTTTTTGCTTGAAACACTGGCTTCATTCAATTTATCTCGGCTGGTACCGGGTTATCGACAGCCGTTGCAGTTATATGCATAATTTAACCTGCGACCACATGGACTGACCTACATGCATCGCCCCAGTTTGTCTTACAACTCCGAGTTACGATCCTTCCCTTCGTCAGTATATTTAAACTGAAAGTAAACGCTTGAGTAAATACAGGAAGTTCTTTCACTAAGCGGCCTTTAAGTATATTTTAAATGAAAGATTTGTACAGAAACATTTTTTTCGCGCTTGCTTGCGCTTCAAAGAATTTTACGGGTTGCATTTTGAGATGCTATTTAGTGCAGTTTTTGTAGACATTTGCGCATCATTTTTATTTGTGTTGTAGCTTCAAGGAATAAATGGCTTGAGGAAAAGTGCAGTGAAAGCAAATTGGTTTTACTGAAGCAATTGATTTTAAAGCACTTTTATGAATAAACTTTGTGACTTTGATTTGATTGATTTTCTTGTCTGTCTCGCTCTTTGAACATTTTTATAAGGATTACATACCACAAGCGATTTCTTTATCATCATCGTTTCTTGAAATGATGACACTAAAACGATGACACTATTAAGCAATAGCCAATCGACTATTGCTTAATAGTGTTCTATTTTTCATATCTTATTGGATTTATATTTTCATTATGTAGCCTTCTTTTATCATCTGATTTTATATTATGAAATGCAAAAAATATCATTGCTGGTTTTGGCACCTTTTGAAAACTATAGCGTTTACTTTGCCAAGGTAGCCTCTACATCTACGACCGAATACTCCATCTCGTCAGCTCTTCCGTAACCTATGGGGATTATAGAGCTAAATGAGATGGAGTACCCAGTCTCAAACATACGACCCTGGCAAATAGAACATGAAAACACTCGCCGGACCAATCCGAAGCAAGCAGTTCTGGCAAAGCGGATATTGCAAATATTTTGGCTCAGTAAGAGCTACAATTTCCTTACAGTTAACCATTTCGTGCTATAAAAAAATGTATATCTTAAAGCTTCGTGTAAGTGTAGGTAGTAAGGTGACGCAACCGCCCTTATTTAATCAAGCTTCCTTATCAGGAATGTAATGGATCTTGACATCGCGTGCTGAAGTGCATCAGGCACAATCTCTTCTTTCGCATGCCGCTGATTGCGACAATTGATTTGCTTGTTGTGATTGTGTTCAACATGTATCTATGTTGTTTGTTGTGAGAATTAATGTTGGATAAATGTACAGGGCTTAGCTAAATAATAACAGCTTCACAGATCGAACTTCGAGTTAAGCAATGCTTGCCGAGGTCAGTTTGAGGAAGGATGATGATCTCGACATGGTACTGATATTCTTCCAAACCTCAGAAAGCACGTGGAATCGTTGGATCCGGCTATCATTTGTAGATATTTGACCATGTTGCGGTTAGTCAGAAGCTATAAAATCTAACAGCAGTCTCGACAAAGGAGCATCATGTTACTCAGTTACTGAGTTATGGAGGTTAGAAAGGCAGTCGCTCCATGTTAAAGGCTACAAAGAGGAGAGAGAGAGAGAGGGAGAGGTAAAGGTACGGATATAGGTACATCCGGCTTGACTAGAAGAGGAACCTAACACAATTAGGAAGGAATGGGCAAATTGATGCATTCCTACATGCGCAGGGAAATGTATCATGGCATCAGCAGACATGATTGAGATGATATGATGACTTGCTTGCTCAGTAGAGCTTCCGAAAGAGTAGGTCTTAAAATGAACATGGATAAAACCAAAATCATGATTAACAACCAAGTAGCGCCATCCTATCAAGATCGAAGTTGTGGACGATTACGTCTACCTCGGACAGACAGACCAGTTGGGTAGGTCTAACTTCGAGAAAGAGGTCAAGCAACCACGTTTCGGAGCCATATGATTAGCCTTTCTTTGCTAATCTTCAGTCTCTACATCTATAGCTATTCATATTCAAAATCAGAACTATCCTTACGACATTTTTCTCATTCGTTCTCATCACATACACGAACACATAACAAATTATTATCACAGAACTTTTCAGTTATCGCCTGTCGCTTTCAAGGTTCTTTTTTATAAAACCCCATTTCATTCAAATATTTGTGCGAAGTTTCAAAAGTTTAAATTGTCCAAGTACCTACTTGGTAAGTTTGATTGGAATGGAACCAACTCATACAATATTTAGCTCTCGTCATTCTCGATGGAAATTAGTGCTAAAATAATGATGAATATATTCTTACGCGTTATAATAAGACAGGAAGACTAAAGAAACTTTGAATGGACAGTGTCAAACATAATGTAGCTAAAATGGGGGTGACTAAAATAAAATTACGATTAATTGATTATAATGGAACATACACATGCCCAAATAAAATAGATGGAGAGGGAGGCCAAGGAGGAGGGAATGGAGAAAAGATGGAAGAATTGTGTAAGTGATAGCATAACGATTGACAGACCAGAATGAAAGAAAGAATCCAAGCATTTAATTCTAATAAACCATTTATAGGCTTTTGAATTTTCAAGTAAGTCAAAAAATTAAGCTAATTGCATATTCTACAGCGTTGATCTTTATTGAGCAGAATGTGGAAGAAACTCAATGGACACTTTTAAGTTCGAATCGAATTAGAAACATCTTAGTTAGGTATATATTTCTTGTATTATGTAAGAACAATGTAAAAAAAAAACAAATTCAAATACTTAAAGAAATTAAAATAACCTACTGGTAGCTAAAAGATCACTAGGCTTAACTGACAGCGCCCGTTCACGGATATATGACATGTATACCAGCACCACTCAACTCAACCATTTTGAAGGGAACTGAATTATCCAACACGCGCCACCATCACTGAGACATTTGTGTGAAAATGGCAGTTAATAACTGCCATGCTCTTTTATGTTAAACAAGTCCAATATTAACCTAAATCCATAAATTATTCTATGGTACTCCCATTTATAAACTTGTTGCATCGATCCTAAGTAACTTATTACTTGATAAGAGCAGGAAGATGGTGCGGATTCTTATCTTAATGCATCATGGTGTCCCACATTCAAACTTAACAGCATCACTCATATCAGTGCATGTCGTTTGTTTGTTTGAATAGAGAAAAAGCGGTTCATGATAACATGCTTGTAAAGCGATAAGACCTTTTACAGTAGCCACCGACAATGTCTCTTTTGTATTCAGATAACGGAATCAAGTTCTGGCAACTGACAGATAAAATTAATTACTAGTTTACTTGTACTTGGAATTTTGTTGACATTGTTGGAGAGTAAAAGACGGACGCTGTATACTAAAAGCTAGGTCGAAAATTTATGAATAGTTGTGTACTAATTTTGGTTCTAAGTCTGTTTTATTTGATTTTTAGCAAGAAACTTTTTCAGGTAGTAAAGTATAAGTTTAACACCAATCAATTTAAATGTAAGTCTAATCTGTATAGAAGTAAGTACCCGATATAGAAATATCAGGTAGGAAACTATGAGGGTAGGTAGTTGCTTAGACCAAACACAAAATCCGTCTGTTCCCTTTTCATTAAAGATTACTGGGTTTTAGACCCAGTTCCAGGAACCTCTATAAGGTCAATCATCGTTTTGGGCTACGAGATTATTCGAAGGAATCACCACGATCCTGGAGCTCAAAAGATAAGATAAGAAAAGGACAATTTATTTCTTTTATATAATACACCTCGTACGCCAGACCAAGCTGATACAACTCGAGATCATACCACAGATAAAAGTTTAAGCCATAATGCAACCAACTATCATGCAGCCCATAAAAATATTAAACAAACAAGATCTGTTGAAAACACGACAATAGCATGCGCCCTATATTATAAGTCATACACAGAAAACAGCGGTTCTCCACCCTGCGATACTGTAAACAAAATACCCAAAACATAAATAAATACTAACGCAATGGTGAGACAACACGTGAAAACGGTTCAACGGGTTAACTATCAGTTAATAAATATCAGTAACGTGCAGTTACCGAGAATCTGTGAACATTATCTGGTTAAAATTAAACTTTACGCAACGTGGTCTGTTAAACTTTGTTACTAGTATAAAGGAACTTGTGAAGTTGTAAACAATGTTTGTATTTGAAGGGTGTTTTGTTTTGAATGAAGTGAAGAGGAATAGCTTCACAACGAGCCTAGAAATGTGACCATGAAAGTTGGTTTCATGATGAGTTAAACTTTGGACAGCAAATTTTAAAGAGTAGGTACACTCTCTAAATAATTTATTCAACGAAGAAGATTCGTTAAAATTGTATCAAAGTGTTCCAAATGGCAAGTCACTATGATGGTATTTCTGATTACAAAATGGTCTAATATTTTCAATAACTTAAGTGTAACCTAGTATTTAAATAGTATCTCTTAAGCTTTGGAGTGTTTTCGGGCAAAGGCTTCCTTTAGCTTCGCTCTAATGATGTCCATTTAGGCTTGTCACAGTTTGCCAGATTTTGTCCTCCTACCTTCTACTTCTTTTTTTCCTTTTCTTGCTTTTTATATACCAGTTTAAAGTAGTAATCGAACTGGCAAGCCTCTATAACATACAAACACAAAGAATTCCAATAGGGTCCAAACCAACACCAACCAATTAACACAATCATCTTCAAATCATCACATTATTACCATTAATAAGGGAATAACAATGCTAACCGAAGCTAATTATAGCTACAGAGAAGAGTTGTAGACTGAAAACAAAAAGGGAGTAGGTCAAGTAGTAACTTGGGTCAACGATGCTCGGGTTGTAACTGGCTGAGTACTTACAATTGCTTTTGCTACTGAAGCGGAAAGTTACCTTGTTGAGAGCCTCTCACCTGATTGTACCCGAAGAAGTTCTAGTAGTAAAAGGACCTACCAGTACACTTTGAACTGATTTTAGAAAAAACTTTCTCTTAGGTATAAAAGGATAAGATTCAAACAAATTAAATAGTATCCACTTGAAACTCACAATGCGATCGTTGGATACTGTCGAGGACAGTCTTTGTACTTATGAGACTACGTGAGACTCTTTTTCAGTCATGAACAATATAAAATTCTAAACTATCGGTACAATTATACTTATTCATGTTTAATAAGTAACACAAAGTGTTTAGTTTTTTTTTCTAGACGATGAAAGTCTTTGTATTTTAATTAGTAGTAGGGCAGGAAGATGACGACGATATCAATGTAGAGTAATGAAAAGACTATCATAATAAATATAATAAAATACTTATGACTTATTTTATAAAGAAAAAGCAGCCTTTTCATCCAAGAAACGATTCCAACTAGCTCCTTCATTAATAACAATGACTGTTATTAACGTAGTAGTAAACGCTTGATCACAACACTTAAATACAATTCTGGGGCACGCAAAATTAATAGCTCCGCCGACGCTTATGGAGCCGAAAGTACAAAAAATAAACCAGAGTTTTTTAAAAACTGGCCAAAAAAGTCTACCATCCGACTTTGCGCTTGGTACAAAGAAGTGCAAAAATTGAATACGTTCTTCTTTTATGATTCTTGTGTTTATGAACTCTTTAAGTTACTTCAGATCTCACCGTTGATGTGACTTCGTGGGCTAGCAGATTTCGAGCAATGGGTAGGTCGCTGTCCGGCCGGTAAACATCTGGATCGTCCACACCTGAATCCTCGACGGCGGGTAGAATTTCGATGCGTGCCTCAAAGAGATGTCAGCAAAACCGTAGGAGCTCAGCATGGCCCGAAGTCTACTACGCCCACGGGTAGTCTATGAAGGAACATAGGTGTGGTTTTAGTCAGTAAAAGTCTAACACACCTAGCCGCTCTGCCCAAGAGTGGGAAAAGATATTGGATGATTTCCCGGCAACTTACGGTTAAAACAGAACTTGACCAACATCTACAGAAAATAGTATGTAGTAGGTAGTTGTTTGCTCTTCATCAATAAGTTTATTGGCTACAGCTGTCTGTTTATTTATACGCTCCTCCAGCATTTTAGAATAGTTACCTGCACTTCAAGCATTTCAGACGTTGTTGCTGAACGCTTATATTGTTTGTGCAGTTTGGTCGAATGTATGTCAAGAACTCCATAGAACTATATTCGAATGTAAAATAATAGAGTTAAAGATACCACTGAAAAAAAATCTTCATGCAAATACAAAGGTTTGAAGGCGCACTAAGTATCTTAGGTTTTCTGTGGGGTAGTGGAAAGACAATATGGCAGGTACATTAAAAAGGAAATGTTATTTATTAAAGGAAATATATATATATTCTCTCTCTGTCTGAAAGCAGGCTCATCGACAGAAAAAATAATTGAGAAATCGATTGCAATGACAACTACCGGGTCCCATTTTTAAACAGTCAAGGGACCCTTTCAAATATACACAAAGTTTCATCAATATCGGTCAAACCGTTTACCGTTTTGGAAGAAATAGGTGACAAACACACGTACAGTAGTTTTTTTTGTAATTGATATAATCTAGTGCTTGACTGCGATCCACCTGATGGCAAGAGTGATGCAATCGTTGATGGTAAAGCGGACTATTTTAAATTATTATCAGACGGGAAGAACGCAGCAGGCAATTATTGTTCCTAAGTTAATTTATAAAGATAGTTAAAGTAAACACACTTATAGATTATAATACCTACTTATTTGGTCATTTCTGCCTATAATGTTAGTAGTATTTAGTACTAAGTCGGAAGGGAGTATTCTCATCAATGTTATCTTATTAACAGGAATCCAAAAGACTCTTAGGAACTTATTAACACAGTTTTCTATAACACCTCCTAATCCTGTGGCCGCAAAATCTCCCAACTTGTACCAATATAGGAAACTTCTCTTTACGACCTCCATCCCGGTGACCTGTTTTACTAAACACTCATAAAGCCCTGCAGGGTATACTGGCCTGGATTACGTCATTGTCTTTTTACGACTGTTGTGTTTGAGTTATAGCGTTCGGCTTTTTTGGCCACTTTGTGGACATAATCACTGAGTGGATTTAGTTCGGTGTCCATCGTAAAATCGACGGCTGGGCAATCAAACTGTAAACTTTAAGCTGAGGCAATTTAGTTTCTATTTTTACCTTGATGATTTTCTGAACGCTTCTTTGGCATAACTTACACTAGGTCTTCAATCTTATTCTCTATCTATGCTAATCCAAATATGTAACACTAGCTTTTGCCTACGGCTTCGGCTGCATATCTACATAACATATTGTTATAGTCTATGTCACTCAGGACTAAAACAACGTTTTTATCAATGTTAACATTTTACCAATCGGACCAGTACTTTCAGAGATTACCTCCGACAAACAAAAAAACATACTTCACCCGTTTATCACATTTTTTAGATATTTTTAAAATCTCGGGTGACAGTGTTCGTTATCGAAATCATCTGAAACGGCGTGACCATTTCTTTTTTTTTTTTTTGAGAATACGTCGTAGGTTATTTTTTACTTTCATGCACCCCACCAATGATTTATATACCAGAACAACGTTTGCCGAGTTGAAAGGTTTGTGGTTTTGTTTTTAATGAACAAACTCAAAAACTATTTGTATTAGACCGATTTTTTAAATTCTTCATTCAGTAGGTAGTATGCCACTTAAACCGAGGACTATAAGCTATATATTTCCTATTTTCAAATGGGCGCACCTTCTGGCAGATGCTATTTTATTGTACACTAGCTTTTGCCCGCAGCTTCGCCTGCGTAGGTACATAAAAATTAAATATAGCCTGTCCCTCAGAAGTAAAGCAGCTTTCTAATGTCGAAAAAATTTTAGCAATCGGACCAATACCTACTTTCAGAGATTACCTCCTACAAACAAAACACATAAAAACCACCAAAAAAAAAATCAAACTTACCTTTTTATAATATTAGTGTAGATAGTGAGGATATAGACGCTCGTATATATTTACACTAATGATTTTTGCAATAGCTCTATCGCAAGAATCCCTATAGCTACAATTTAAAAAAATGGCTTCCAGTCACATATTTTATATGAAATATGTCACAGGAACAAACAGTTTTTATTCCTAACATTTCTCGTAAAGCTCTATTTAACGTGTGCCATAAAGTCTTCCTCGCATCGTCTGCACTTCAGTAAACGTATGCTAAAATTTTGGGATGTAAAAGTGAAAATATTTTGAGGGAATATGAGCTACCTAATTCAGCGAAAGACTTTATGAGCCACTAAAATAATTCCAGTATAGTTGAAGCCATCCTTTCTACACGTATACTGGGAATTGTACGAGTGTGTTCGGGAAATAGGGCTTTTGTATTTCGTATTGCTTTTAATAACGCACCGGGGAATACTGTCGTTCAAATCTGTTGCTCGACTTACATATTGCTCGTTCAAGCTTTTGGCTTGACGGGAACCTATTTGCTTAGCAAGTCCATTAAACATTGTCACAGCGGGCTTTTCATTAACACGTCTTCATTTATTTTTAGTGAACGCAATATGCCGCGCCTGTATTTTTTTTTTTTTTACACATTTCGTCAGATTACGCTGTTGTTTTATGCTGAAGATATAAAATCTTTAGGCCCATAAAATCATAATGAACGATTTTACTGCGGAACGTTCCATACTAAACGTTATAATTCGAAAATATGTAGGTGTTAGCAAAACACTCAGCTTTTGTATTTGTTTCATGGTCTCGTCGACTTACTGACAGAGTGTCACTTTTGAGTTATTGAGATATATTTTTACGATTGCGCATTACTGCAGAATTGCGCATTAGTGTTACATCATTCCTTTGAGTATGTACAGTTAAATTTATGGCTGTTATAAAAAAAAAACATCAGTTTATGTGTTATACATAAAGGCGATTCAGCTAATTTCACTCAAGGGTAAGGAGAACACTAATTTAGTTGCATCATCAATCAGTTTGATCCAAGCTTTATCACATTATCTATCAGATATCAAAATATTAGCTGTATTATCCACGATTAATTTTACTTCATACTTGTTTGTTATTACTTCATTTTTTTTTGCTATTCGTATCGTGATAAAAGCTCTGTCGTCACAGTCAAGATTGTGTCATTTGAGTCACTTACTCAAAATATTTTAGTCCATCACCTGCTAAGGCTACTCAGCGTAGGAACGAAGGCTATTAGCAAATATCTCCTTAGAAATAGCTGCTGCTAAAAGGGTGGGCCTGTTTACATTTGGCTATTATAAGAATAGATTGATTAATGTTCAGGTGGGCCGATGAAAAATGGATATCAGATAAAACGATCTTGTAAGGAAATGGTAAAGGCACGGCCTATAATGTAGTTATCAATTATGGTAAAATTAGTAGAAGAAGAAATATTGGAAATCTGATTTATGATTAAGATAAATAGCTTAGAAATTAGATGTCGATATTGGTTCAATAAACAGATGTTACACTATGTATTTTTTACGATTCTATGCTTCTATACAAATACTATAGAGAGAAGAGATTTATATTTTTGTTTGCATTGAATGAACTCAAAACCGTCGATTAAAATATCTTTCATTATTTTCTACTATCTCATTGGCGAAGCCACTGGCAGCAGCTAGACAATTATATTTTTAAAACCATTATGTCCAAATGTACAAAAAGTTTTTCTACAGATACTAAAATTAGCATTACCACAAAAGACACAAAGAAAAAAGGAGGCGAATCCTTCCAACAACAGAAATTAATCAAGACTACAAAAAAAGGTTACAGAAATATAGTCTCCTATCTACGAGACACTTTACTAACACACAACGAACTGCCCACATTAAGTTAAGGACCCCAAGGCTATATAGCTAGGCGTATTAGCCAGTAAGTACGAGACTTTCCTACATACACCTAATTAAGGTCCTCATCTTCCTCCGTAGACCATTTATTGCAGACCAAGCCCTTCACAAGTGTCCCTTCGTCCCTCCACTAAACTAATTTTACAAATGTGTTTAATTGACGCGTGACACTATTCCTAATGCGCTGCAGCAATTGTTTATATCAGTTTTATTAACGGTTAAATTAAAGGTTATATCAGTTATTCACGTAGGGACGTAGGCGATTAACATTCTCCTTGGAATATGAGCGTTAAGGTCATTGCTGTCAGTTGAGATATTGTCAATTTAACGAATAGAAGATATCCGATTTCGTGATTCACTGCGAACTTATTTTCAAGGTGTCAAGTGGTTGTTACAGTTACAATTTTTCTCTCTTCAGAAAAAGTTCGAAGAGCTGTCAATTTCAGCTTATGGATGTGATATTTTGTCCGGCGAAAAAACTGTCAGTCTAATATAAAAAGCTCAAAAACTTCTAAAGTACAAACAAGGTGCTAAGAATTCGCAGTGTTCGTCAAACGAGAAACTGTGTCGTAAACGTGAAAGGAAAATGAAGATACGAAATTCTTGTTTGACCCAACTAATTAGACTTATTACTCTTTGTAGAAGAAAACTTGCTTACAAGTTGCTGAAGCAGTAGAAGTTTCATCTCGAATACAGAATAAAACAGTGATGAAGTAATTTGATATTACACGCCAGAATCTAATTACAACTAATGGACAAAGAGCATTATTTCTTAACGCTCATTGTTATGAGAGCGTAAAAATATCATTTTCCAAACATCTTTTAGATTTTCTACTATTGTAGTCTCAAGAAAGATGGAGCTGGAATAAGAATATTTGCTCACGGCTCATTTTATTAAAAAAGAAATATTGTGTAAAGCCTGAATGCGTAATGAAATCTTCAAGAAAGGTTTTGAATCAAGACTCTGTTGTTGGAATAACTCTATTTGCTTATCAGACTTTATTAAAACCACTTTGAAATCATTTCTTTATTCTACCGAAATTAGAGATTCTTTTACTCAAATTATATAGACAAAATCCAAGATACTTGAAATACTGACTGCATGTTGGTTGCACTATTGCAACTTTAGCATAACTGGTTTTAATTCCTATATATTTTATCTTAAGGCAATACTCTTGATTCGTAGGACTGCCTTTGATCGATCTCTTTCATGTGCTCTTATTTATCTTCATTGTCATTAGCAGCTACACCATTAAAGCTGAGCCTATCAATTACCCCCCAATTAATAATCCACAGTACACGTCCATCCTCAATCACAAGGCAACTGACCATGCAAATATATTCTCCCAATTTAAGCCTAATGAAAGGCGTACAATGGGTTGTGATATCAATTTGGACAATTAAACAGTCTGTGCACTGTTACACCATTTAACACGATATATGGGTCGGTAGACGAAATCTCTCGGTTCAGAGGGTATCATGATACTTCAGTCCATGTGGAACATTGTTACCATGGATGAGAATTAGGTGAGATATTGGGAGGTCAACGAACTAATAGTTTGATGTTAATAAGGGCATTGTATTGTCTACATTGCTTAAGAAGGCAATCCGTTCATTGGTTTATGAAACTCAATTATCGGATTTGAGTGTCAGTGACTTTAGCGAGTACGTTATTGGGGCATATACATACCATAATCAGCATTTAAATTTTCTCACTGCTGTGACTCAAGCCTCCTCTCTAGAAAAGGGAACCTGAGAGCACTTCAGAATATTGTCATTTCATTTTCCAGTTTCATAAATTATGGTGGGTGATACATATAGGTTGACAAGAAGACATTGTCACTGGTACCTTTTAGTCCGTAGTAAATCCTGTTTCTTTATTAAATTTTTCATACCATCAGTTCTCAGTCAAAAAACCTCCAGATATTTCTCATCAATAATGTTAGCTTTGCAAAAGTCGCCTAGTTCATAATTAACAGTGTTGAAAATATAAAATTAAAAACTAAAACTCCAGCAACCAAAAGTACTTCAAAGCTTTCTTACTCAGAATTACTGATTAGTCTTACAGAAGACGTTAATTACCACCACAAAGTGTGACGTCACAGTTATTAAAGAGTGCCTTTATTTTGTTCATTTTGCTGTTTCTCTGCACTTAGTTGACGTTAAAACTTCGAATAAAGTTTCATAGCTACTTTGATAAGAGTCTTTCTATTACACCGTACCATACCATGACCGTAATAGGGATGGGTCAGGCGAAAAAAAAGAATTATATTGAAAAGTATAAGATTAGACTGTTCGGTCAGCGATAAAACTCGTCAAACGACTTGGGATTTTTTGAATATTCATCATATCATTTAAAAATTACATGAAATTGATATTTTTTATTAGGTTCTTCTATTAGTAAACAATGATGAAAATATTTTAATCAACCTTGATTATTGAACTAGTGTTGACTACATCAGATTTCATATTACTCTAACAATTACCCAAGTCGTTTGACTTTTTTAGACAGACTCTATGCAAGCATGAGTACCGGCAAAATATGCATGCCTAATAAATCGCAGCGGCGAGAATACGGGTTAGAAACGTATAATGCACTTGTATGATAATTATGCTGTCGATACGTTCAACTGGCTGTTCCATTCCGTGCTTAATACGTTCCTAGTCCGATCTGTTATGATACGGTGTACTGGGCAGACTCCTTCATAGAGTAGTTCGCTACAAGTTTAAGCCACCCGATGGAATGATGGCTTGACCTGCGCAGGTGTTATTTAACTCTTGAACTCGAAGTTTTAATGTATATCTCTGCTAGATTAATGGTGGAAGTTTTTAGCTGAGTTTGAGTAGGATATGAAATGTTTTCTTGGTTGCACAGGCTTTGGAATTATTTTTGGTACAAAATCTAAAACAAAATCATATTATAAAGAGGTTAAATTGTTCATTCGTTGTACCTTACGTTTCTAGATTTTTTTTTGGCCTATAAAAAGATGCACGCAATCATGACGCATCGCAATAAATAAATTATGGCGATACTTGGGAGGGTCTATATCCAACACTGAAATTCTTTCTTGAAGCGTTATAAAACGTTAACCACATCATCGCTTTGCATGAAGTAAGCTCGTGGTCAAAAATTTATGCAATAGAGGAAATAAGAATGTTGAGATAAATGTGTGGAGTCATAGATTATAATATAGATAACTCTGTCAAAACAAAATAACGGATGGATTTGTGTGGAGAATGATAGGAGACCAAAAGGAATCAGTATTAGCGTAACCGACCTATTGGTTGACCGACCACACGTGATTTGGGTTACGGGCAGATAGATGGTATCTCTACAAATTAATCTAATTATATATAAACATCTCTTGTTATTCGTAGTCACACTCCTTTTAACAAAATCAATCGCAATTTTAGTATTTTTGTTACGTTCTATTTCTATAATAATTCCTTCCTTAGGAATTGGCAAGACGTGTTTGAGGGTAAGGATAATGGAAAGCATGGAGAGGGGTCTTTGCGCATTAGTAGAACAAATAATATTAAACATACATACTTATTAACGTAGATGTCAATATTTTTTCTATTTGTTTTTTAAATATTGTATTAAAATAAGTACTTCCAAAATATCGTAACGCTACAATACCTATTGTAATCATAATAATTAGAACTATGAGTCTAACAAATCAAACAGCCAAGTCAAATATTATATTACCTAGTTACAATATACACTGGGTTCGTTTACCTACTACGTAATGCTTTAACGCAAACGTTTGATAAGCAATTTAAATGCTTACATTAAATGTAACGTTCACACGCTTCATAATGATGAAGAAGACAGAAATACCACGCTAAAGACACTAAAGGGTTATAAATTTGGCTCTCTGATTGGGCAAGAACTTGGAGTGGGCCCATAAGAGAGCCAAATGTCATTTACATGTTGATTGCGATGGTTTTGGCTGCGGTTCCGTTATTAGTCAAAATATTCCAAAAATATCGAACTAAAATAATTCTTATTCACTCATATTTACTGTATACTCATTGCCAACAACAATTTATATATTGTTGACATGGCAAATATTTCTTCGAGCGAAGATTAGGCCTAGCGCAACGATATTGTTATTATAAAGAGTGACACACTCATAGTCAACTATTTGAAGATGACAACAAAATGTGGTCTGTGTATCCTTACTATCTTATACATTATAATCTGGGGTAATGTCACATTCATTGTTCCAGTGTACACTTCTAATAGGTACTTTCGATGTTTATATATCGAGCAAGAACTAGCTTTCATCTACGGTTTCATTTGCGTCTATTGTTAGTCTTTCGCTTCAATGGGTCAAAGCGTGATGTTATATGTACATAGCTATACCAATATTCGTGAACCTGGCTATTTTGTGCAAAAATATTTTTTTCTATTCCTACGGTAGTTTCAGAGATTAGCGTAAGTATAGAATAGGATAGCATTATTTTCATCTAATTGATTCAATCCAATAACCACACTAAAAGCAGCATCTGGCGACTATCTAATTCGCTGGAATAATATCATATGTCGTAACATTTTATAGTTGATGCTACATTAAAAAAATAAAGTCAATTTTTTAAATCCCAACCTTATCTATATTATTTTCTTCCTCAAGATTCTAGAGATTTAGGTACGTTAACACATTTTCCTGTTCTTAGGCTTATCACATCCATACTTACCATTTTATGGCATCCAACGAGCTAATTAGCCATTACTTGTGTGTGTCTTCGAGATTATGAGAGCCCTGAACGCCCTTGTACGTGACATTTCAGTACTTCTCAAGATTATATCTGCAGTGCTGCTAATAAATAGAACAGGGACATGGAAGCAAAAAATCTCATTAAATAGTTCCTGGAATCTTAGTGTTTTCGCGTACTGTTTTATAAGGAAATGCAAACTATCTTCTTGTTGCGAAGAATTTGGCTTACAAAGACGGAAAAGGAGCTTAGTTCAGTCAACTGTTGAGGCTTCAGTTTTAAGACTACAACGTTTGGATAAGCAATTCATAGTTGTATTTATACTAGACAATTAGGACAAGCAATAACACTATTAATAGATGTGTCTCAGAGTGATTAAATCAGCACCCCATTAAATTGACCTCCATTGACTCTAGAAACTAGTGTGGGAAGAAAACAGATTCACTACTGAAATTTCTTGGACTAAACATTTTTTGCCATTCCTCTTGTGTACCTACTTGCTCTCAATATAATAAAAGTAAATATCGTAAAAAAACCGACCATGTCTCAGAATCAGAAAACTAAGATAATTATGTGATATCTATGTGAACAGGAAATGGGCCGTAATCCTCCACGCGGACCCATAAACATGCAAAGGAAATTAAAAATGGACTCATGGACTATGGCGTATTAAAATCATCATTGTTTTTGTATTTCACACTATCTGTTTTTCACAAAGGCATATTATAGAGTTGTTTGTTACACCAACGACAGCCCCATTTGTTGTTCAGGCATTTACTGACCATTCCAGGTTTCCTGGAAGAGATCGCGAAAAGCGATAAGGCCGCCCATTGTATGTATGTGTTTTAGTTTCCTTTTTGTATATGAGATGGTGTACAATAAAGTGTATTATAAATAAATAAATAATGACATTGACACGTCATAGTACTTATACGTCATAGCACACGTTATAGCCGTTTTTTGGGATGAGATGAGAGCAGTAGTGGCCTGGTGGGAACGGCTCCGACTTCAGTCATCCAGTCATACGCAATACTTTGTGTAATTTATTTCACCACCACTGCTCTCAAAACGTTGAAAGATCGTGAGGATTCCGGCGTATCCAAGAACCAAAAATTTGAAGATATATGACATCCACTAATCCGCACTGGGGCCGCGTGATGTACTGCAGCCTATTTCATCTAGGAGATGAGAGGACGTCTGTATACCAGCAGGGGAAACATTATAAGGTTGGTTATGTATGTACATAGACTACCACTAGACGTACGGTGTTGCGACACCGATATATGGTAGACGTCCCACCCATACGCACAAAGCGTTTTGGGAACATATATATTGTGCGTACAGCCAATGAGCGGAATTCCCTGCCGGAATCTGTGTTTCCTGATAGCTACAACTTAGAGAGAGGTCTGTAAGTCAAGAGTGAATAGGTTACTTTTAGACAAGCGTGCTCCATCATCGACCACATCATCAATCAATGGTGGTCAAACGCGAGCTTATTAAATAAAAAACATACTCGAAATTTTTGTTATATCCTGGATAATTTATCGTAGTAAATTTGACGATGCCTTTAATCACTTCTTGCCTCACTTGCACAAAGACCCGGCGACTTGTGTGACCTAAATTATATTCAGGGACCACACAGAATATTAAGCAATCCCAAATTATGTCTTATCAGCATGTCAGCATCTTTACCAACACATTAGTGATGATGTCTAACAGGCGTTAATATCCCTTTATGACACTTACTAAGGGAATGGTATGAGCGAGAAAATTTGGAGGTTCCTCGGATTTTCGTCGGCTCATAAACAAATCGATGGGCTCCCAACATAGCCAGTGAGCTTTTTTGAAGTTTACAAGGAAAATATATATTAATCAGTGTCCAGCAAACTGATTGTTTTGTGTTTGTCTAATTTACACAAATCGTTTTAGGGTCAGTTTGGTTACTACCCTCTTAGGGTTCGAATTCCCATACTGCGCCCGTGGGAGCCACAACGGATCAGCCATATATGTTCCGACGAACCGAACTTTGTAACTCCTGAGTGTTGTTTTGTGCGTAAGTTTAATAACCCTTGTTTGTTTTATGGTTTCTTGAAGATATGAAGGTACTTCCTTCTATATATAAAGTTATAGAGGGCTCTCGCATAGTGATAGGTACGTGAAATATAGTTATGCCTTTGTAGCGGGTATGAGGTAGATACTTATAATTTTATTGAATATCAATATTTATTTGTTTATTAAAACGTACTAGTATGAAGCACTGTACATAGGCGGGCTTAAAGCTTCAGGCATTTTCTACCAGTTGACTTTAGGGTGGTGCAAAATGAGAACATGGTAGGTGAATATATCCACCGGAAACGTCGTGAAGTAACCAGCTTTTACATAAAATTTGAAGGCATGTGATTCCATACTGAACCTGAGCGGTGGATTCCGGCCTATTTTCTCTCATAGAGAGAAGGGTAACTCCCAAAAGTGGGAACATTTACTTATCTATATCTATACTTATAATAAATCTGTAGAATTGAAAATTCTGTACATTGAAAATATAAAAAAAAATAAATGGCAGGGGGTGTTACTAGACCGACATCTACTAGAAACTTAATTTTGCGGAGAGAGCCGATTACTGTACCAACCGCAAATAATAAGTTAGTCGTAGGTTACGTCACCCGCAGTGGAGTTCACTAAGGGGCGCTGCACACGGCTAAGACTAATTTTATAAATGGGAAAGTGTGTATGTGTGTCTGTCTGTTCGTCTTCCACTGCAAAACGGAGCTACGAATTGGCGTGATTTTTTAGGTGGAGATAGTTGAAGGGCTGAAGAGTGATATAGGCTACTTTTTGTCTCTTTCTAACCACCCACAGAAAGGGGATCCGTGTTACCCCGAATTTAACGCGAGCAAAGCCGCGGGCAAAAGCTAGTGTATACCTTAATCAGTTTCAGCAACAAGGTCTAGTACCAAATCTTGTTGGAAAATAAATGTTAGCATTACCTGCCCGACTTAATTCAGACACGAACGTTTGTAAGACAAATCCTATAATCTTCAAACGTTCCTCCGCAGATATCTACTGTAAGATGTAACCCTATCTGTTTCAATGAAGTTCCCGGAACGTAACTGGGTTTCAGATCATTGTCCGACGAAATGTGGGGCTATTTATCATCTGATGCAGTTATATGAGTCATTGTGGCTTCAAAAAATGTTTATTTAACCTCCATGGAGTTCAACGCTATGAGAAAAACGTGTGAATTCGTTAATTTTCGTACAGTCAATCATCCGTTCATTTGACTTTGACAGCGCTTTTATTCCGTGGTTGTAAGCCCAATTTTTTTTGTTCAAGTGTGTTGTTTACCTTACTTCTAGCGTAGGTGCAAGCTTTTATTATACGTTTGATGAATCACTCGATGTGCCCTGATTTTCTATTTGTTCGCTTCGAATTGTTTTCTGCTAAAAACTAAGAATAAGAGATGACCCAGTTTATTTATAGTTGAATTAAATCGTAAACGCGTTTAATGAATTTATAGTTGAGAGTTGATGTCAAAATAGTTTTTTATTGTTTATGTTGTAAAAGTAGTGGCAAGAACAGTGGCGTAGCTAGGCATGGACGAAGTGGGCTCACTCGCCCTAGGCCTCGTACACTCTTTAAGTTTTTTTTTTATAATTGATAGACTCGCGTTTGACCACTATTTCATCTGATGATAAGCGACTATGTGGCCAAACACAGGGTTGCGACAGTCGTTGTCTCGTTTTCGAATTTATGAATAAAAAAGGCTTCGATGATGTGTTTCGCCCACGTCTAAATTAGTCCACTCTATGCCTCTAGGCAAGAATGTCTTGGCTCAGTGTGGTGCGGTGAGTTCCATTCCCTGATGGTAAGCGACTATGTGGCCGAACACAGGGTTGCGACAGTCACTGTCTCGTTTTCGAATTTATGAAAGAAAATGGCCTCGATGGTGTGCCTTCGCCCACGTCTTAATTAGTCCACGCTACGCTTCTGGGCAAGAATGTCTTGGCTCAGTGTGGTGCGAATGACTCCTTCCCACGAGCGTCGTAAAGGGATTTTTGTGTCGTGATAACTTATGAGTGAAGCTTCCTTTTATGTGGTAATCTGAAAGCTGTTATGATAACACTCGTTAGTCAAGGAACAGTGTCAGTAATATTATGGGTGGCAACAGCTGTCAACCTTTTCTTACGGCTCTTATTACTTACCAATTTTCGGTAGGTAATAGAATAGCTTAAAGCTAAAATAATTCTAGATTAGATTCTAGATTCGGCGGGTTTGATCGAGAGTCATCGTAGCCTTGGAACGGAAAGGGTAATCGATGGGTAATAAAAATTTGGACACTTCCTTCTCGCTTTGCCAGAGCGGAGAAATTTATATGAAGATTTAACCACCAAGTTGAAGCTCGTGAACTTGTCTTTTTAACTTTTCATTTTGTATTTATGTAGTTATTTTTTATATGAGTAAATCTTGCAAATGAATAGAATATTTACTATATACAATTGAGCTGAAATTCAGTAGACGTATTTAGATTGGATGACAATTTACTAAAATATAAATTGTCGAGAGATTAATTGTTCGTTTACAAGCATGTATTTCTTTTTTTTTTCAATTATTTTTTGTTTTATTATAAAGATAATGATAAGACGAGAAAACTTAACCAAAATTAATTTAGGAAGAGGACCAGGGAATAATGTCGTTGACGATATAGGCATAGGTACCGGCACGAATCTTGAGCGCTCGGCGTCAGAGTGGTGATCGCTTTGCGCATTCCATACATTGGCCAGCCAATCGTCGTTGTTGTTAGATACACGCAGCAAGCGCAAGGAACGAATCACGAGTGACGTCTATGACGCGATGACGCGGCGAGCCAATCACTGACACTCCCCGCCCCCGCGTCTCACTTCGTACTACTAAAGAGACCGAATATTTGAATTCTGCGCAACTTGAAGCCAGCGCTCAAGATCCGTGCCAGTATCTATAGAAGCTTATAAAGCTTACAACCCATCCAAAACACTTTGAGGAACAAACTACCTAAGTCTAATAGATACCGACATCTCGTGCACCGTGCACTGCATATATCCCCGATAATGTGAACATTTCGACCAGAGAACCGCTCGGGGCAGGCCGATATCGAATTACGGGCGATGTGGGGCATGGACAGCTGTACCTGCGATGGCAGCGATTTATTTTTCACTTTCCATCCCAAATTGATTCGACGTTATTTCCTTTCCGACGACTTTTGCATTAATCTCTGCACCATCAATCGAATTGGAGGACAGATTGTTTTTGTAAATGATTTTCGTTGAAGTTTGATTGAACTAATTGTTTTATTTGAATATCGTAGACTGATGGACACGCTGCACACCATTTGTGAAGATAATAAGAAGAATTAGGTTTTTTTTTGGGTGGGAAATCATCCAATAACTACTCTTTCTTGTCAGACTTTTACTGACTAAAGCCCACTGCTGCGTTCTTTCTTTGCCTTCATTCCAGGGTTCCGGGGTTCTCTTTAGCACAATTCATAGCCCCCTTTTTTTTTTCGATGGGAAAAATCATCTTATGACAACCCCCGCTCTTGGGCGAAGCGGGAGATAGTGTCAGACTCTTACTGACTAAAAAACCCATCCCGTTCCTTCAAGCCTTCATACCGGGACTCGAGCGCCCTTTCGGATGACCCTGGCCCCAGTAGGCTTCGACCCGGCTGGGCCCCTGCTGTTGCTGACAACTCCTTGAGGCGCGGGGGAACAGCGCGCGCCGTCGAAGACTTGGGCTTGGTCCGGACAGTTACCGGACGGCCGGACAGCAAGCTACCCATTGCTCACTGTCCGCAAGCCCGCGCCTACGGTGGCTGGAAATCGGGATCGGAATCCCGGCGGCGGCGGCGAGAGCGCCGTTGCCTGATGCGGTCGGCCTCCTCCTTAGCGAGCATTACTGCTTCGCCGAAGTCGGCGACCGCCTGCCACTCCTTCTCGCTCCGGACCATGGCCTCGACCAAGGCCCGGCGCGAGAGCCCCATCAGGCTTCGACCCTGCTAGGCCTCTACGGTTTTGTTGATATCTCCTAGAGGCGCATAAGGAACACTACACGCCGTCGACGACTTGGGTTCGGTCCGAACGGTTACCGGACGGCTAGACGGCGAACTATCCATAGTTTGCTATTCGATCCATCCATTGTTTGCTATCCGCAAGCCCACGCTTACGCTGGCTGGACAGAAGTTTTAGGTTAGATTAAGTTTGATAACTTGTATATCTAGACTTACGTACTCTATCAAAAATATACTAAGCGTTTCAAAACTTCATACGCGACATGAAAGAAAGAAGGTTAGTTATTTCATTCCTGTAGGAATTTTATTAACAAGAACGCTAAAATGAAAAAATAAAAACTTATTCTAAAACATTGAACAAATTCTTGCGACGGATGTGTAAGTTCCTTTTTCTTTTTGACCCGCTTGGCTGTCTACTTTCTTTCTGCACTACATAAAGCGCATTTTCAGCCTTAAATCTCCTGCAAAAATATTTTTGTTAGGTTAACGACCCGTGAAAACGTTTTAATGGGTGCACGGTTATTCAGTTATGATGAACGATCCGTCTGTTTGCAATATGGAGTATCGTTAAAAATGCATCAGAATTGCTTTATACCGTAATCGTTTGGTAATGCCGCTGTGTTTTCCTTTACTTTTAATGGCTTTAGCTTAAAACTCTCCAGTTTCTAGTACTTTTTTTTGACTAGCCATTACTGACCTACTGCTCTTCTGACCTGATATGAAATATTGTCCTAACTTTTTTGTTGGTTTTTAATATAAATAAACTATACTAGCCTAAGCTAGCAGAAGCTAGCGGCTTTAAGTGAAAATCGGTTTTTCCAAACAAATTTTTGACCCTCGTCGCATATTCTTAGGTAGTTTGTACGCAACGTCGACTATTAACTACAGGTCATTGAACTCGCTCAGCTGACGTTTTCTTGAAGAAATTATTTTCGTAAATGCGTAAATTAATACGAGTTAAGAAAAAAAGTACTTTGTGTTTTAATTTTATCTTTACAAATCGATAGTGTTTCATGTACCGGATCGACCATCCACGGGATTAAAACGATTAAAATCTAACGGTGTATATATATAAAAAAAAAATAAAGGTATGTAGATTAAAAACCTTACCCACAACCTGGCTAACCAGCTTTGCTGACTGGAAAACTCGTTTACTAAAGAATCTCACGTTCCGACATCAGAAAAGAACATTCTAAAACTTCTATTTTGCCGCTGGCAATTCCTAACAACGAAACTCCTTTTGCCCGATTTGGGTCCGTTCACAACCTCAGGAGCCGAATTTACTGACCAATATGTAGTTGAATTGGGAGCAAATACGTTTGGTTCGAATCTTAATTTATAGTTAAATGAACAACGAATTTCCGATAGATTCGTCTCAGTGACTAATGCAGCAGTTAAAACAATATATGCAAGAACGTTGGTTGCATAAGCTGCACGATTGATGATGTTATTTGTGTTGAAATTGTTTGTGGGACCACTTTTTTTCTGAAACTTTACCATCAAATAAGTGAATTGAGTATCAGTCTATTACTGATTAGAAGCCCATCTATGTTATATATATATATATATATATTATTAATGATTTTTGACCACCATATTTAGGTATATTGTATTGTTACATTGTTAAATCTTAAATTTTAATTATTATAGCCTGTGTATGCCATGCAAGTGTTTATAAGTCAAGAGTGAATAGGTTACACAAACAAACGTTCTCCACCAATGACCACAGTATCACCTACCATCAAATGAGGTAGTGGTCGAGAGAGATAATATAAATAAGTGTAAAAAAAAATACAAAGAAATAGAAAAGGAATGGTGATGAGAAATAATAATGTCTTTGAAATTCGATTCCTGGTTAAAATACATTTCTATAGAAATAATAAGTCAGATATTTTATCATGTTAAATACTTAATAGTACTAGCCTCTGTTACTGACTCACTGTGTCTATGTCAGAGATTTTTTGCTATAGGTTCCAATTGCCTTTTTCCAATTTTTCCGATAACAGTAAAATCTGAAGAATAAACTTAGATATTAAATTCTTTTAAAGCACTTTCTTTCAGTTTTATTAGTTTTAAGAATTTTATGTCCTGAGTTGGATTTAATTTTGTTGTCATCTGCAAGTTGAACCTGATATTTTGCTGTACTGAATATTGTTCAATTTTATAATAGTTATTTTCTTATTTTACCATAAAGCCTTCTCCATCTGAACGTAAATCAAACCTTGGCCAGTTTTTCTCATACCTACCAAAACAGTTTATTTTTGTTAAAAGTCTATATATATAAATATTTATACGATCCAAGTTGCAAGTCTCATATTTCTGTACATCACTATTAAGGAAACTTGTCACCGTAATATATTGTTCCAATGATTCCTTACGTAAAACTCAGCCTTATAAAGAAATCATTGTTTCACAATGAAATCTTTTAGCACACCATTTGGCAGTTTCGTAATACCAACGGAGGCCATTTTCAGACGTCCAGTCGTTTTGCTTGATAAGTTGGCATTTATTTACATGTTTTACAAAAAAGCTGACGAGACGTCTGACAGTTTATAATGCGGTGAAGAGCATTGAAGATTTTTTGTAAAAAGAAAAATACAAAAAACTGAGCAATATGTCTCCAAAAGTTTCTCAAAGTTACAAAAGTGTCTACATTTTTTCTTTTTCATTTTCACAGTATGTTTCCAGTATAACTGTCCAGTTCGCTATGCCCTACGTCAGCTAAAAGCGGCGTTCACGCCAAATTGCTTCCAAATCGATTCACTTTAGTGTGCTTCTAGCGCTTCGTGTCTTTGTAACACAAACACTTGTGCTAAATGTATACCGTGCATCTGACAACGATTGCTTTTAATAAAAACTAAAGATTTTCCGGGTTTACAGGAAAACTAAAGTGGTATAGTAGAGCTGACGGAAATCTCACAAACAGTATATTCTTGCTTTACTGTTTACCTAGATCTCAATTACTTAATTGGGTAACGTTTTGTTTATATGGGAAATCATCCAATGACTTTTCCAGCTCTGGGTAGGGCGAGAGGTTGTGTCGGACTTATACTGACTAAAAGCCTTATTTTCTCTTTGCGACAGCCACGGTATTTCTTTTGAACATAATTTGAAGGTATGAAATTGTGTATAAAGTTTTATGCTTTTAGATATTTAAATAAGGGTGTTTTTAATATCGTCACGCTTGCGGAATTGCTCCGCATACGAGGCTGTTGCCCGATATCATGCCCCACATTCCGCGTGCGTATTCCACGGATGTTCTTTTCATACAGTGAATACTGGTATGAAAAGAACATTTGCGGGGGCTACGCGTGCGTAGCAATCCCGCATGCGTGATGAAGTTGCACAATATTAAAAACCCCCTAAATGATAGAGAATGTCCTTTAAGTGACAACCGCTCATTCCATTTTTTTTTTTTTTTGGTAAATAATTGACCATTGCAGATTATAAAGAAATAATAAATAAATAAAAAAAGAAATAAAGAGATAAAAGATGGATGGATTGGGATAAAAGATGTAATAAATATATTCTATACTTATAATAAATGTGTAGAAGTGAAATATCAAAAAAATAAATGGCGGGGGGTGTTACTAGACCGACACCGAACCCAAAAACGCGATTAAAAAAAAAATGTTGCCTGTCTGTCTGTTTTTAAGTGGAGATAGTTGAAGGGATGGAGAGTGATATAGGCTACTTTTTGGTTCTTTTTAAACCCTCACAGAAAGGGGAACCGTGTTACCACGAATTTAACGCGAGTGAAGCCGCGAGCAAAAGCCAGTTAATAATAAAATAAGAAGCATACAATAAAGTACCTATATTATGTGTATAATAAACAATTATTCAATATTTATGGGACGGATTCATCAGACGAATTTTATGAGATAAATAATAAATGTCCTTTTATAATTTTCCATGAAACCAAATTAATTATTTATTAAAATTTTAAATTCCTTCTGATCACTTAACTTACTAATCCACCTACGCATGAATACACAGCAAACACTCCTTCCTACATTGAGTGAGACGTACAGATTAGCTTATAATGAAATGGTATTAAAAGCAGATTATAAATAAGTCAGAAATTCTAAAGAAAACGTTACATAATTAAAAATTCTTCCTACGTTCATTTTTGGCGTTTCTCTGACGCACCGAATCCAAACCGCTGCGATTTTAATTAAAATCATTCGGTGAAATACGGAAACGCGAGACGAAGATAGAATATTGAATTACTTTAAAGTTGAAGAGAGAAACTGAATTGAAAGCTTGCTTTGTAATCAATGTTACTTATAAACTAAGAGTAAGTTATTGTCTTATTTCTTAGTGGTGATTTTTAATAGTAATAATTGTTACCTGAAGAATAAAACAAATATAGCGATGTGAGATAATGTTAGAAGTAAGATACGTGGTCACTCACAATGAGCCTCATCAGAAGGTATCCAAAGGGCAAAGCAAAGGGCAAAGCAAAGGGCTACGTTAAGAGTTTAACCGACGTGACAACAATAACAACGTGTGACGAAGAGAAGCAAATGATTTTTACCTTTAAATTGGAAGTCATTAAATATGTTATCTGGCTCTGGAAGGAGTGACAGAGTGTTAGACTTTGACTGACTAAAAGTCACCGTGTTAATTTAATTGCCTTTTTCGTCCCAGAGCCGTTAGCTCTTTAGAGCAATTCCGTAACCCTGGCAGAACGAGTTCAACGTGGAAAGAAAATTGTGGTGCTATTCCACAAATGGTTTGGACAGGACGCATAGATACCTGAATGCTTCAGAAAGTGATGCCACCAAACTCATCACTTGCTAAGTTCTAGGCCGACCAATAAATCACACTAATGTATCAAAAGTGAACGTTTAATAACTTCCTACAAGCTCAAACGGTTGTACGGATTTGGATGAAATTGGTTACACGGGCAGACCATGTGCTGGAATAGCATATATAGGATACTTATAATCCCAGGAGTGTGAACCCTTGGGATAATTTTCTACAATCACTTTTTTTTTTATGGTGGGAAAAATCATGCATTGACATCCCCCGCCCTTGGGCGGAGCGGGAGATAGTGTCAGACTCTTACTGACTAAAAGACCCACCCCGTTCCTTCTAGCCTTCATACCGGGGCTCGAGCGCCCTTTAGGATAACCCTGGCCCCAGTAGGCTTCGACCCGGCTGGGTCCCTGCTGTTGCTGACAACTCCTTGAGGCGCGCGGGAACAGTGCGCGCCGTCGACGACTTGGGCTTGGTCCGGACAGTTACCGGACGGCCGGACAGCGAGCTACCCATTGCTCACTGTCTCTACTATCACTTAGGCAAAGCAGCTGGCGGAAGCAAGTCATACCTACATTGCAACTGACATGCTAAATACACCTCAAAAACCACCCAGATAGGCTAGTTGCCGTAAAAAATCTAATAAGTCCGTCTTTAAGATTATTGAAAAATAAGGGACACGTATTTTTTTATTTGTTAACTAAACCAAAAATGACTAAGATATCGTCCATTAAAGTTACGTGTAACGTCACGCCATGCTGCATTTTTTCGCACGGGGTGACGTCACACGTAACTTTAATGGGCTATATCTTTGTTATTTTTTGTTTAATCGAAAAAAGAAAAAATACGTGTCCAATATTTTTTTATAATCTAAAATACGGACTAAATAAAATGTAATTATTTTGACCCTGGAAATTACCCTA
This sequence comes from Mythimna albipuncta, assembly GCA_929112965.1. Lineage (NCBI taxonomy): Eukaryota > Metazoa > Arthropoda > Insecta > Lepidoptera > Noctuidae > Mythimna > Mythimna albipuncta. The sequence goes on from OV815972.1 coordinate 6,034,670, forward strand.
TTCAGAATGAAAAAAAAAAACTCAAAGTAAGTCTACTTATAAATTGTAATAGGCCTGTAAAGCTTGGTAAGCACTTGGTACTATCAGTAGCAAACAAAATGTAAATAGAAAACCCTTCCCCCGTGGGATGAAGGCGCAATGATATACAAGATAGTCTTAAATTCACTATTACTATGCTGTTGTGAAGAATTTGCCAAGTCAAAATTTCCCCAGTGTACTTTATTTGACGATGGCCTACGAATTTTTATCTCAAACTTAAGATATTACGCGCCAACACCTTCTAGGCATGATTACCCGGGTTTGCTAGAAGTGGATAGGTAGTGACGTCAGACGACCCTCTAAAAATCCTCTGGAGATTTTTTTCTTTTCCCTCGAGCAAGAAAATAGATTGTTTCGAGATGTGTGAGAGGCCAAAGCTATGTTTCTAAATGACGTGAATGCTTTATGTTCTTCTATTTCGAACATGTGGTACTATGGACGTCGTTTTCGCAAACGATACTACTAAAAGTTATAATTCAGGAACTACTGGACCTAGTTTCTTGTACTTGATGGGAGGGCTGAGGAAATAATGTAGCATAGTTTGCAGCTGGTAAATGAAAATCGACTATTGATATTAAATTCAATTTGATTTAAGATATTTTATTTCACATAGGCGTTTATGACATTTTGGAGCTAGTGTATAGTTTCAGTTGGATTTTCATAAGGAAGAGAAACTCCACGATATCACCAAAAAAAAAATTTTGTAATGTTTCCGTATAGTAAAAAACAACATTAATAGGTATGTTAGATAGGTAAACGTGTTGGTGCTACAGGATTGTTCGAAAGCCACGCAAAAGCCAGGCAAAGAGTAAATGAAGGAACACTGGTGGGATTTTTTTAGTAAAAGTTGGACTTAAAAACCATTATCTACCCTAACTATAATAAAGAGGTAAAGTTTGATTTTTTTGTTTGTAGTAGGTAATCTCTGGAAGTACTGGTCCGATTGCTAGAATTTTTTCACCGATAGAAAGCTGTTTTATTCCTGAGTGTATGTATGCAGGCGAAGCCGCAGATAAAAGCCAGTAGATAATATTTTATAAAAGAAATACCACTACACCCTTGTTTTTGATACAATAGGAGTCACAAAACTGCAACAGTTCATGTGTAACTTATTCAAAATTGAGTTATTTGTTCCATTTTCCGTTCTCGACGCGTGTCCAACTTTAACATTCAAGTGGAAAACTAGAGACACAAGCATTCACTGAAGGCAGAAACTTAATTATGCAAATATGCGACCTTCGCGAGACAAATTAAAGCGTGTTTCGTTTTTGTTTTTAATAACAAAAAGGTGTAATTACATTTATGGGCCTTTGAGTGTATAAGAGTAGAAAAACTAGAGATAAAGTTAGTAAAACCTAATTTTTTTGTACAGAACCTTTTAATAGAACAACGGTAATGTATAATGTGTCATTAGAAGTACTTTTAGGGTCTCGGTAGAGGGTACTTTAAAGCCTTTACTTCAACTGCTGAGCTGGACAGTTATGGGACATTAGATTTGCTTAACCTCTTACGTAGCATATAAACTTCATATCTCGCCCCAAGTTTTACAAGTAGGTACGAGCTACGATTATGCATGTAAATTGGTAGATTATTCTGTCATCTGAAATTGTTGTAAAGTAATGTGGTAAAAGAAATTAAAAAAAAAAGACGGGTTGCACTCCGGGAGTGCCGGCAGAAGTGAAAACTTGATTATTAACGTTAATATATATATATATATATTTATAAATATATATATATATATATTTATAAATACACGTACGTATATAGATATATTATATATATAATATATATAAATATATATATAATATATATCTATTGTAACCCATGTAACGTGGGGCGTTACACAAAGGAGTGTAACAGTTACATGAGAGGGTAAGGAGGAGTATGGGAGTGAGGAGTGTAGAGGAAGAGTGAGAGTAAGAAGAGTAAGTGTATAGTAAGAGGAGAGGAAGAGTGTTACGCGAGTGCAAGAGGGAGTGTAGTGAGTAAGTGCCTCCAGGGAGTAGCCCTGGCAAGGCACGTGTGGTGAGTAGTGAGAGGTTGAGTGAGGGAGGAAAGTATGGAGGGAGAAATCTAATATATATAAATCTCGTGTCACAATGTTTGTCCTCAATGGACTCCTAAACCACTTAACCGATTATAATAAAATTCGCACACCATGTGCAGTTCGATCCAACTTGAGAGATAGGATAGTTTAAATCTCAAATTATAGTCACAATTTTAATTTATTGCTCCACAGCAACGCGTGGCCGAGTCAGCTAGTAATATATATAGATATGAATCCTTGTGAGGTTATATTACAAATAAAAGTATATAAAACAATAGGAATATAAAAAGATATAAAGTTATAAAAACAGTTCAGTCGGTCTCGGCGTCAGAGGCGGAATGCAGCAGCAGGAGTAGGCGTAGCCCTCAGCCGTACGAGGGACGGCGAAGGCTACGCAGCCGCAGGCAGCAACAGTTAGTAGTAGTCACAGCCCTCCAGCGTAAGGGCCGGCAGAAGTAGAGAGGAGGCCCTCAGAGGCCAGGTCCAATTGTAGAACAGCCCTCTGCCGTGAGGGCCGGCAGAGGCAGAGAGGAGGTCCTCAGTTCCTTCTCTGAGGAGGTCTTCATGGTCCAAGGAGCTCAATCAGGAAAAACAGACATCAGGAGCTGAGCCAAGAAACTGTCACATGTAGCTGAACCAAGAAAAACTGACACCAGGAACTGAACATGTAGCTGCACCAAGAGTCTGACCGAAAACTCACTAAGAAACTCACAAACATGGTTTTTTATCAATTTTGACGGCTATGCTGGCTGTCAATTCATAATTTAAAATTTGAAAACAGGTTTCAGCCAGCATTGCTGTTTCACAAGAAAGATATAAATTACAATTTAATTTTAAAGAATGATTTCAGATAAGAGAACATATAATTTGATAGCAAATTATATGATTACAAAATAAATAATATTATGAGTAAAAGAATAAAACCTAAGACTATAAAAATACTCTTTGTTGATACCTAATCAAAACCATAGAAGAAAATAGTAGTGACATGACAGATGACAGTGATCAAGGAAAATAAACAAACTAAATATATAAGAAATATTATAAAGAGATGTGATTATTGTTAAGTAAAGTAAACGTAAGTATTAATAACATTACACTATATACGTTGAAATATATATATATATATTTATATATATCTATATATTTGAAACAGTAGGCCCAGGCATACATTTTCGCCGCGCCGTAGAGAGGGGATATGTCTACTCTCCATCCGTCTTACGCTTTTTCGATCAGGTCACGTGTCCTGACGCGAGTTTAAGATTTTATACCCATTACAGAAAAAGTGCTCAACGCAGTTTTCACTTCAAAAAATCCTACCCGCCATTATATAATTATCTAGGTATCTATCAGTCTGAAAATTCGACAGCAATTCGATTCCAAAATTTTATTATTTATTTCATCATCATCATAGTTTCTGCCTAAAGACGCCCACTGCTAGAAATAGGCCTACCCCAAATGTTATAATTTATTTATTTATTCAATACTTTATTCACAATACAGAATGTTATACAGATTGGAACTAAATATCAAAACACAAAAAACATCAAGGGAAAAAAATATAACAAAAGATAACTAACAAACAACTATACAATTTACTAGACAAATATATTACGAGTACATTGTAGGTACTTCCAATATTTGTACCAGTCACAACCCTAGCTACACATCCCTAGAATATCAAGGATGTGCTTAGCAATAAATATCGATCATATACCTTAGTTAATCTCGTGTGACGTGCTATAAATCATAGGAGGTCCAGTTGCCTTCTTGCGACGACAAATGGTTCCTGCAATAGATACCGCCATTTATCTTAGACGTGATGTTGAAGACTTATGTACCTCTAGCTTCGGAAAACATGTTAAGCCATTATTCCCAGCTGTAATTTTTTGTAATTCTTTGACCTTTTGCCCTCGAGTGCCAGGGGCAATGACCTGAAAAATTCCGTTTTCACGTACGTATTATGAACAAAAAAATAATTAAATTAAAAAAAAAACTTTTTCTTGATTTTTCTAAGAAAAGCAAAAGCTTTTTGGCCAAATATATTTCGTATAAACGTGTGTAAGTTTATATGTACAATCGGGGCTCAAGGGGGTCAGTCTGAAAGTGTGGCCAGGATTTGTTTCATGGGGTATTCAGTAACAGCTACAAACATATTTATTGTACCTACACGTCTATACTATCTTACTGCCAGGTGAAGGCTTTCCTCCATTCTTCCTATTGTTGTCGACTCTGGGCTACTATTTTCCATTTCCTAAGAAAAACATCTAAGTCGCCTCGCTATCAAAGATTCAATATTCAAAGCATTTTATTTGAAATAAACCATTTACAGGCACTTTTGAAAGTAAAAATTTGATTGTTCCTCTCGCTCTAGCAGTCATTAGATGATTTCCCACCTTAAAAATAAAGAAGGTATTTTAAAAAGTGTCATTTCGTATGTATGTACTGTTAATTTTGAGTGAGGAACTTTACAAAAATAAACGTTAGAAGATTCTTAATAAAAATCCATAGTTTCATAATTTGCAAGCTAGCATGTCTTAATGAAGAAACTTATTAAAAAAAAATACAAACGCTTAAAAAAATGTTTTCTTCAGAATTGAAAACTATTTCGCTAGGTACCAGACTGGTTTCATAATATCTTCCCTTGTTCCTATCAATATCCAATAACCAAACTGAAAAAGATAATTCAGAAAATATACAAGCTAGACCGGGGCAGATGTTACGAAAACACGTAATAACCAATTTTGTTTTGAATTATTGCGTCTGCCATAAAACATTACGTATTGTTATTTTATTCAAGCCCCAGAAAATTTTATTGAACATCCCAATTTATTTTAATGCCTCCAATATTTTTACATCACTAAACAAAACCGAAACAGTTATCGGTTCAATGAAGGTAGGTATGTGGGAAACTTAACAGCTTAGTCAGTGCATTGGTTAAGTGATTAGTATTTTGACTGGCCTGTTGGTCTAGTGGTTAGTGACCCTGACTGCTATGCCGGAGGTCGTGGGTTTGATTCCCACCCAGGACAAATGTTTGTGTGATGAGCATAATCATTTGTTCTGTGTCTGGTTGTAATTTATCTATAATATGTATGTATTTAGAAATATATAAGTATGTTTATCAGTTGTCTAGTACCCATAACACAAGCTCTGCTCAGCTTGGGACTAGACGGCGTTGTGTGATAGTTGTGGAATATTATTATCTATGGTCAGCGTTGGAAGGCCTCCTACAAGATGGACTGATGACCTGCACCCCTACCCAAATTGATAATCTGCAATCGCAATTAACGCTAGTCGAAAAGTAATTAAATGTATGGTAATGACATCGTCTCAACGTCAATTCAAAAACTAATAGAAAATTCGTAGCAAAGTTCACACAACCAGTTATCCCCTCGAACGCCGATTGTACCATCAAAGACACTTCCGCCTGACCACTGCTAAGTTCATTTTTGCTTGCACTTAAAACGAAAATTTCAAAAGGATTGGTTTGGCATCGCGCCGCAGGATTCAAACGAATTTTTTTAAAGTGATCACTGATCAGGCAGAAATCACTGCGTTGGTACATACGTCTTATTCAGCCGAAAATGTTGGTCTCTATATTTTCGTTTATCCTAGAAAGATCCGGAAAATTTTATTTTTTTGTGAGGATTTTTTTTTAACGCGTAATTCCGTAATAATAATAATAGCGCTATACACACGAGGATACACAGTTTATCTATCTATTAGTTGTACCTAAGTAAAGTCAGATGATTTTTTTTTGTTCAGAAAAGAAAAGTCCACCTCTACTCATGTGGAATTAAAACCATAACAAATATCATAATTTATTGTAGTAGAACAGCCTGGTATTGTTCAGATTTATGCCTGTAAGTCGCGTTCATGCTATTACCAACAGAAAACTCACTCGGTGAAACCCAGTCTCACTTGACCGGTTTTTATTTGTAGTCGTTGTCAAGAATCCTTGTAAAATATGAGAGTAAATAGGACCGTTGTCGCCATTTCAGTTTTTTCGAGTACAAAGACACAAATAACAACGTAACTTTTGTTCCCAAGATTTGTTTAGTCATATTTTCTTCTTAACACTATAAGTTTTAATATAACTTGTGTTGCTGCCCGTTTTTTTGCTGAGACTAGTCTGAAAAACCGGTCAAGCGAGAGTCCGACTCGCGCACTTAGAGTTCCGTATCATAAATACGACATTAGACAATATTATAAACTTTTTGTATTTGTTTATTATAGCGGCAACAGATATACTTCATCTGTGATAATGTCAACTGTCTATTAACACGATTGATGAGATACAGCCTGGTGATATTCACTCTATATATAGATATCCCTCTCCTAGAGAGAAAGAAAAGAAAGAAAGAAAAGAAAGAAAGAAAAGAAAGAAAGAAAAGAAAGAAAGAAAAGAAAGAAAGAAAAGAATGAAAAAATATTTATTCCGCCTAAATAGACGCACAAATTAACATAATATTACAAAAATACAAAAGCCAATATTCCTGTCAGGCCATGTGTGTATCGGGCATAACAATATTGTAACCACAGTGTACGTAACATGATTGCACCTTGTAACCATAGACAACTGAGTTGTCTAGGTTATCGGTGGCAATTTGACGCCGGTCATTGCAGAGACCATCATAAACAAAAATAACCTAAAAATACTAATACAATCTAAGACTCTAAGTTGTGCGTCGTCGAGAGGAGGCTTGAGTCCCGACAGTGGGGTCATTATAAGGCTGACTAATGCTAATATCCACTCTCAACCTCTCATCAACCGTCCCCACTCTCCACCTGTCTGTCGACAGACGGACGGTAGAATCTTACTAATAGGGTCTCGTTTTTACCCTTTGATTACGGAACTCTAAAAATGACAGTCTAGCCATCCTTCAACAAGTTATCCAATATACCTTGGAGTTGAATAAAAATACGAAAGTTTTAAATTAAATTCGTGGACATGTTCTCGGGGAGCGCAGAAAGCCAGCTTATTGTATTGAGGAAACACCTGCGGGATGTCAACGTAGCTGCCATAGTTTCAAAGGCAGGGAAATATCATTTTTATATAGTTGGAAATGTTGCGGAAACTTTCAGTGTTGAAAAGCAAAGGATTTGAAAGTTTTGCTTAGATTTTCAAATACGAATTACCTTCCTAAAGATAATTTGTCTAAACTTAGATTATAAAGAGGAAAAGTTTGTTTTCATGTTTTTTTTTATTTGTAGGCGCAAATCTGTGAAAGTACTGGTTCGATTTCTAAAATTTATTGATGAATAGAAAGCTGCTTTACTCCTGAGTGACATTATCTATATTTCATAGACCTACGCGAGCGAAGCTGCGGCCAAAAGCTAGTTATTCATAAATATCATTGTTTAAACACAGAATCGACTTGAATAGTAGAAAATGAATTTCAAATATTAGGTATTTAAATAACAAAGTAGCATTAAGACTTTAGCATTCAAATTCTAACTTACAAAATACCTAGGTATTTTAAATTCTCACTAATTTATAAAAACAAAAGTTTGTATTAATGTGTTTGTGTACGTTTATTACCTTTAAGCTAAAACAGTTGAAAAGACTTGGATAGGAATATACGTAGACCATCATATTATGTGTTACATATAATGCTTGGTTACATAATAGTTGTTGCTTCTATCATGTGAGCACAATGTAGGTAATGAAGTAAAAATGTAAAATAATTAAAAGATAGAAACTGAATTAAGCCACTGGCAGCTAAGAGATGACCAGTCCCATCTGACGGCAACCGTTCACGAATAGCACGCAGGATACTTTTTCCCGAGTGTTCATTAGTTTAGCACTATTTTATACTTTCACGCAGGCAAAGCCGCCGTTAGGAGCTAGTTGAGTAAGCTAAGAAGAAGGCCGTGAATAACTTTAACAAAAAAGGACATTTCGTCAAAGTCCTTGTAGTTTTTTTGGGTCAACTTATTTTACATAATTTACAAAATATGAAACAGTTATCCTTGGGACTTACTTAGGCCACAATAGACCAAGAAGCGCCTTCACAGTAAATTCAGGAGCAAGATGCAGATTACTTATTCAGATATTCAATTTTTTTCTCGCTGGGGACAGAGACAAACAGAGAGGACTTCTGATTTATTTATATTCCGTGCAGAATCAAAAGAACAAAGCCTCTCGAGTTGAGCAGCCTTTCGGTTTATGTTTTGAAATTATTTATAGCAATCTTCCAAGGAATTATACTATTTTTTACCCGGATTATTTATAGGTATAAAAAACAAATAACTCCTGCTCAAGGGGACCAAAACGGAGTGTCAGACTCAGGGAACGGAGTGTCCTGATACAATTTTGTTTTTGGCTATTATGTGAAAACAAACCACATTGTTCTTGTAACAAGTTTTAGGGCCGTCTTTTTTACGGTTTTGCTGACATATCTTTAATGCATGCGTGGAGTACTACGCGCCGCGCCGTCGCAAACTCGGGTACGGTCCGGATAGTTACCGGACGGCTTGACAACGAGCTACCCGTTGCTCGCCATCCCTAAGTCCACGCCTACCCTCTTTATGGCACTAAGTGAAAACGAAACTTTTTACATAATGATATTTAATAGTTATAAAACGCTGGAAATGATTTTGTTGGACTGCGTACCATGTTCGTCTAGCCCGCGGAGCGTGATGAACTGTGCAGGATATGCAGAGCCAGACCTTCAGAGATAGAAGATAGTTGAAAATCATCATGTAGCAGTTCTAATTAGTAAGAGTGCAACAGACCTCTTCGTTCGCCCCAAAACAGAGGCTATCTTTATGGATACCCGTAACCACACGCAAAAAAAAGCTTTCTGTTCGTGAATATACCTATTTGTCCTAGTAACTTAAAGGACAAAACTTTCCTTTCAAAGTAATCTAAAACAAAGGGTAGGTGATTAGGTAACGGGCTGTCTTGATGCCAAAGTTGTTTATAGGTCGTTTTAAATTTAAAAAGCATTTTGCAAACTTCTTCAAAATTGTTTTCTTTGAAAAAAAAATTAAGTAAGTGAAAAACAGTTTATCAATCAAATAAAATATTATCTACACTTAAGAGGGTTCTTTCCCACTCGACTATCGTCAATATCAAACATGGTTTAAAAAACTTGTTGCTTCATCCAATGCAATATTGAAGAGGCAATGTAAGAAAAGAAAGATAACGCTTGAAAACTGATGGCATCGGTAATTCCATGATTTATTTGAATGTTTCACAAAACTTGTTCCAGGAAATACGTGTTTTTCAAAACCCCTAAAATTTTTTCAGAAAAATTGTCATAATTCAGAATCTCGATTAAATGTGCAAGGCTTTTAAAGAGATACTTTTTTAAATTTTTAATATATGAGGAGTATATTAAGGAGAGCCAAATCGTGAGCTTTTTTTTTGAAAAAAAACTACTGTTTTATGAGTAAAATAGCAGATTTTCAGAGGTCTTTACTTTTACTAGATTAGTTTTACACAAAATGTTTTGAATTCTGTAGAAGCCTAGACAATATCCACAAAATAGCTGTGTATCCAAAATGTCTAGAGAAAGATGTGTAATTACATCATAATCACATAAGAGCGGTTGTATGAATATGTATCTTGAAAAGGACGCTCTTAAACGCTTGGTTCTTTATTTCAATCAGAAGTTTATGAACAAGCTCGATAGATGGCGCTAATTGATTTAAAAGTTAGCTATAGTTTCGTACAAAGAATAAGCCCTTTGATCAAAACTAAAGCACGTTAATAAATGTGTTTCAGAAGTAAAGTGGGTAGAGCACGCTATTCTCTCATCAAAATAGTACCAAATTTTTATAAAGATTGTAAACAACTTAGTTTGCGTAGAAGTTAGAAATATTTGTAAACAAGTAAAAGTAAGTCCTTAAGTAACGATTTACATTCTTTAGTTAAGAAATTGCTTAAAGTTAGAACTGCCAACAAATAACAACCTTCCTAGCGTAGAGTGTTACTTGAGCATTTTCTCAAGTAAGTAACGTGTGTTACTCCAAAATAGAATGAGATTTTGTAATGAAGAATCCCATTAAAAATATAAATGTGAAATGAGAGCCAAGTTCAATATTATGATAAATGCCTTGGTTGCTGACTTTAATGATAAAAGAAGTGAGATCTAAATGGGTGCTAAGTTCAATGGTCAGTTCTGAAATGTATTTATAACAACATTAAATATCATTTCTTCTTATTACTTAGGATAATATATTGTAGCTTATTGTCCGACTTGGCTAGTTCCAACATACGCTAATTCGCCAATAAAACGCAACGTCATTCTATGTACAAATCAGGTGTGGTCTATATGGTGCTTTATGCTATGCAGCTTTTAGCTGCCAACTAGAAGCGAAAACCTACCGATACCTATCTGCTCAGATATACGCAACTTTACCTAACAATATAACTAAGCAAGACTTCACTGAGCCTAACAAAAGATAGGAAAACTTAAAATAGGGTGATCCGTAGTCTGTACACATACTATGAAAAAAGTTGGCCCACCGGATTTGAATAAATCTCTTCAAAAAGGGATCACAAACTCGAACGCGTAGGGTTTTTTATTTACACTTTGTAATTGCTCTGTACGCTTGCTGTTCGAGGACAAACAGAACAACCCCTAACTTTCTGAAAGGTGTGGTATACTATTCAAGTTGGTTGTACCTATTTGTCAAACGGGTGTAAAATAAAGTTTTATTTGCTGTCCCTGTTTTAATTAGATGAGGTGTACTGAGGGATTAAATGTCCTCAGAAAAGGAATAAACGATTTAAAACTCTCGTAGACAGGTGATCTAATTTTCTTAGTTTTTTTTTATTCCAATTTGTAATACAATGTCTATAAAAACGCGTTGTCGCGTCGTTGTCTTATTGTCCCTTAGCACTTGCTATAATTTGGGCTCTTCAAGAACATTAAATAGAAAGATTGCTTTCTATACTTCTCTCCCTTATTAATCTTATATTTGAATTTCATTGTTAATTTTATTGTTACTAATTTTAGTTGATGTAAGTAATTTATATACTAATCTATTTATATTTTTCTTAAAAACAACCATTTCTAAACTAATATCATAAAGAAGAAAGATTTAATTTTTTGTTCGTTTGTACACATGATTTTCAAAATTCTTTCACCAATAGAAGGTCATTTTATCACTGAGTAAATTAGGCATACATTTTCTATTTTGACACGGGCAAAGTTGATGGCAAAAGTAGTAATAGATATATATACAAACTGAAAAGAAAAGCATGTACAAAGGATTACAAAAATAATTCACTGGGGATCAAAAAATTCATCCACGTCGCTATCAACTGGAAAAGTGCCCAGAATGCTAGCAGCATTGCCACGTTGAATGGCTAATTCGTTGGCCAAAAAGACCCCAGCTCTCTGGTCACGTGAAGAGTCGAGTAGCTGTTTGCTAATGTCTTGAACAACTTTATGACTACTCGGACTCTACAGCCCTAGTGTTTCACCAACTCGCACTGGGCCCGCGTGTTGGATTACGGCCCATTCCCTCTCCTAGAGAGAAGGCCTGTAGCCCGATTCTCGTAATTAAAACCGTAACGATATCGTAGCAATTTAGTCGTTTAGACCAATTCCGTATTCACATCCATCAATCGAGTTTGAACGACACCGATTTTAAAGCCGTTTATTAGACGAGTCGATTTAAAAAAAAAATGTGTTTTCATCATTCATCATTCAATCATTATCCTGGTAGAATACTTATTAATATAACTGGAAATAAGCCGTCGATAGATCGTTAAGTTTCGAGCCAGTTGAGTTGCCGTTCTATCCAATCCCGATTAAGGAACACGTGAATTTTGCTTTTGGATAGGACTTCGATGGAACGACAGTAAAATTTCAACGATATTTGGCTTGTTTGATTTTACATGAATCAGGCTACTGAGTCCCAGCAGTGGGAACATTAAAAGGCTAACGATGATGATGATAATGGTTGTTATTGCGCCGCTTGATGTTATTATTATTTACCATGACAATTATCACAGCCATTTTTTTAAACTTCTGAATGTAATGTCCACCATCAAACATAATTTATATAACAATTTAAACTTTATTATGATGTATTAAGATTAAAATTACCAAGCCATGTAGTCCTGTTGTAGATGACTTCATTAAAATCTTCACGACACCCATTCCTCTCTTCATGTTTGTGAAATTAATTTTCTAGTAACAACAACAAAATGATACTTCAAAAGTTCTGAGAATTCTACCTTAGTGTGGCGGGGTTGATACACATAAAATTTTCTATTCATTTCGTTCTCTCCTGGAAATCTGATATCTTGACTTGATGTAATATTTTCCCGATATCAACAAAACTAATTTTTAAACTACCAATTATAATTTATAAAGATACTAGCTGTTATCGCGGCATTCATTACTACTGAGAAATTTTCTTGTCCTGATGTAGAATTTTCAAACCATTTTTAGGGTTCCGTAGCCAAATGGCAAAAAAACGGAACCCTTATAGATTCGTCATGTCTGTCTGTCTGTCTGTCTGTCTGTCTGTCTGTCCGTCCGTATGTCACAGCCACTTTTTTCCGAAACTATAAGAGCTATACTGTTGAAACTTTGTAAGTAGATGTATTTTGTGAACCGCATTAGGATTATCACACAAAAATATAAAAAAGCAATAAATTTTGGGGGTCCCCATACTTAGAACTGAAACTCAAAAAATTTTTTTTCATCAAAACCATGCGTGTGGGGTATCTATGGATAGGTCTTCAAAAATGATACTAAAGTTTCTAATATCATTTTTTTCTAAACTGAATAGTTTGCCCGAGAGACACTTCCAAAGTGGTAAAATGTGTGCCCCCCCCCTCTAACTTCTAAAATAAGAGAATGATAAAACTCAAAAAAATATATGATGTACATTACTATAAAAACTACCAACGAAAATTGGTTTGAACGAAATCTAGTAAGTAGTTTTTTTTTAATGCGTCATAAATCGCAAAAAATACACTATTATTAAAACATCGATCAAAGTTACAACACATTACAAGAACTTTTATATTATGTTACTAGCTGCTACGGAACCCTTCATGGGCGAGTCCGACTCGCACTTGGCCGGTTTTTCATCTTGTCGTTATGGCAGCACAGCCAAATAGAAATAGCTAGATGGGACGATCTTCGTGTGAAAAAGTTTTCGCAATTGGACCAGTACTTTCAGAGATTACCTCCTACAATAAAAAACAAAAAAGCAACAAAACTTTACCTCTTGCTTTCTCTCTTGACAGTGAAGGTTGTGGCGATTAAAAGGTATAATACTGAGGATGGTGGTTTTGAATGATTTAGGTCTACTATACACGGACGCGTAGCTTCATAGACGCGTGTTCTACATTATACGCTTGGTGCACGCCTGCTCATTCACGGCTTATGTACAGAACTATGAAACTCGTAAATATTGTATACAGTGTAATAAATAGGTCATTTAGTCACGTCATCATATCAATCAGTCATTTCCTTCTCACATGCAAAGCAGAGCAAACGCCTCCGCTTGTGGTCCTCATCAGATTATTATATTTAGTGCACTTGAAGCTCAAATTATTTCAGCAGTGATGTTAGAACACGAGTCAAGCTTAAACAAAGAATTATTATCCGCATCAAAAATAGTGCACAATTTATGTGTCTTCAATATCTAAAATTCCATGTCAGCCGTTGTTGACGTCATAAAACTTTATACTGCATGTGATGGATCTACGATCGGCGAGCTGTAGTACTGCATATATCAGTCATCTCCTTTCTTTTATGATTTTTAGCCCAGACAGCAATTTGCATTGAGTGATGCACGAAGTAGGTCGTGGAACATTTTCTATAGTAGAATATGAGTAAGTAGATGTACAGTTTCTCTTTTTAGGGTTCCGTAACTCAAAAGGAAAAAACGGGACCCTATTACTAAGACTCCGCTGTCCGTCCGTCTGTCACCAGGCTATATCTCATGAACATGACGGTTGAAATTTTCACATATTTGATGTTTTTCTGTTGCCACTATAACAACAAATACTAAAAACAGAATAAAATAAACGTGACCTTTCTTGCTGATTTGTTTGCTATGGACGGTAGGGAAGCTTTTTGCGAGAGTCCGAGTCACGCTGCGCTAGTTTTCTCGCGTTTGACCACCATCTCACCTGATGGAAAATGATAATGTGGTCGACGATGGAATATACTGGCCTAAAAGTAACCTATTTACTCTTAACTTATACACCTCTAGATTATCTCCGCCAGGACTTGAATTTTAATGTGTGCCATAAAAAAATTTTTTTTTTTTGTTAGTATATTTGGGATATCCATAGTGTGCCGGTGGCGCAACAGCGTAAGTTTAGTAGTCCTATGATGGAACTTATTGAGATTAAATTTTGTACGGTCTCTGAAATGTAAAAGTAAAATGTAATAGACAATCGACAGACAACAGCTCGGTGTCGATGCACCTTATCAAAATGATTCTATTAATATTTGGTTTCCTTCCTTATAATATCAAGATATCGTATTTTAATCATAGATTTTAATTAATAAATTATAAGAATTTTGTTACTGCCTTGAAACACAATGAAGGCACAATTAAGAAATAAGGAAAATCTAATAGTCTACAGATTTATTTAGAATTTTCCCGATGCCAACAAAGTTAAGTTTCCTCAATGAATTTAGAACTACCAATTCTAATTTAGCTACCAATTATAATTTATAAATATGAATGTACTAGCTATCACCGCAGCATTCATTACTGCTCTGCTTCCGTAGATTGTAGCATGAGAGACCTCTGGCGGGAGAAGTTTAAACCTCCTGATGATTTTATCGAGCCGTCGGACGCCTCTCTCCTGAACATGAGTTGCCATGGCCAACCTGGAAAACTCTTAACGGACTCCGCACCCAGGTTGGCCGCAGCATAGACAATCTGCACAGTCGGGAGTTCTCGGATGGTTCCGATCTTCAGTGTTTGTGCTGCGTCCCTCCGCAGACCATGTCCCACCTTCCGTCCTGCATCACGTGCCCTGTTGCCTGCTCATGTAGGGACCTAATGACAGCATCAGCGGACGGCATTGCCGTGGCCAAATTCTGGGCCAGGCTAGGAATTTAACTAGTTTTTCCATCGAGACGCTAAGAAGAAGAAGCGTGATCTTATCTAACTCTATTGCTATATATCATCCCGCTACTACCTCTATAAATGCTATCTTACCACTAAAATAGTTTTTTCTATTGAAGCCAAAGAAATAAACTCATCAGTTTTATAATATTAGCATAGACATAAATACATCCATGAATATGACAATTTGTAATAAAAATGTTGAAATAACAGACAAAGCACTATTTTTCTACTAAATGGAACCACACACCACGAAAGATGATGTCACTTAAACATATCGTTGACAAATACTTAGAAAATATACATGGCATAATAGTTTCTAAAAATGGGAGTATTGATATTCTGACGGAACTATGAACAATAAGTGTGGCAGAAATAAGAACATTGTCATGACTATGAGTCACCAAGGACATGGGACACAAAACTATTTGAGAATTAAGTCATCTGTGTAGGCAAACCAGTATGAACTTTTGAAGAGACGTACATATTCTAAAATCTAGATTTGAAATATTCGCGTGATAGACTATTTATTCCGGATTTATTTATTTATTTTTTACTCCGCCTGCTCGATAATGTCGTTTTATACGTCATACAAACCTCACATATAGCAAGTCTATCTATCCCTCCCTAGGGAGATAATGCAGTATGGCCGATCCCTAGGGAATAATGAGATTTGAATTTGGAACACCAAAAATCGTCAACATTGAATGTGCATGCATTGTACAAGTTGACTCGAAATCCAAACTGGCCACTAACAAAAAAAACCGGCCAAGTGCGAGTCGGACTCGCCCATGGAGGGTTCCGCAGCAGCAAGTAACATAATATAAAAGTTCTTGTAGTTCGTTTAACTTTGATCGATGTTTTAATAATAGTGTATTTTTTTTAGATTTATGACGTATTAAAAAAAAACTACTTACTAGATCTCGTTCAAACCAATTTTCGTTGGTAGTTTACATGGTAATGTATATCATATATTTTTTTCAGTTTTATCATTCTCTTATTTTAGAAGTTACAGGGGGGGGGGACATATTTTACCACTTTGGAAGTGTAAACTATTCAATTTAGAAAAAAATTATATTAGAAACCTCAATATCATTTTTGAAGACCTATCCATTGATACCCCACACGTACGGGTTTGATGAAAAAAAAAAATTCAGTTTCAGTTCTAAGTATGGGGACCCCCAAAATTTAGTGCTTTTTTTCTATTTTTGTGTGAAAATCTTAAAGCGGTTCACAGAATACATCTTCTTACTAAGTTTCAATAGTATAGCTATTATAGTTTCCGAAAAAAGTGGCTGTGACATACGGACGGACGGACAGACAGACAGACAGACAGACAGACAGACAGACATGACGAATCTATAAGGGTTCCGTTTTTTGCCATTTGGCTACGGAACCCTAAAAAGAAATTAGAACTACTGCTTACTACGGGAGCATTATAGAAAATTGAAACTATAGAATCTTGGAGTAGTGAATTTTGTTTGTTTAATAAACTTGTAAATATAATACTTTTATTTCTCTAATATATGATTTGGTCGACCAAATGGTTTTTTAATTATCTCACAGATGGTGTAAACAGTAGAGTATGCACACGGTGATAAAGCTGTCTTTGTCTTGGGCGGCTTGCATTCCTCGCTTCTCTCAGATTTCTTTATTGACTCCGTCGCAATGCTCGGGATTTAATTTTATAAATCCCTCACTATCGTTCGGGATTAAAATCAGCAACCTTCGTTTCGTTCGGAATTCAACATGTCACCCGCGACTTAAAGACACTAAAGCAGTGTCTTTAAGTCGCGGGTGGCATTCCCACCACATAAACTAATATTATGTAGGACTAGCTTTTGCAAGCGGCTTCGCTAGCGTGGTAATAGGTTTCTTTATACAAACTTTGGATCCCCGTTTCTTTGACATCGACTTACCAGAGGAAACATGCATTTTAATTAAGATGAAAAGTAGCTTATGAGACTCGGTAACAGCATTAGTGAAAGATTTATTCTAATACATACTTATTTATTTATTCTTTATGCACACAAGAGTACAGAGGAGGACTTAATGCCATAAGGCATTTTCTACCAGTCAGCCTTTGGGTGATGCAGAGACAAATATGTAGTAGTAGGCGCAATATTAAACATTACTTATATAATATAAAATTCCTTATACAAGTAACTTATAAAATATAAAAACACTATATATGACATATATACTTATATTTACGCAAACTACAACGAAGAGACAAAAAAATAAAAATGAAGACTACACGAACCTAGTGAAACAAATAATATGAAACAAATTAGCGCTGTGACGAAACTACTGCCTAATCTAAATCTCAATATAATCTACAAAATAATTATTTATTGTCTCTTATTAAATTAGTTTAATAGTCTAAGATCCGATTAAGAACGACCTTCGCCGGTCTGTTTAATGGATGGAACGTATTTTATTATAAATTTAGTGTATTAAATAATATAACATGGGTGGGTTGCCTAAGAAATTCCTGGCCAGACTATTATTAATTAAAAATTGAAAATTTTATTTTATTTTTAGAAAAATGCACAACAGTTATCCATACCAGATTTTTTTGCAGACAACACTATAACATCGTATTCGTAATGAAACAGCGTTTATTTTGTTATAGAATTTGTTGTATACAAAAAAAAACACACTTGTTTATGCATACCTGTTTATACCTGGCAACCCATAGCTATGCCAGGAAACAAATAGGCAACCCAACATTTTTATGTTCTAAAGGCTTCACTCTTTCGGTTAGTATTAAATTTATTCGTTAAACACACAGGTGCATTTTACAAAAAAAAAAAAAAAAATGTTTGGCCAGGAATTTCTCAGGCAACCCACCCGCGTTATATTATTTAATATACAAAATTTATCATAAAATAGGTTTCATTCATTAAACAAACCGGTGAAGGTCGTTCTTAACCGTATCCTGTACTATAAATGACTGCAAAAATGTACGAGTAACTTGACTACTAATAACATATTATTTTTTTGCTTGATATAGAAATTCTGTTGAATACTGTTTCTACAGAAAATTCTCTACTGGTTGGTTGAGATAGTTACAATAAAGATATACCGCAAAATTGGTTAATGATAGATGAAAAGCATTTACTTAGCAAAAAAGTTTAAAAAAAAAAACACTTTTCACGTTTTTTTTTTTTTTGTCAGTTTAAACCAGATGAGGCTGGTATTTCCCAGCTGACTGAAAAAACACTGAAAGCTAGCTTAAGGATTAGAGCATAGGGGGACTAATCAGCTAAACGGTCTCTTTGTAAATCTGTTAAATTTCGAATTTGTCTAACAATATGTGGAACCCACTAAAAGTTAGCATCTGGACTAAAGCCCAAGAACACTGTAGTATCTTCAGTGATTTCGAAATCTGGATAGATATCGTTAGGTGTTAGGTGGTGGCTTAAACCCACCTGTGTTCCATCAGTAACCTATTCAAAGGCCACGATAACTCATTCGATAGATCCCGTAACCCTGAGAGGATTATAGGACCATATGGGCCCAATACACAGAACATATTTAAACTGTCAAACCATTCGTTTACTTGGAAATAATATGTAACAGGAATTACGAAATTTGCCCTAAAATTCTGCTGTTACGTGCCATTTTCCACGTAATTTTATAACAGCAATATCAATTACAGTTCCTCAGTAGTCCTCAATTTTATCATAAATGTGGTGCTGTATTAAAATTTATATTCAACCATTCTCGGAATACGTCGGCGAACTTCTTAGCGGATGATCTCAGCGTTTAATATTTGTAAATGTATTCTTGGTAGCGTTTGGCGCGGTTGCGTCGTGTCTATTCAAGACGCTAGACTGTATGGCACCGATTCCCAAAGCTGGTAGCGATTGCATTAACGGTTTCGTACTCAATTGCTCATTCATTTTTATTCAGACCGATGTAAGGCTATATAACTTTGCATTTAGGTTGTCGGGATTTGCCATGAATCATGCATGAAGATAATAATAAATATGTACGTGTTATGTAGAATACATGTCAGTAGACAGATTTAAAGTGTATTAAAATTAAAATAAAAAATTAAGTCACAAGTCGGGCAAAAAAGAGGGACCAACATGCAATTATGTTCTAGAAGTAACTGCTAGCATAAGAAAGGCGCTTATAAACCAAAGCCGAGTGTTCATTAATTGGACATCGTGCGCAGTGAGGGACTTCACACTTGTGACCAGGTGCTTTAAATGTCAACAGTACGGGCATGCTGCGAAGACTTGTCGCGAAGTAGTCTATACATGTGCACTTTGTGGTGAACAAGGCCACCAGTGGATGCTGTGCGATAAAACAGCTGATCAGGCACAGTGTGCAACATGCATGCGTTTTAATAAGCCGAGTAATCACAAGACAGGGGATCAAGACTGCCCGGCTAAGAAAATTGCTGAGACAAGACTCATAAATTCGATTAATTATAATGAGGACTCGTAAATAGCATAACAATTTACTTATGAACAGTATTGTACCTATTTATTTATAATTTTACTGATTGTGCTAATCGACCTAGTTTATATACGAGTAACTGCTACTTCGCAAAAAAAAAATATAATGGAATGTTGTGTCACAATAATATCTTGCAGTGATGCAGTTTTGATGAGTAATCGAAGTATTCGTCAGTTTTAGACTAAATAATTTTGTTCATATGTTATTTACTTTTTGTTTAATGAATTTCAGTTTATATATTATTAACATGTAAGCACTTAAATAAGCTACCTGAGATACAGGTTTATATATACCTAGTTCAGGTAGAACGCAATTTTGCAACTTTAGCTCTAGTTTAAGCCCTTATTGTAGATTATTTATGTAAATCAAACAATTCAATAAACATTATTATTATTATTCCATTTATTTATTATTATTTACATAATTTTCATATTTTTAAATATTTCTTAAAAAAATAACATTAAAAAAAAACATTTAAAAATATAAAAAATAGTAGCCCACCGGCATCGGGAACAGGGTCCAAGCTACCGGCGGTCAGGGCTCCTGAGAGAGGAACCTCCGGACAATACGCGCCGTGTCTAGGAGTACTGCCTTCTGGATCAAGCCCTTGATCCAACTGCCTAACGAGAGCCTCCGCAGATGTTGGTCGAGGCTCTTGGCTATTAAGCCATTGGCCGTCACGACTATCGGCACAATGATTGCTCTATCCACTTCCCACATGTCGACAACCTCGCGAGCCAAGTCAAGATATTTAGTTTGTTTATCCTTCTCAGCTTTCACGAGGTTCTCGTCATGAGGGACCGCTATATCAACAATCATTGTGCGACGCTCCAGTCGATCTATCACCACTATGTCAGGCTTATTGGCAACAATAGTCCTGTCAGTGATGATAGATCGGTCCCAATACAATGTGACGCTGCCATTCTCGAGAACTGGGTCGGGCACATACCTATAGTACGGTACTTCTGATTCAACAAGATTGTATTTAAGAGCAAGTTGCTGATGGATAATCCTGGCTACAAGGTTGTGTCTGTGCAAATAGTCTCCGTTAGCTAAATGAGAACACCCAGAAATAATGTGTCGGATTGATTCTCCGGGCCGGTGGCATGCCCGACAGATGTCAACCGTACCGTCCTTCACAATATATTTCCGGTAGTTGTTCGTCATCATAACTTCGTCCATAATTGCAAAGACAAAACCTTCGGTTTCTCCAAAGAGATTACCAAAGCGTAGCCAGGATACGGACGCTAAAAGATCTACATCGGGCCCATGTAAGGCCCGGTAAAAGCGCCCGTGAAGCTCCTTGCCCTTCCATACTTCCTTGCGTTCATTAGTATCCATTACTATAGGTTTGCGCCAGTTCTCGTTGGCCAAGGAGAGCGGGGTGAGGCCTTTGTCCACCGCCACTACATCTCGGTGCATCCCCACGTCGGTTTTCAGGAAGTATTCCCTGAGACTGCATACCTCACGGTTGTGCAGAGTCTTGGCATTTAAGAAGCCACGACCCCCACTCTTCCGTGGGATATACAGCCTCATCACCGATGATCGTGGGTGATGCATCCGATTTGCGGTAAGCAGAGTGCGGACCCTCCTATCCAGGGCGTCGAGTTCTGTCTGAGTCCATTTGAGTATGCCGAAAGAGTACATCAAAACCGGCATGACCCAACCGTTGAAGGCGCGCACCTTGTTCCCGCCTGATAAAAGACTTTTCAGTACTTTATTCAGGCGGCCAAAGAAGCGCTCCCTCAACGATTGTTTCACTTCAGCAGCATTGATGCCCAACGCTTCCGACATACCCAAATACTTGTAAGTTTCGGTTGAGCAGAGGGATCTAAGGTGTATAGAATCCGAGAGTTGGGTTCCCACGGATTCCATAATCTCCCCTCGCTTTACATGCATGACTGCACATTTGTCCAAACCAAATTCCATCCTGATGGCACTACTGAAGGTTTCAGTTACCTTCAGTAGCTCCATCAGTTGCAAGTTGTTGGAAGCAAAAAGTTTCAGATCATCCATGTAAAGAAGGTGAGATATGACCTGACCCTCTCTTCTCAACCGGTAGCCTATACCCGAACCCTCCAGCAGTGTGCTGAGAGGGTTCAAGGCTAGGCAAAACCACAGTGGACTCAAACTGTCACCCTGGAATATGCCACGCTCGATCCTTAACGGTTCGCTGTTCTCCGAAACCCGTCGACACCCTGGATAGTGAAGAACCGTCCTCCACTGCCCCATACATGACATCAGAAAGGTGCGCAGAGTTACATCAATTTTATATAGCTCTAGCACCCTCATGAGCCATGTATGCGGCACTGAATCATAGGCCTTCTTATAATCTATCCAGCATGTCGACAGATCTCTTCGAGAACGACGAACCTGTTGGCTAATGGCAACATCAATGAGGAGCAGCTCCTTAGTACCACGGGACCCGTTCCTACATCCATTCTGAGAAGCAGACATGATGGAATTTGTCTCAATATGATTATTAATTTTAGCTCTCAGGATGGATGTAAGAACTTTATAGACCGTCGGTAAACACGTAATCGGTCTATAATTTTTGGGTTCCGCAGTACTACCCGATTTATGGAGCAGGTGGGTTATTCCTGTCGTCAGGAACTGGGGCAGCGACCCTGACTCTAAGGTAGATTGGAATTGGGACGCCAAGCGAGCGTGCGAACTTTTAAACCATTTAAGCCAAAAGTTGTGCAGCCCGTCCGGTCCTGGAGATTTCCAGTTTGGTAACGGACGGACTGCACGAGCTACATCTTGGGGGCTGATGGTAACTGCCCCCATTTCTGGTATAAGTTCGCACTCTCGCTCGACCTCCCGAGTCCAATCACCCTCAGTGTGATTGACAGGCACCGACCAAATGCTGCGCCAAAATGAATACATGGCATCATCATCCGGTAGGCGCGTATCAATCACACTTTGGTCCGGTCGCTCCCAAGCCCTGTAAACCCACCTTTCGTTGCTTTGGAACGCGCGATTCTGGGTGTACCGCTCCACTCGCCGCTTGTACCGTCGTATACGGTTTGCCCATGCATAGACTTTCTGCCTCAGGAAGTCGATACGCTCTGTGATACGGGGTAGATAATCTCGTGGACTAATATCTGTCCCCGAGAACGCCCGCCTCACAAAGCGCATCACTCTAGGGCGAGTGTTGCCCTCCCTGAAGCAGATAAGTTTGCCGATGAGTGCTCTAGCCTCACCGATACGACGCTCGATCCTGCACTGCCAAGCTGGTTTAGCTGGTCGTGTAGCTCTGTCACTATTTGGAATTTTGACGTGAGCTACACGACACGCCGCTGCAGCCGCACAATACAAGATCGAGTGGGTATCGGTAAGGTCTTCGCTGCTATCAAAACAATTTGATAGCTGCGAATCTAGAGCACACACCAACGCCTTATTTTTTCTATGCATAGGCAAACGAGGTAGACGAGGTCTAAGCTCTGCGGGTATAGAGCGGTACTCCCGGAATGCATCCTCCAAAGCGCTCCTCAAACGTACATTGCACTGGGTACTCACGGATATAGCCCCGTCATCATCATCCTCACCAACGTGGTCGGGTCGCGGTGAAACACTGGGTTGACGTTGCACCGCGGCCTGTGGTGGAACAGGTGAGACACGACCATTCCGTGATTCTAGGCGCAGTCTATCAAGTACGGCGTCATCCAACATACGGTTACGCTGGATGACCCGCACCTGATCCGATAGTCTTTGGGCCGAAACGTTGACAGCTGGTTCAAGCACCTGAAACAGAGAGAGCATCCGACCACGGTACGCAGTCAGGTTAATTCCCCCCTCTGTAGCCCCAAAGTATGAGCGCATGACATTTTCATTAATGGATTGTGTCCATCGCATGCGCTGCACACTTCCACCGGCAGCGGGGACCCTGTCAGAGGCCGGAGGGCCTCGAGGTCCCAAGCAGGCCGGAGGTCGGCCTCTTCCTCGCCGACGCGCAGGTGGTGGTGTCGTCGGCGGCGAGAAGTATTCGTCGCTCGAGCTCGACGCAACTGCAGCTACCGGAATCTCTGGAGTCACGGCTGGCGCTGGTCCCGGCGGCTGCGAGGCGGAGCTGAGCGACGAACCCGAAGTTGTTTGCTGTGTGTTTAGTTGCTGTGCTCGGCTTCTAGTCAGCATTTATGTTGTTATATGCTCCCAGAGTCAATTGTCATTTTAAAGTCGTTGTAATATCCTCGATAAACTGATTTGATCTGCATCAGCTATAATACACTATTTGTGTATTTTTTTTTCCTTGTTCGTACTGTTGTTATATGCATTTTGTTGTAAAATTTGGTAATTATTTCGAAAAAATATTACAGGGAGAAAAATTTTGCTGTCACACCTTGACAGCCGAGCCACAGATTATTATTATTATTATTATTATTATTATTAAGATTAAGGTTTATTTTACATGTTTTTCATTGAGATATTTTGAGTTATGTTATGCAGAGTTTTGTTTATGAATCAGAAAAGCCATTGCTTACTGAATTATGTATTGACATTTTTAGAGATTACCTCATTTTGAAAACAAACATAAAAATATAACACTCTC
Organism: Mythimna albipuncta; assembly: GCA_929112965.1. Taxonomy (NCBI): domain Eukaryota; kingdom Metazoa; phylum Arthropoda; class Insecta; order Lepidoptera; family Noctuidae; genus Mythimna; species Mythimna albipuncta. The sequence continues at coordinate 6,058,849 of OV815972.1, forward strand.
ACCAAGGCTACTGCAAGTTGGATTGTATAAATCTTGTAGATTACGAATAAGATTTTTATTGCGTCATAAAGTCATGATTTAGTGGAGGTTTTCGTATAGAGATTTCAAAGGCGAATAAATGAGCGGGCGCGCACGTTTTATCGTTCCGTGTGTTTCTGTAGTAGTCTAATAGGCATGAGGCGTTATTGCCTAGAAACCTATGAAGCTAACGAGAGTCTAAATAAATATTGGTCAAGGTTCCTTTGCCTCGTATTGTTTGTGCCGAGGCTATTAGGTTTCTCCCACACTATTTGGGTGTTAATGAATAGCAAACTAATACGATGTTCTTAGAATGGTAGTCACTGAGTCGTGATAAATTGACAAGAGCAATAATTAGTTACGTTATTTGCTGATCATGATGGTATTTGTAACTATATGGCAAATGTTCATATACGAATCCATTTCCCTTAGGTTGGAAATGGATACACAACATACTCACACATAAATAAAAACGTTTAATGTTCCTACTGCTGGGACTCAGGCCTCCTCTCTACTCGCAAAGGAGGAGGCCGAACGCATCAGGCAATGGCGTTATCGCCGCCGCCGCCGCCGCCGGTATTCTGATCCCGATTTCCAGCTACCGTAGGCGCGGGCTTGCGGACAGTGAGCAATGGTTAGCTCGCTGTCCGGCCGTCCGGTAACTGTCCAGACTAAGCCCAAGTCGTCGACGGCGCGCACTGTTCCCGCGCGCCTCAAGGAGTTGTCAGCAACAGCAGGGACCCAGCCGGGTCGAAGCCTACTGGGGCCAGGGTTATCCGAAAGGGCGCTCGAGCCCCGGTATGAAGGCTAGAAGGAACGGGGTGGGTCTTTTAGTCAGTAAGTGTCTAACACTATCTCTCGCTCCGCCCAAGAGCGGGGGTTGTCATTGGATGATTTTTTCCCACCATTAAAAAAGGCCTCCTCTCTAGGAGTGGGGATGGGACGTAATCCACCAATACAATGTGTTATGTCCACATTCTACTAGTAAAGAATAGTCACTTTGTTCTGTATCAAAAACTTTCTAAATGTAACACTGATTAAATGTAAAAGCCATACGGCGCCAAAAGACAGAAAAAATAAAACAGACAGATTTTTTGTCAGTAGGTTCTAATCACTTTAGCCAAGGCTACATCAATAACTAGCTCTCTACCGCGGTTTCACCCGCTTCTTCACTTCTTGTTCCGTTTCCGTATGTGGAAATCATCAATTGACTTCTCCAACCTTGGGTGGAGTAAGAGGGAGACTTTTACTGATTTAAACTTGGCGAAGCCAATCTGACGGGATTCAACGCCGTCAAAACACAAGCGGGTCTCTTCACCGCCAAAAGGAGCCCGTTCACCTTGGCTCCTGCTTTTCAGAATGTATTCTTGGAGTGCGCCGATCTGAAGGTAGTCTTCAGTCTTAGGTGTTGAAATTTCCTCAGACCTTAACTTTGGGTGGTTCACTAAGTCCAAAGCCTCCAACGTTCTTACAAAGGTCCAGAATTACTTCACACCGGGACAGCTTTTAATGTTATGAACAGCACAGGTTCGATCGTGAGTGGAGTACTGCAGCTACAAATGGGTTGGTGCTGCAAAATGCCATTTAGCAGCTTTGGACTCGGTGTAAAGGCGTGCGAAGAGGCTAATTGGTGATCCAGATTTGGTTAAGTCCAATCTACAAAGCCTTGACCACAGGCGTAAGGTAGCCAACCTTTCGGTATTTTACAGGACCCAGAGACTCTATCAAAATTACTTTCAAATTGGTTAAGCTGTTTAGGAGGAGTTACATGACAAACACACGTAAAGAAGAATTGTGTATACATATAAAGGTTACATCTAAACTAATTTATTATAGACGATATCAAGTGCGGGGGTGTGACACCAAACCATTGTCTTTTCACTAAGTTATAGTTTTGTTTAGTGAGCCATTTATTATCAGATCTCCATTTTGGAGATCGATTTATTTGTTTTTAATAGAAACCTATTAATTCAATGTGACATAAACTGCCTACGTGACTTGATCATAGATTAAAAAAAAAAATCTTTTTGCGATTCGAAATCTTCGAGAGATACAGGAATTATTATATTTATAAGGAACCCTCAGAGTGCGAGTCTACTCGTACTTGCCCGGTTTTTTTTTTCAGTTGCTCATTATAGGTACAGAGTCCTACTTCCTTCGTGATGAAATTACACCGAACACCATTTGAAAAAAAGGTACTTTATTTTTTAATTTTATCTTTACAAATCGATAGTGTTTCATGTACCGAATCGACCCTCCACGGCATTAAAACGATTAAAATTTAACGGTGTATATTGCACGTTCCAAAGCGTAAATCTCTATGGAGAAGTATGTGCAAGAAATCCATGGACATTCTTTTAAATCGTATTTGTATGAACTACAGATAATTGTTCCGAGTCTGGGAGTCGTGTGTTATTTTACATTTTTGATAACGCACCCACAATGCAGGAATAATTCCTTGTGTGGGCCTAAGTTTCTTTTTTTTAATCCTCTTTATGTGATGAGATTTCAAAATTCCTGTCGTAGTGCTAACTGACATTATGTAAGGAACGCTTGTGTAATATGTAATGCTTCCATAACACACGGTGCGCGTCCTTGGTGCGCAGGGTGCGGGGCAGCTCCAATACAGTTCTGGCGATGATTGCTGGGAGATTGGATTGCCCTTATATCGGACATTGCTGAAGCAGACATGTCGCTGGTTGTGTCCAATAGTACAATGTACTTGTTTATGAATGTGTACTGTATGAATTTGTAGTTACTGTATGGGTACTGGTTGGTTGCCTGAAGTTTTAATTTTATTTGTTTATCTACACTACCATTATAAAGATGTTTTGTTTTTTGTTGTAGGAGGTAATCTCTGAAAGTACTGGTCCGATTGCAAAAAAATTTTCTCCGATAGAATGCTGCTTTATTCCTGAGTGACATAGGCTATATTTTATATATGCGGGCGAAGCCGCGTGCAAAAGCTAGTTTATGAAATTCTCGATTTCTCTTTACTGCATGTGTTATAAAAATTTTACTAAAACGTCCCGTAGTTTTTGAGCTTATTGCGTTTATACATATAGTCAGAAAGGGTAGAGGCATTGTTTTATATGTAAGGATATTTTTAAACAAAGAATAAGCTCTGCCATACTGTTGTAATTGTATGTATGAGACATCAGCGATCGTGTCCATTGCAAAACATTAGCCATCACATGACTACTGTATAATTTTATTCATACCCTGAAATTGTCTTAATGACACATTAAATAGATGTGTCATTACTTAATCGTTGCAACATTCCGTATTATGTTGACTTATTTATTATAAAAAAAGAGAACCTTAAAAAGAAAAAAATACCCTAAAAAAAAACCTGAAAGAAGAGGGACCCCTTCCTTATAAACAGGTAAAGTTTTTTTTTTCGTTTATCTCTGGAAGTACTGCCCCCCTAGCCAAGTTTCAATCGTTTCGTGTCGAATTCCGATCTCCAATCGGTAACGCCTCGGTGTCAGCAATTGTAGAAAACGATAAGTTGGTAGCCATGTTGACGCGCCTAAGTCGGCCGCTCGTTTCGTTTTTATAACAAAGGATGTAGCGTTGAACATTGTAGAAACGATAACAATTCGTTCTATCATTTTGAACTATGTGAACTTGGCTACGAATTTTCTATTCGTTTGTTCTGACTACGTGACTTAACGTTGAGATGACGTCATTCCCATACATTTGGAGTTTTTTTACTGGCGTTAACGATTGCAGATTATCAACTTGGCTAGGGGTGCTGGTCCGATTGCTATAATTTTTTCATTTATAGAAAGCTGTTTTATTCCTAAGTGACATAGGCTATATTTTATGTACGTGGGCGAAGCCGCGGGCAAAAGCTAGTTACCAATGTATTTATTCTTAATTTATTTCAATGATGTAATAATCCTCCCGACCAAACGGTCATGGGTGGTCAATTTAGACAATTTCAAAAGTACGCAGGATATTAATTTAGTGCACACGTGTGAAAAAAGCTTTATATTTCTTTTATTTCATAGTCTAATGGGACGGTAATAGACCGGACTGGGTAAGATATCGTGCGTAGAATCAACTGCTTTGAAGACAGGGGGTATCACCCATCGAATTTCTAAACAACGCACCTCTACAAAGTAAAGAAAAGAAAGAAAGAAAAATATTTTGTTTGGCACACGTACACAGATACACACAGTGTACATGTAAATACTTAAAATAAAAATAATAATAAAAATTAACTAACATTGTGTGTCTCGCGCCTGCAATAAATAGGTCCAGTTCAGCAAAAATGCCAGACAACTACGTGGTAGTTGCCTGACGCTGGTTTTCAACTGACTGACTAAATAGAGATACCTAAACCTAATAGCAGTTTTTTCCCAAAACCCCACGCTTTACAATCAAGGTGGCATTTAAAATAGTTCTATTGATGTAATAAATAACTTAATACTTAATCATTGATGCACATAAATAAAACGGCTATCAAAAGCTTTAAGTGGTCTTTTCATAGCTTTAATGATAGCAGAACCGCATAAGCATAATGTTTACATAAATATAAATTAATGACTCAATACAGATACGACAGAGAAGGTTCAAATATGGAAAGTTGTTTGTTACGAACAAACTATCTACTTGGTAAATGACGCTAAATAGGTATACAAAAGTGCCCACACTAAGTATAATATCGAAGCCAAGACCTGCGAGAATGTTCAAAAGATTTCTTTGGAACAAAAAGACTAATGAAATGTGGGTTTTAGTCACTGAAAGTCTGAAATTCCGGCTTCATCATCATCAGGAAAAAAATTATAATACTATTTGTATCGAACACTTAGTAGATTATAAGATCGTTTACAATGAGTTTAAAGCAATAGTATTCGTTGCTACTCGATATTGATGCCGTAAATTTTTTGTATGTCGGCAGCGTCTCTAGCGGTCAATTGCAGAATCAAAATTTTTTAGTAGTTTCCTATCGAAAATGGGTACCATGAGTAACAAATAGTAACTAATGGTAAGGGTACCTACTGTGTTGATTAGTACATGCAAGAATTTGTTCTCAGAGTATTTCTATTTACCAAATAATGTTATTGGAATATTGACTGATGAATATTGACAATAGGAAAATAAATCATACTGTGCATGATCAAGTCTATTCATCTGTAATACCTTTTTTTGTATGGTGGGAAAAATCATGCATTGACATCCCCCGCCCTTGGGCGGAGCGGGAGATAGTGTCAGACTCTTACTGACTAAAAGATCCACCCCGTTCCTTCTAGCCTTTAAAAATCAGAATATCAAGTCTGGTTTTTGCGATTTTAGTAATAGTAGTAGTAGTAGTAACTCTTTTAGTAAGTAGTAACTCGATCGAAATGTTACTATCACGACACAAATGAAGTTTTAAAGACGCTTATTCACCGATTCTAAGTCCTTTACAAGAAAATTTCCCCCACTCCACTCGACTAAGGGCCAACGCTGCGTTACGCGGGCGTCCACGCAATTCCTTACAAAAGTGCTCCGTCACGGAGAGCCGCGCCAACGCCCGTTTTACGTAATAATACATTAAAGTTCTCCACTGGCACGACTACATGTCCACTCTTAAAGTTGCCTGTGTAGGTGCCCGCTTAACACGGCGTTGGCGCTTAGGGCTATATTTCACCGAGACACCATACAGCCACTGAATTACACTCGACACTCGAATAAATCAAATAAATCGTTTCTACTAGTTAAAATGGTCAAAATTGTCTGAAATAAGTAAAACACTATTTTATACCATTGAACGCAATACCTGTGAAATTTTTCGTACTCAAAATTTGTTTAGCAAACAAAGAGGTTGAACAAAAAGGTTTTAACTACATTAATAATAATAATAATAATAATAATAATAATAATACACACTCATACCAAACGCTAATACTCCTTATTATAATTATGTACCACAAACCATTCTAGAAAGTACTACACATAAGCTTTATTGCGACCGCGCCATTCTCACGGATAAGACCATTCATTATAATAGACCGGATATAACATTACAGGATAAAATAAATAAAATTACTTATCTCATAGACATCGCAGTTCCCAATACACACAATATACAGAAAACAATCTCTGAAAAAATAAGTAAATATGCGGAACTAAAAGATGAAGTAGTTAGAATCTGGCGTCAAGAAAAGGTTTACGTAGTTCCTATAGTTCTTTCCACCACAGGTGTTATCCCAAATCATCTCCTTCAAAGTTTAAAATTATTAGACCTAAAAGAAACCCTCTACATAACGCTGCAAAAGGCTGCGATTTTAAACACCTGTAGGATTGTCAGGAAGTTCATGCAGTTAGAAGAAAACGACGTAGGATTTCATCACACGACACATTAATATTTTTCACGCTACATTTACTTGGCTTGGCCCGTAAATGTGGTTGAAACCAGCTAAAAGAGCTGAGAAAAGAAAACATATCCGAAAATAATAATAATATTTCACAACTAACACACGACGCAGTCTAGTCCCAAGCTAAGCAGAGCTTGTGTTATGGGTACTGGACAACTGATAAACATACTTATATATTTCTAAATACATACATATATAGATAAATTACACCCAGACACAGAACAAATTATTATGCTCATCACACAAATATTTGTTCTGGGTGGGAATCGAACCCACGACCTCCGGCATAGCAGTCAGGGTCACTAACCACTAGATCAACAGGCCATTATAGCACAAGTGCGTAATGGTAATCAAAATGTCACAGTTTGGTAACAAGTGCCTTTATATACGTAAGTGCAGTGCAATAGGAGTCACTTTCTAAGCAAGTGTATTGAAAAATTACTTACTATTACCAACTCAGAAGCTTCTGTAATGGTTCAACACACTGTTTCAAAACATTTTCTGTATTTTTCTATTTACTTAAGATAACAGTTTCCTGCGTAAGTCCCATTTCGCATTTTTACATCAGAAAATACTTAGGATACGCGTGGATGAGATTAGCGATGATAAGCATAAGGGTAAAGGTTAAATATATTTACAGTGGGTACGACTGGAGATGTGCCTTGAGGCCCTAACATTTACGACCTAAATTGATCTGTTAAAAGGATGGAGATATAGGGTGTTAGCTCTATCTCTTTCACTCTCGCACGAATGCCATTTTGCCATGGTTGAAGTGAACGAAGGCATTCTTTGCCTATGCAAGGATTTTAGTAATTGATATATTAGAAGGAAAGATACGTTACGCGCTAACATTACAATAGAAAACCTGCCCCCTAGCCAAGTTATATTACAACCGTTTAGCTTGCGTCGAACGCCTATAGTTGGCCACGCTCCCGATTTTTTTATTCTGACCACGTGACTGAGCGTTGAGATGACGTAATTCCCGTATATTTGAAGTTTTCTACTAGCGTTAACGATTGCAGATTAGCAATTTGGCTCCCTAGCCAAGTTAATAATCTGCTGGACTCTGTGCGCAACTACATGCACGAATAAAATGGTATTCCATATGAATTGCTTATGTTTATGTATGATTTGTATAATGCGTTGTACATATCATTCATAAACAAAAATTGTTCACATGGAAAAAAAATGCTCATAACTTTTGTCCCACTTAAAACAAAAAATTAATATTTTTGCGTATATTGCCCGTTTTTGTGACTGATGAAATTAAGCCACGGGGACTATCTTCCGCTGTTGATTTAATCTAAGGTTTTAGTCAGTAAAAGTCTGACACGCCCTTCCGTTCCGCCCAAACTCGAGAGATGTCATTAGATGATATTTTCTACCTACAAAAAAAAAAAAAACGACAGACATTTCAACCCGTCATAGTAAACCCTTGATCAAAGAGGTGGACCTATTAGATATCGTATGTTTTAGTAATTGGGTTCTAGGGGTCAGATGTCAGTTACTGTTGTCCCGTGTGGTATTAGGGAAGGATGACCTCTTTTGAGTAAAGGCAAAGTGTCCTTTTATATGATTTTTGACACGGGTTATGGTGTATGATATTAAAGGTGTCTCCTGTGATTTACGTTGGTAGACACGTTAATACATTATAAGCAAAGTGACCGAAAATCTAATAGAAATCAAAATTAAACGGTTCTGGGAAAGACTCGACCCTTAAATTAATTCTCTCACGCCGGGCCTTGGTACAGGCCATGGTCCGGAGCGAGGAGGAGTGGCAGGCGGTCACCGACTTCTGCGAAGCAGTAATGTTAGCGAAGGAGGACGCCGACTGCATCAGGCAACGGCGACGCTCATAGCGCCGCAGCCGCCGCCGGGATTCCGATCCCGATTTCCGGACCGTAAACGCCTCAAGGAGCTGTCAGCAACAGCAGGGGGCCAGCTGGGTCGAAGCCTACTGGGGCCATGGTTAATTTGAAAGATAGCTCAAGCCCCGGTACAAAGGCAACGAAGGAACGGGGTGGGCTTTTAGTTAGTAAGAGTCTGACACTATCTCCCGCTCCGCCCAAGAGCGGGGGTTGTCATTGGATGATTTTCCCACCACGAAAAAAAAACCTCTTCGTATAGATAGGTACTACATACTCGTACTCTGGTATAGATCAGTATAGGTTTCCCGCCTCAAAAACATAAAGTCTTATTAGCAATAGCGATTCAAATGCAGGTTGGATTATTTGTGAACTTAGTATTGCTTGGCTACAACCTATTTTTAAGTCAAGAGTGAACAGGTTACTTCTTGGTAAGCGTGCTCCATCGTCGACAACATCATCGCTGTCATCATTATCCATCAGGCGAGATAGTGTTCAAACGAAATCCTATAAAAAAATAATTGTACTCGTAATAAATTCTCGCATAAAATATAAATTAATAGGTTGTTTGTGTATGAGCGGTTTGATGCTTAACCACCAGTGAGTCAGCTACTCATTGCATATCGAATTAATTATTTAATTTGTACTCATAACGGCTGGTGCATTATGTCATTGGGCGTGACTCATTCGGATTTAAGCTTAAATGTAACAGGAGCAGTGTTCTCTGAGACTTCGCGGCGACAGAAAAAATATATGGATACTGTATATTTATGTTGTAGTGATTCATTTTGTGCGGTTTTGTATAAAGAGATTATATTAAATGTTAATTATGAGTTGTAATTTATTTTTAAACTCAACGTTAACTTTAGAGGTTTCAAATGACACATATACAAGGTGTAAGGGACAGCCCTCCACAAACTTTAAGGGCTTGCTCAGTAGACGATACTGAACAACATTCCACAAAAAAATTTTTCAGGAAACGAATAAAAAAATCCGCCTCACCGTACAAAATTAAAAACTTGATTCGACAGTTTGTATGGAGAGGCCGAATTTTTTTTTCGTTTCCTGAAAAAAAATGTTTGTGGAATGTTGTTGTATATATGTTGTTGTATATATATATATATATATATATATATATATATATATATATATATATATATATATAATATAATAAAAAGAAAAAGAAAAAAGAAAGAAAGAAAAGAAGAAAAGTTAAGAAGTAAAGTTTTTTGTTTGTTTTTTTGTTTGTAAGTAGAAGGTAATCTCTGAAGGTACTGATGCGTAAAATTTTTCACCGACTGAAAGCTGCTTTATTCCTGTGTGACATTGGCTATATTTTATGTACGCGGGCAAAACCTAGTGTCGAAATAAAGTCTACAAAAAAGTTATTCGTGGAGGTTACCCTCAAGTTCGCGTTCAAGCTAAACGACGTTTTGAAGCACTCAGTCTGTCCCGAACCTTATTCTATCGGTTACATATTAATAGCTGATGCAAACCAAATGCATCCACATTTTGGTACGGAACCCATTTTCTATGCAACACACGGGCTGCGGCGTCATCAATCGGGCTAAATAAGCAAACAGTTTTTAGATATGCTAATATTGCTCCAAAATCTAGTCAAGGATAGGTTGATGATAGTTATAAGTGATTTATTGGCTACCTATTGGTGTCGTGCCACCTATACGGGAAGCATTATTATGAAGGATTAATGTCCTTTGATTCGTAACGTCATATGAATCACTGACTAAATGGTTCATGTAAAGAGTCTATGTACAAAAGAACAATGGCGACAAATTGTTGATGAAATTATTAAGTGTCGCCATCCGATCGTCTGGTAACAGTCTGGACCCAGCCCAAGTTGCCGTTGTGTTCGGCGCGCGACTCAAGGAGTTCTTAACAACCGTGGGGCCTAGCAGGGTCGAAGCCTACTTGGATCATGGGTGATACGAAAGAGATCTCCGGGGCCCTAAAACTATGGCAAAGAAGGAACTGGAGTGGGTTAATAAAATTAATCTACTCTAATGTAACAAAGATTTAAAGTTTGTTTTTTTTGTTTTGTAGGAGGTAGTCTCTGAAAGTACTGATCCGATTGCGATATTTTTTTCACCGATAGAAAACTGCTTAATTCCTGAGTGACATTGGCTATGTTTTAAGTACGCGGGCGAAGCAGCGGGCAAAAGCTAGTTTATAATAAATGAACGTACCTTTTACCGAGAAAACGGGAATTTGTATGTTTGAGACGGCTTTGTTATCGTTATAGTTAAATGGTGCAACTCACCCTAAGTATGTCTAATCTTAACCACAATCTTGCTTTGTTCTTTTATTTATTGGTTCTGGAATTCAAAATATTGTCACTTTATCCAATTTTTTTTCTTGATCATTAAGATCTAAAAACTGACGGTAAGAAAAATAATTATTCAAATATAAAACCATTAGTCACAATTATCCATTACGTGCGTATATCAAGCAATAGGTACGCAGATGAAAGACATTTAATTGTTTTGTATGAAAATAAAAATAATGGTTTCTTAGAACGGCTAATATCAGTTTGCAGGAAAACGCGAAAGAAAGCTACAGAAATGTATGGGCTCTGTTCAATGAACTAGAGATCCTTTGCTAAAAATGGGATTACATTATGCCCGTAGTCCGTTGTTATGACGACGGTAAGTGGATTCAACCTTACACCCTTAGCCTGTACGTTATATGTATAGAACTACATGAGACCGACACACACGCGGCATTTCGTGTTCAAGTGTAGCTCTACAAGTCTAGTTTCCATATAAAATGTACGGAGACCGACGCGCCCAGATCGTCGTGTGTATCACACGTGTGCGCAGTGTAGTTCTACCTTTAAGCTAGAACTACATTAGACTGACGCACATGTGTAACACGCCTGATTTATACGTAGAACGACGTCGCATGGCGTGTATCAAGTGTAGCTCTACGACTCTAGTTTCCATATAAAATGTATGGAGACCGACGCGCCCAGATCGTCGTGTGTATCACACGTGTACGCAGTGTAGTTCTACTTTTAAGCTAGAACTACATTAGACTGACGCACATGTGTAACATGCCTGATTCGTACGTAGAACGACGTCGCATGGCGTGTATCAAGTGTAGCTTTACAAGTTTAGTTTCCATATAAGATGTATGAAGACCGACGCGCCCAGTAGCCTGATTCACGTAAAAACAAACAAGCCAAATATCGCTAAAGTTTTATAGTCGTTCTATCGAAGTCCTATCCAAAAGCGGTATTAACGATCTATCGGCTTATTTCCAGTAACATTAATAAGTGTTCTACCAGGATAATGTAAAACAGATTTTTTTAAATCGACAAATTTCAAACGACTTTAAAATCGGTGTCGTTCAAACTCGATTGATGGATGTGAATACGGAATTGGTCTAAACGACTAAATCGCTACGATATCGTTACGGTTTTCATTACGTGAATCGGGCTACTGATCGGCGTGTGTGTCACACGTGTGCGCAGTATAGTTCTAGCTATCCTTGCCATTTCCCTTGCCACTTTGGTTAGTGCTCCACCCTCTTTGTTCGTAACATGATTTTAAATATCGCTACTGCCGCTGTTAGCTATAGGCAATATAGTTATAGCATTTCTCAATAGATGGGCTATCTAACAAATTTTTATTTTTCAATTCGAACTTTTTCAGTTCGATCTGAGGTTAGCGCTTTTTCAGATGATATCGTATTACATGTTTTTTTTTCTTGCAGTATTGCTGGAATTACTACCTATTCTTGCCGTTTTACTCGCGTCTTTGGTTACTACTCCACTTCTTTTGGTTGTATAATGATGTTATATAGACTGTATTCGCGTGCTTTCCTTAATAAGTGGGTTATCGAACAAAAATCTTTTTTTTTTATCTGATATAAACTAGTACTTGACTGCGATCTCACCTGATGGTAAGCAGTAATGCAATCGTTGATGGTGAGAAGCACTAGTATATTAAAAACCTATTTACTCTGTCCTTGAAGACACCTAAATTATAATCAGATGGGAAGACCGCAGAAGGCAAATTGTTCCAGTCCTTCGATATACGCGGTATAAATGGCGAGGCGAAACGCTTAGTCTGGACCAAAAATCAATTTTTCAATTCGACGTGATCAGTTTCTGAGATTCGCGCTTTATTAGTTTTTGTAACGTCGTATAGTTCGGAGGGGTCAAAATCTCAATAATTTTTTTTTTCAACATCGTACAGATTATGATTACTGAGGGGACCAAATCTTAACTATTTTTTTTATTTTGCAATGTTTTCTGCGTTTCGGAGTTGCGAAATGCATCATCGAGTTAGCTAGATGCATTACTCATACATACTTAAATAAAAAGTAGGTAAGTTATGTGGAAACGTAAGTAATTGTTATTACCAATTTATCTTGCATAGCATTAAATTACACAGTACTTCATAGGTTAAAGAAAAACAATTATGAATTTGTTCACAGCTACCAAAGACATATATTATAACAATCCATAACACACATTAAAAAAAAAACAATATCCGCCTATCCTCAGGGTTTGCCATCAATCAGCCTTAATAGGCCCGCCTTTTGATATTCTAATATTGTTTCAAAGACCACTCAAGCACAGGATGGAAAGGACGCGAGATCAGATTAGCTGGGGTTCTGAAGAGTACTTTACAAGTAGACGGTTTATAAAAATCTAAGCTTCAGAAGTACTTAACCTTTTTCTAAACTGGTATAAGTGTACTTATATTTATGTTCTCTTGGTTTTATTCCACTACTTGAGATTAAATTAAAAGCTATTTTATGATGCTTCAAAGGTTTTTTTTTTTTAATTTTGACCCCAGTGACGAAAAATGTTCAAAATTAGAACAACAAACAATTGACTAACTCAATAAAAGTAGCATTACTCAATTAGATCACGCTGTTTATGACGATAAAGTAGATTTACCACAAGCTGTGCTATATTGTTAGTAGTTGATAAATTAATAATACGACCACTTTATCGTTATTATACCTTCTGCCAGTGGCTTATCCCATAGGAGCATATTCTAGGAATAAAACGTATTCTGTATCTCCAGTACATGGTCTACCGAAACCAAAATATCATCCAAATCTTATCGTTTTACCGTTTGAGCGTGTAACAGTAACAAAAGTCAAAATATTTTATTTCACATAGGTCTACAAGGGCACTTATAAAACGTCAGAAGATAGTGCACGGTTCCAAATTGGTCGTTTCATAAGGAGAAGAACCGGCAAGAAACTCCATGGTTACTCTTTTAAAAAAAAGTGTTTCATTTTACAATATTTATAGACATTATGTAAGAACAGTGTAGACCAATACTGTACATAAAGCAGAAACAAAAATCATAATAAAAAAAAAGTAATTCTTAATAGAAAGTAATCTGAGAGTTCGTGGGGTATACAGTGTTCTCGCATTCACATTACAAAAAGAGTCTTTAATAAAAAAAAGCAAGAAAAACAGACATACAAACTGTTTGAAAACGCCACGGTCACTGACAATAAAACGACAATAAAAGCTTGCTAATCCTTTGACTAGAACTGTGACTGTTAGATAACGTCCCCTTTCAAGGAATGTAAGCATGCCACCAAAGATAGGATACCTACTGAAAGATGTGTACAGCTGCACATCTACATTAATATTATAAAGAGGTACTTAAAGTTAGTTTTTTTATTTGTATGAGGTAATTACTAAAAGTACCGGTCCGATTGCAAAATTTTTTTCATTGATAGAAAGCTGTTTTATTTCTGAGTGACAAAGGCTATAGGTATTTTATGTATTTGAGTGAAGCCGCGGGCAACAGCTAGCATATTTAGCCTATAGGTCTCCCAAAAGTGTCACCCTCTAGATCGGATCTGTACTTAACTAGGCCTCACGGCCTTTACTATATCAACGTTAGACGTTGAGTCCTCCCAAAAAAAAAATAGTTGAAGTTATTCGACCAAATTACAAAAACATTACTCAAAACCCTAAGGTAATGTAGTACAAATAACATTTGTGAGGCGTTACGTTTGGCGGTATACACACAGACATCTTGCTACACATGTCCGAGAGGTTTGTTTACCGTAGACCTATTTACACATTCGAGGTCAGAAGGGATAAAACAAAATAAATAATGTTGAAACTGTGAGATATTTTAATCGTGCTATCGACAATTTTATGCTATTTCATCAATCTATTATAAGAAGTATTGTACCTATGAGAGTTAGTGGTGTAGATTTGTATATGAGTATTGATGATTCAGCATATTCAATACTAGCTTTTGCCCATGGCTTCACCTACGTATATAAAATATAGCCTATGTCACTCAAGAATAAAGCAGCTTTCTAACTGAAAAGATTTGGCAATCGGACAAACAAAAAACATAAATAAAACATCATAAAACTAACTTTAGCTCTATTAATATTAGTTCAATTTAAATAATTAAATTTATAGACACTGCTGTGAAGGACGCTTTTTGTAAAAACTGGCCAAGTGCGAGTCGGATTCGTACACGTAGAAATCTATACTACAATGTTAAAATCGAGCAAAAATTGCAAAAATTACAATATAACGTTTCGTGTATGGGATGAGAACCCCTTTAATTTTTAACTTTAGTTTTAATTTTATTATTTCTTGTTGTAGCGGCAATAGAAATACGTATTCGTGTGGAAATGTCAACTCTCTACCTTTGAGGGCTTATGAGTTAGAGTCCGCTAACAGACAGAGAGATGGGTGGACGGACTGATGGACAGCAGAGGTTTAGTAATAGTGTCTCGTTGGCACCTTTTGTGTATGGAACCCAATTCAAACAGTTGAGAAAAGATTTTAGTTAAATATAATTATGAAAACGATAAAAGGACTGTGACGTTAATATGACTAACTTAAACACGAATATTACTTTGTTTGTCTATACTAATATTATAAAGAGGTAAAATTTGTAAGTTTGTATGTAAGGAGTAATCTCTGGAACTGATGTTCCAATTCTAAAAATGTTTTCACTGGTAGAAAGCTACTTTATTCCTGAGTACTATTATGTAGATACGCGGGCAAAGTCGCTGCAGAAGCTAGTTAGTAAAGAATATTGGCAGGAATAGAATAAAGATAGTGCTTACCCCAAAATAAATGGTATAGTAAAAATATTTTAGAATAATTACAAGATGATACTTTAAAATCAACAATCTGTTTGAATTCGTTTTATACTTGTACAAAATGTTCAGTTATCCAAAATTATCTCAATATCTTTTAATTCAGATTCCTTGGCTTCATTCTCTTGGGACATTAAAAAAAGCTTTTAATTTAGACTCTTTAGAGATCCATCAATTTCTTTGCTTTCGTTTGTGACTGTTTCAATTTCTTGTACTAAGAGAGTCCAAAGATAGATGCTTTTGTAAATATCAATACCTTCTGTTGAGATATCTATTATTTCCTTTCAAACTTATTGATGGCGTAACTTTAAATCATCTTGATCTAATATTCTATCTTGATTGGAATCTATTTCATTAGCTAATTCATTAACTGCTCTCTCCTAGCACCTTTGTCAACTATCATATGTATATTTTTAAAGAAAAACTGACTATTTTTAATTTGATATAAATTTAATGCTTGACTGTGATCCTACCTGGGCCTCAAGTCTGCTATTACAATAGTGTCAGAATGGTCTATCATTGATTTCATAATTGATTTTGACAAGTTTTGGTAATCTACTAATATAATGGCGTCATTATGACTTTCCGGTGGTCAACCACTGACACTCCATTGAAAGAAATGGCATAGAATGGTAATCTCGTACATAATGACAAATGAATATGTGACGTATGCGGTAATCTGCAAAAATTTTGACAGTTCCTTTGGTCAGTGACACACCATTACGACGTCATTGCACAATTAGTGCTTTTAATAAGCTCGATATTGTCATTCCACCACAGTTCTATTACAAGACCATTGACCGATCAATGATCGATCATTATGAATTACCAGATTACAAACTTTTAGCAAAATGACAATGGGATCGTGTTATAACGACGAATTTATAAAAATAGCAGACTTAGGCCCCTGGGCTGTGATGCAATCGTGATTGATTGGAATATCAACGCACAGCTGAAACTACTGGGACTAAGAACCTGAAATTTTGCACAGTTTCCTTTTATGACGGAGACGAGCACTAAGAGAGGGTTTTTCAAAATTCATCCTCTAAAGGAATGAAACGTGAGTGCAAAGTTTGTAATGTATGGATAAACCTACTTTCAAGCGGGCAAAGCTGCTGGCAGAAGCAAGTATACTATGTATACACTAACACATGAGGCATTCTTTTCCCCCTTTTTATCCCTCACACAATACCTACTCCAAACCACTTCAATACAATGCGTGTCAACAGAATGTGTTACAAATGCGTGCATATTCAGGTTAACAGGCATTTCAACAAACATGTACAATTGTACATATATTATGATGAATGGACACGTACAAATATACCTTAACTGTTGCTTGCATCTGTTAATTATACAGTCATCTATATAAATGTACTATGCACTAGATTACGCATGCCATACACTCACTTCAATCGACTCAGGTCTAATGTAGACTATACACTTTGAACATTACACTATGCTGAACGAAGCTCGTAAGTGCCATGAAATTCTTGGCGCTTAAGATATTTTGAATGCACAAAAGTATCCTCTAAAAACTATCTTAGTGCTGTATGTTTTAATAGTTTTATTAGACGACATAATGCAATGTAGCGCTGCAGCGAACTTTTGTTTTAACTTTTCAGTATTTTGACAAATATTTTCTTTGAAAGGGCTTGTCTATCACTAGTCCATGTATACAGTCATCTTTTTAATTACAAAACCATAGATAATTATAATGGCCAGAAAGATACAATCCGGTGTTAAGATTATGAAGAAACGGTGCAATTTCAACGAGATGTTCTGGTATATCTTTTTTAACCATATTCGATTTTCTGTCGATCTCAATCAGTTCATTGCTATAAGGTTCTAAAGCAATTCTCAGTGAGAAATTGAAACTGCAATTGCATTATTTTATAAACATATTTAATTATGGGGACATGGAAGGTCTCCATAGATCTTTTTTATAAGGTGTTTGTGTGGCATCTCTCCGATGACCATGTCCCACCTTCCATCCTGCATTACGTGCCCCTGTTCAAGTGGGGATCTAATGACAGCACCTGTAGACGGCATTGCCATGGCCGAATACTGGGTCAGGCAAGGGATTTAACTAGTGTTGCCATCGTTCGCGTTAAGAAGAATAAGGTCTCCTACACAATTTAGATACACAATCCAATCTTCAACACTTCATGTCAAATTCTATCGTTAGCATTCAATAAGATTATTATTTTATGTAACAAAACCTTCAAAACCACTAGAAAAATCAATATTTTCAAATAATGTAACCTCTTTGCCCGAAAAGTATTAACTGTATTCAAAAAATACTATGAAGTGATCTTATGAATAACTTAAACGCTCGATTACCTACCCATGTCAAAATTAATCTCATCTCTAATCCCAACATCTGTCATCGCAAATTGAATCGTGTTATCATAACGATGATCTTGAAACATCTTAGAATATCAAAGCTTTGCATTTAAAATTAGATTCACTTTACTACCTCAGTACTATAAGTACCATTTTAACGAGTTGGTAGCGGCACTCATTTTATTATATTGTATTGTATTATATCCATGTCTGCGGTAGGTTAGGTCATTATGGCAGTAAGGGGCTTATTAGACCCCGTAACGTTTAGGAAACTAAAAGCTTTTTTTGGCTAAGTGCGATACGAGGTCGAAATGACCCAGTAATAAAGTAGATACACCACTGCATTCGGTTTTAATAGTGTATCTTGGGTATATATTCAGCAAATTGTAGTTATAACCTCTGAACAGCACAGAGAAGACTGTTTTTCTTAGCCGAGCCGCAAGGAAGACAAATACGAGGCCTATTAGACCCCATTCCGCACTGAACGTGTTAAAACGTGTCAAATTTGATCTAACATTTGATAGTCACAATATAGCAACGGTCAATCTTAAATTGAATGCAAAGCAAACAATGACGAAACTTGTAACGAGGTAAACCAAACAATCGTAGGCGAGCTTCTATGAAACGTAACGCGTATATGCGTGGAAATATTTATGATGACGTCACTGTAAGCTGACAGTAACAACTTGTGAGAGAGTACCTACAATGAATGATCAAACGCAATGTAGATTCCTTTTAAGTTATGGTGTCAAAAGCCGGAAGAGCAATAAAATGATGCTTCTTTACGATAGGTGGATATGCTTGTAGGATAATAAAAGGGATATCTGGAACTACAACTATGAAATGCTAAACTTGACATATACAAATTCTTGTCATGTGGCATGAAATACCCGTTACAATGCAATATCATAAAGTTAGTACTATAAACCGAACTATAAATCGTAAAAGTTGAATTTATTTTGAAGAAGTTCATACATATCCTAGTTGTTTAGTTTTTTGTCAATGTAAAGATATATATATCACCAATATATGTCCTCTATATTATAATTAGTTTTGTATTTATAAGTAATTTTACTCAAATATGCGGTAGGCGTTAAAATGCAACAGATAATCTAGTAATCTAGACAACTCCGTTGTCTATGGTACAAGATGCAATATTGTTAAGCTCGTTACACACATGGCCTGACAAGGGACTGGCTTTTATATTTTGTACTTTTATATTATTGAGTTTTGTTATTTGTGCGTCTATATGTAGGCGGAATAAACATATTTTCTTTCTTTCTTCTTTCTAAATATAAACTATATTTAGGTGGATGAAAACTCATTGTACTCAGAAATCAGTAACAATTATTTCAAATAGACCGATTACAAGCGCTTTTGAATTGTTAAAAAGATGCTAGCATAATAAATATTTCATGAATCTAAACAACACTAAAAAATTTGTAACCAATACGATAGAAAAGGCATACTCATAATCAGCTTTATAATAAAAAAATTAAAGATCCCACTACAGGGAATCAAACGAATGGATATCCACCACTCGGGCCCAGTGCTGATTTGTCAATGTCACGCGTCTTCGAATTTTTGGCTCTAGGACATGTTTTTTTTTTTTTTTTTTCGATGGGAAAAATCATGCATTGACATCCCCCGCCCTTGGGCGGAGCGGGAGATAGTGTCAGACTCTTACTGACTAAAAAACCCATCCCGTTCCTTCTAGCCTTCGTACCGGGGCTCGAGCGCCCTTTCGGATAACCCTGGCCCCTGTAGGCTTCGACCCGGCTGGGCCCCTGCTGTTGCTGACAACTCCTTGAGGCGCGCGGGAACAGTGCGCGCCGTCGACGACTTGGGCTTGGTCCGGACGGTTACCGGACGGCCGGACAGTGAGCTACCCATTGCTCACTGTCCGCAAGCCCGCGCCTACGGTGGCTGGAAATCGGGATCGGAATCCCGGCGGCGGCGGCGAGAGCGCCGTTGTCTGATGCGGTCGGCCACCTCCTTAGCGAGCATTACTGCTTCGCAGAAGTCGGCGACCGCCTGCCACTCTTCCTCGCTCCGGACCATGGCCTCGACCAGGGCCCGGCGCGAGAGGTCTCCGCCGCCGATCACCCCCACGAGGGCACGGCGATACTCCGCCCAAGCAGGGCACAGCGCGATTGTGTGCTCCACCGTGTCCTCCGGGCGTTCCGCACAGAGGCGACACCCGGGCGTCACTTCCGCTTTAATTCGGAACAGGAACCTCCCGAACTTGCCATTTCCGGTGAGGACCTGTGTCATGCGGAAGGTAAGGACGCCGTGAGGTCTTTCCAGCCACACCTCAAAGAGGGGACTTATCGCCATAATTGTGGCGTGCCCATGACGGGGTTGCGATAGTCGCTGACGCCATTCCACCATGAGATCCCGCCGGAGCTCTGTCCGCCATGCCGCGACCTGTCGCGGCAGAGGACTTTTACCCCGGCGTTATATCTCCACGCGCATGTCGTGCATGTGTGCAAGGACTGTTGCCTCCAGATCCCACGGTGGTGGCTCTAGGACATGTTGGTTTCGTCATAATGCCTCTCTCTCCTTCACCGTTTTCAGAGCTATGGTGATGAAAACAGTTACACAAAGTAAAATTGTCTGAGTTTGGAACCATGATCTATGCCACAATGTATTCGTAGGCTCGCGTTTGACTACAATTACACCTGTTAGGAAGCGACATATAGTCGAACACTGTGTTGCGACAGTCCATGTCTCGTTTGCGAATTTATAAAAGACAAAAGCCTTGCTGATGCGCCTCCGCCTACATCTGAATTAGTCCACGCTACGCCACTGTCGCTATGCCACTACCAGAGCTCTGAAAAGAAAGTTGAATTCAGAAACTACTTTCACTATCAAGGCTTTTATGGATTCAAAACCAAATACAAGAAGACTATTATCATTAGTATGTGTCTAAACGTTTCTGATGGAATGGTTTCGGATGACTAACACCTATTCGAAAGCTAATAGCCATTGTCCAATTGTTAACCTTTTTGGTCAAGTCAATGTTAGGGGTAGTGATGTCATTGAGTGCCTGGTCTGTCATAGATTTGTTAAACTTAATGATACTAGTTGCAAAAATATCGACGGAAGAAAAATCTGCTCAGCACAAACAGTTTTGGTTATACATATAGGTATTCATATGCTTAATATAAATACTTACCTATTACAGGATTCTACTATCATTCTCCATAGAAACAGGACAAGAGCAGAAAGATGATGGTGATGATGACAACAGCATTATACAGATACCGGCACGGATCTTGAGCGCTGGCTTCAAGTTGCGCAGAAGTCAAATATTCGGTCTCTTTAGTAGTACGAAGTGAGACGCGGGGTCGGGGATTGTCAGTGATTGGCTCACAGCGCTATTGTGTCATAGACGTCACTCGTGATACGTTCCCTGCGCTTGCTGCATGTATCTAACAACGACGATGATTGGCTCGCCAATGTATGGAATGCGCAAAGCGATCCCTACTCTGACGCCGAACGCTCAAGATTCGTGCCGGTACCTGTACATTAAAATACTTCATAGAAAATTTTGAATTTAGAATTTGTTACGCAATGTACAAATTGCCCAAAAGCTGTTTGGGATTCACTACGTGACATTTTGGTAGCACATATAATCGTAATCGCTGATACCATGTCACTTTGTTTAGGCCCTCAGGGCTCAGGGCTCAGGGCCATATACATAATTATATGATTTTGGATAATTAACACTGACAGATAACCACTCACTGACTAACATATGGGTCAAGGCTTTCCTTCATTTCCTTTAGTTGTTGCTCTCCGGAGATATTTCTTTCTAGTTATATATTACTATGCTTTTATTCAGCCCCATTATTGTCTTCAGGACACTATTTGTCCACATCCAGCTCAATATTTGTTTCATAATCGAGTGACAAATTGAAGGGACAGCACTCACTCTTTATGTCGCGTTCACCCTTCCAAACAAATGTGCGCCTGAGTACACAAAATTAATCCTTCAGAAGTGTCCCTAACCATATTTTGTATCCTTGTCGTAATCTTGAAGGTAGTCAAGCTCCTTCAATTTCCTCTCATTGGTTCTTGTGTATTTTTCCTTCGAGAAACTAAAATGTCTGTCTCGACAAAATAGTTCCTATTCTAGTTTATTTAGCCAAACATCCGGAAAGTTTGCCAGACTGTGGATAAACCGAAACACGATGGGACGTCTCACAGATAACCTAATAAGGAAAAATAGTACAATCTGTAATTACACAGCCTGGCTGGACAGAATAGTGATAAAAGAGAAGTTTCCTTTGGGCGAGATAATCCAATACAATAAGATACCTAGAGGGCATTTTTTTATCACCGTAATGAGGAGATTGACAGAAGAAAAGTGTTTTACATTTAAATAAATAATTGCAACGATATCAAGACAATCTGGCAATCTGTATTTAAAATACAATTTTGAACAATCGAATTATTATTTGACTAGCTGTTGTTAGTGGCTTCGAAAGCGTGAAAGTCGAAAATTCTTCCAAGGGATCATATTGCATAGTTAACCTTGTATAGACATATAGGTAACTAATAAAGTGATTTAAAATTTAATCGTAGACTCATTACTCATTCTTTTATAGTTAGACCTCTTTATAGTTAAGCAAGGTGTGCTAAATTTCATCTAAATCCATTCAGCTATTCGAGCGTGAAGATGTAAAAAAAAAATACACACACATAATCTTTCACCTTTGTAATATTAGCTGTGTGATTTACTCATTTCGAAAGAGTTACCGCGATCCTGAAGAGCAAATGGCACGCAGGAATACGGGGAGATTTTGGTTAGTAAAAGTTGGTTTTCTCTCATGAGGGCAAATTAAGTTATTTGATGATTTTCCAATCCAAAAAAGCAAGTAAGTAACAGTCATTCAAAGATGTGACGAAATATTTAGAAAGACTAAATCGAGAAGTTCAATGTTTCCGCGATCAATCTCTATTCACAACTATCACTTCTGCTAATCCCATTGTTTGGACTATAAATACAGTTTTACAAGGCGAGATACTATTTCAAACTGTGTACCTACTATTTTCTACCTACGTGAGCGCTTTAGTAAACATAGATCAATCAGGCAGAGCAATCACATTCAGTTCAGACTAAGCTTTGCGATACGGCGCAGGAATTTTAATATTATGCGACTCCAGTCGTGCTAGTTCAAGTTCTGTAATGAAATTACTGTAACAAATGGAAGTCGGTATACACTGAATGATGCTCTACATTGTAATTTAACCTTCTCTATTTTTTTTTTTTTTTTTTTTTTATTATTGATAGGCTCGCGTTTGACCACTATCTCACCTGATGGTAAGTGATGATGTGGCCGACGATGGATATATGAGAGGACTAGCTTCTGTCAGCGGTTTTGCCCGTGTTTAAGAAGGGTTCCCCATACAAACTTTAGACACCCGTTACATCGCCTTAGGAGCTGCATAGCATAGTATAGTTGGTCTTATAATGGCCTTAAAATGTAGTTATTCAAAGATGTGACTCAAAATAATCGTGATCTTCACTGAAAAGTTTCCGCGATCAATCTCCATTCACAACTATATCTTCTACTAATCCCATATAATTGTTTGGACTATTAATGCTGTTTTATGGAGGCAGGTATACACTGAATGATGCTCTACGTTGTAATTTCATCTTCCCTATTTATATGAGAGGATACAAATAGGCTGCGCGGTACTTCAAAAGTGAGTACGGCTCTATAGGAACAGAATAGCACATGAAAGAATTTTATTCATTAAACATTTGATACTCCCGCATGTTTTTCCGACGCCCAATATCGGAAAAATGTAATTTGCAAATACCCAAATTCACAGGTCATTAGCAGCTTCGAGTTGTGTTCTGACGCAGCACAATGTTTGTCCGGAACTCCTAATAAGAATACACCAGAGAGACCCAATTACATTAGGTACTTGTATTGCGAAAAGAACCCTAATGAACGAAGTGAGAAAATGGTCGAGATGGGGATTTTATGGAGGAAATAATAAGTGCCAACTGCCAAAAACTCGTTGGTTATTAAATAAAAAATGCCGACTATCGAAGGTCAGCATTGCCAATGCCATTTGTGCCATTCTTGGGCTCCGCGTGGAACGAGAAAAAGATCCAGGTTTGTACTGACTAAACCCACCTTCAATTACTCTTTGCGTTTTAGGGCCGCTGTAACTCTTTCAAACAAACCCGCACTTATTATTATAAAACAGTGAATGTGGTGAATTTAATAATTTATGAAAAAACTATTAACATCCGATTTTGGTTCTTTGTTAAGAAATCCTTACTTACGCTGTGTTGTGTTGCTGTAATTTGAATTCTGCAGTAATCATTTTTCATTTCAGTAGTATTAAAAATTATTCTCATTGTGTGTACCTGTATGCCACACAAACGTATTTTCTTTTTTTCTGTTCTTTCTTTCTTATCTACTCCTCTATTCATCCGCTTGATCACTTAACAACCACCTGACAAAACATTGTAAGTCTATAAGAGAAAATCACAAATAAGAAGAAGTCCACATAAATTCACACTACTATTACGAAGGCGAAAATAACATTGATTGCATCAATGCTTACCAACTGGTGCAATCGCCTATATCCATACTAGTAAAAATTTAAAAGCAACAACTTAATACTGTCTTAGCTTGTCTCACTTAGCGTAAAATTCTTTAACAGCTGCTCCAATAAAGCATACTTTACGGCATACTATCCGAATGACCTCATGCACACGACAGATTTAGATATCAGCTGTTCTCTTGATGAATCCATTGACTTTACGGGCCCGACCACAATTGATAAACAAACCGATCCGTTTGAAAGTGTCCGTGAGAAAATAGAAGCTCCGTGATTAAGTGGTATAAATATAGAGAGATTAGAGTAAACATTGGGTGACTAATAAAAGCTTGAAATAATTTACTAATAGGTAATTTTGCGTACGCATAATTTGGCGTAGGACTTGCGGCTCGCATCTATCGGATTCTCGAGAACCTCACTAGGTCATCAGACCATTTCTTGTAGTCTTGGAGGCATTATCATTGGCAATACACGCTAGTTATACACTTTCACCATGAGATACTGTGGTATGTCACAACTTAAAAATTGGTACGGTCAAGATTGAAGCTGAATTTTTTAATTAACGCACTCTTGATAACTCAATTTTAAGATGTTCCATGCTTCTTATCTCTAGCAAGATACATAACCCGGAAAAATCCTGCCGTCAAATATTTTAACAAGTCTTGGTCATTAATCAAAAGGCATTCCGGAAGGCTCCGTAGACAACCCCTCCAGGCCTGTAACTAAACAGATTACAGCAACTCAGATGACTCGTCTTATTTGGGAAACATTACAACATTGAGTCATCGTTGTAACTTCAGCTGCAATAAATAAAACTAACATTGCATGCATCATTCAAAGCCATGCTTAACTACGGAAATATGAAAAAAATCATACATAAGCAATGTAAGCACGGCAGACTGACTCAATGATCGAATGCATCGGAATATGATGTCATGCTGCTCAAAATTAGAAACAGTTCGGATTTGTTCGTGAGCTACTGGCCCATATTGTCACGAACGCGACATTATTCCGACGGTTTATGACACAACACCAAACATACTAGTGACATACGCCACACAACACTCGCAGAATAAATATTACTTACTGGCAGATTTCTTTTCTGTACCAAGCTTTATTTTTACTCTGTGACACCTTAAGTTTAGGGAGGGAACGATTTATTTTAAGTGTGTGTTGGTTTTTCTATTTCCTTTTTGTTATAAATGTGACTGTGTTGGGTAGGAAATGAAAAAAAAATACCGTTTAGCTCGCTAGCGCAATATCGTTGGCATCAATTCTCAATAGTGACTGCTCGTCTATAAACCTGGATATTTTATTTGGCAAGGGTTTTAGGTTTGGAAAATTTACTTCAAATTGGTTACAGATG
This sequence comes from Mythimna albipuncta, assembly GCA_929112965.1. Lineage (NCBI taxonomy): Eukaryota > Metazoa > Arthropoda > Insecta > Lepidoptera > Noctuidae > Mythimna > Mythimna albipuncta. The sequence goes on from OV815972.1 coordinate 6,084,525, forward strand.
ATGCATCGACAGACATCGATAATAATAGTTTCGTGAACCTAACCTATATTGTGGGTTAGCTTCGTGAATGTACCAAAACTATATCTTATTTAGAGTGCTTTTCCAGCAGAGATGTGCTATGCAGCTATTATGCGAGTATTTAATAGCTAAGCTGTGTGGAAAAGCAGCCTAAAGTTTGAGAGCAAGGGGAAGCACTAACTTGTGCAGCGGGGTGGTTTGAAAGACTCACCCTAACCCTGAAACGCAAATCGCAGCTGAGGGACATGGATTAGATTTTTTCAGTCTTCTTTTTTCGAATCGTTGGTAAACTCGTTAAACAGTTTGGAGCCTAGTAGGTGGGTACGTTAACTGCAGAAGTGGCACGAATTAAGTCCTGTGTGAAGTTGAATGGGCACTTAAGGCACCGCACTCAATTGAATATATCCGACGGATCTATAAAACCCCATTTCGCCAAGTTATATTTGCAGCGGCCTGTATTACTGCAATTCAGGTCCAGGCGTCAGATGTTTCTGGGGTTTCGAGAAGGCGGATGGTGGTAGGTGATCTAATCCCGAAGCTTGATTTTTTCAGTTAAAGTTTGATCCTCTCTCTCAGTCTTGAGCGAAAAAAGTTATTTGAAGATTTCCCATCCCCCACACACAGCGCCGGTATATGTAATGCACTAGCTTTTGCCCTTGGCTTCACCCACTTACATAAAATATCCCGATATTACCTATACCACTCAGGAATGAAGCAGCTTTCTACCTGCCAAAAAATTTTAGCAATCGGACCAGTGCGTTCAGAGATTACCTCTTACAACCAAAAAAAAAAAAACAAAATTTACCTCTTAAACAATAATAGTGTAGATAATCTAGCTAAAGTTTTAAATAGTTACGAACGTAGTTAGTTATAGAAGAATTACCAGTAGTATGTTCTTGAGAAGTATGACTTTCTTGTTATGTTTAGGTTTGAAGGTTCTGGATACGGAAGTTTTTCAGCTTGGTCTCCTTTCGGTTGGAATTACTTCAATACTCGTATTTTAAAGGCGAAAATTTTTAGTTATGTAAACACACTACTACAGCTACAGCTACTTATTGATATTTTAAAGCATTTTTTTTTAATTTTGTGGGTACAATTTGGCTCACTAAAATATGTTTTAGAGCCTTAGACTAAGTACCAAGAAAGAAAAACATAACTTCAAATAAAATAAACTCTACCGAGGTGTCTAAAGAAAAGCGTTTTAAGTTTCAAAATAAATTATACATTTACATATTTTGAAACTTAAAACGAATTCATTACTCATCAGAATAATTGTATGTGTTGTATTTATATTCTTTTTGCTTACCAAAATGGATAAATGCTCACCAAATCCTGTTTTCCTGAAATAATAACATTAAAACCGAAAATCATCCAACCTGAATTTAAAATATATTATTGTTAAACTAAAAACCACTGTAGGTTTTCCTCTATTTATTCCCCCCGCAACCCGTACTGCCGCCCCGCAACATGTGACGAACATTAGTACGTACGTACGTTCTTCTTCTTCCTGCCCTTGTCCCGTTTTATTAGTGGTCGGGGCAACAAGTTTTTTTCTTCCATTCTGCCCTGTCACTCGTCACGCTATCACTAACTCCCTTTTCTTTCATTTCACTTCTCACACAATCCATCCATCTTTTCTTTGGTCTCCCTCTAGTACGTATGTACATTAGTTGTTATTAATTGCTGAAGCGATCGCCACAATGAAGTCATTTCGGGACTTTGAGCACCCCGACTCTGACAGGTTAGGTTAGAAGGGAATTGCGGGGTCTAGTGAGCGAGCACAGTGAGCGAACAGAGATACCGGCATCCCCTTCGTGGTAATTTTTTTTAACCCACCCATCGTGCTTCGACCGGTCTTCTGGCAACACTGTAGTTTATTTACTATTTTGAAGTTATAATCCAAATCAATAATAACACTTTTTGCAGTCGGGTAAAAAAATATTACAGTTCAGAGTAACCCGTATTAAAACGGCAATTTGATTCCTTTTACTATTTTTAGGTACATATATGATGATATTGATTATTTATCTGGAAATAATATATTATTATTTTCCTTATAGTGATTGATTTTTGTAACCTTAATCATTTATTTGGCTAAATATTTATTTGGCTATGATATCATATTTTAATCAAATTCATTAAACGATAGGTAATCAAGTTACATGTGTTAGGGATACACAACATTATATTTGATATTAAAACAAATAATGTACCTACGATCGACCGTTAGCTTTTTTGTCTCAGCAAAACCGACTAAACTTAAAGTTTGGTGAGCGTTTATCCATTCTGGCAGGTATTTTTTTTTTTTTTTTTAGTAAAATTAGGACTTTTCTGGTAGGCGTTTTAATATAAGCCTTTCCTCATTGTCTTTTGTGTTTTAAGCTAGAATTACCTATATTAGACCGACGCACACATGGACCACGCCTGATTGGTACGTAGAACGACGTCGCGTGGCATGGGTCTAGTGTAGCTCTTCATCATCATCATCATCATCAGCCTTTTTAATTCCCATTGCTGGGACTCCCTCTAGAAGAGGGAATGGTCCGTAATCCACCACGCGGGCCCAGTGCGGGTTGGTGAATGTCTTCGAATTTTTGGTTCTAGGACATGCCGGTTTCCTCACGGTGTTTTCCTTCACCGTTTTGAGAGCAGTGGTGATGAAATAAATTACACAAAGTAATGCGCCTGGCTGGGATTGAACCCACGACCTACTAATCGTAAGTCCGGCCCCCATACCACTCGGCCACCACTGCTCAACAAGTCTACAAGTCTAGCTCTACAAGTCTAGTTTTTATATAAAATGTATGGAGACCGACGCGCCCAGATTGCCGTACGTTGCAGACGTGTGCGCGTGTAGTTCCACCTTTAATGTTATGATTTATGCGTGTGTTTTTTTAACAAAATTTATTAAATAGCTTCCAAGCTATTGGCAGTCAAGACTCCAGAGAATGAAACAAATCAAATCAAATCAAAAACATTTATTTCAAATAGACCATTAGCAGGCACTTTTGAATAGTCAAATATCGGTTAGTTCAAGAAAAGTGAACCTAAATTGCACGTTCCAAAGCGTAGGTCTCTATGGAGAAGAACTTGCAAGAAACTTCATGGACACTCTTTTTAAATCTTAAAATATTATGAGTTATATCATACAAACCTCATATCATCATTCATATCATTATATTATTACATACATACAAATTTTTGCCTTTATAATATTGTTTGTTACTCCTTCACACTCAAACGGCTAAACGGAATAGGATGAAATTTGACATATGGGTAGACCATGTTAATCCCGGGAGCACAGTTGCCATCACGGATCTTGAGCGGTTGCGTAGAAGTCAAATATTCGGTCTCTTTAGTGGTGCGAAGTGAGACGCGGGGGCGGGGAGTGTCAGTGATTGGGTCGCCGCGTCATCGCGTCATAGACGTCACTCCTGATTCGTTCCCTGCGTTGCTGCATGTATCTAACAACGAAGACGATTGGCTCGCCAATCACTCAGACGCCGAGCGCTCAAGATCCGTTTTCTTTTTCATATCTTTTTACTATCACGCGGGCAAATACGCTGGCAGCAACTAGTTGTATCTAAAAATATAAACAAGCCGACGATACCAGATACTCACATAATATTTAAAGATAAAAAAGGGAGTTGAATGTTTCTATTGGCTATTATGTTACGTCTATTATTATCTCTATAGGTCAACGTTCTTATAATAAGCTTCTGTTATTATGATAAACTTCTTCGTAAAACTGTTAATAATGCTTAATTGTTTTGTTATCTTGACAGTTTTAATTATTATAGATTATTCTAATTTATTATAGGATAAATGTAGTAAACAAATTGATTATTTAATAATGAGCTGTTCATCAATTTAATTGTACATATATTTTACTTCTAATTACAATCGCCCGCTTGATTTTAGTAATTTCCCCATTATAAATTATATCCTGTATTATGTTATTCTGATTTATCTTCAATAATAATTATTATTTTAGAAAGGTAAAGGTTTTTATGATGTTTTGTTTTTTTTGATTTATATATTTTTGTTTGTGCGATTGCAAAATTTTTTTCACCTAAGTAAGTATAGAAAGCTGCTTTATTCCTGAGTGACAAAGGCTATATTTTATGTACAACGGCAAAGTTGCGGGCAAAAGTTAGTATAAAGAGGTAAAGTTTGTTTTTCGGTCTGTTTGTTTGTGTGTCTGTCTGATAAAGGATCTCGAGAACGCGTAGAGGTATCGCGTTGAAAATAAAACCATAAACTTAGATCCCTTCAAGCTTTGAAATAATCAAACTTCTAAGTTAACGAATAAAAAAGATACGGCCGTTTATGTCACAAAAAACGTATATTTTGATACTCTCAAAGATCGAAATTCATAGGATACTTTCCGCTGACCCAGAATCCTGAAATTTGGCACAAAGTAAGGTCTTATAGCACAGGTTTAGGAATAAATCTGAAAAGATGTTGTTACATAGGGCACAAAAAAAATGTAATTCAGAAAAATCTTCGAGAATTGTAGTATGCACGGAACCCTCAGTTCGCGAGTCCAACTCGCACTTGCCCAGTTTTTTTGTTTGTAATGTGTGTGTTTGTAATGGAACTACTGGTCCGATTGCTAAAAAATTTAATCGATATTAAATTGCTTTATTTCTGAGTGACATAGGCAATATTATATGTACGCAAGCGAAGTCGCGGGTAAAAGCTAGTAATAGATATTAGTGTGGTGCACTTGTGGACCAACATGATGTTCTATACTTGAAGTAAGGAAAGTATTTAAACTCATGTTTTTTTATAAATACTGAAAACAAGGTTGAAAAAATTGACCATTCCAAAAAACCCGACTGCAAAATACAACTAACCTGATGCAATTGATGACGATAAATCTATGATGAAACTAAAATAAACTTCACCAAGTGCATCCGAGTGCTTAAACTAGTGTGGAAATAGTTTTCCGCTCACTATTTTTAACAGAATACACGTTTCCATTTACAAAAGCACGTTGAAAGTTTGTACTATCCTCACTTAGTTAATTTTTTTGGTTGACAATTCCCAAGCTGCATCAATTTCGCTAAAAGCTTTAGCAATGTAACCACGTATGTAAGGTACAAAAACTCAGCATTTTCGTCGCTTTTCAAATCACATTATGCATCCTTATTAAACACTCGTTTTCAGTATTGGGGTTAACATGTTGTTAGAAGTCTAGATGTAATTTAGGAAACGTAATGTATGTTTAAAAATCTGGCCAAGTGCGAGCCAGATTTGTGCACGAAGGGTTCCGTAACCGTCCTTAGCAAAAAAGGACAAAAAAGTCATGTTTGTTGTATATGATTATGAACCCCACATAAAGTTTTTTTTTTATTGTTGATAGGTTCGCGCTTGACCGCTATCTCACCTGATGGAAAGCGATGATGAGGTCGACGTATGTAACGCGCTTATCTAGAAGAAACCTATTTATTCTTGACTTAAAGATTCCCGAGTTGTAGGTAGCTATCAGGAAACACAGACTCGAGCAAGGAATTTCACTCCTTAGCTGTACGCTTATTTTAGTCGGTTTCTCTTGTTGTTATAGCGGCAACAGAAATACTTACATAATCTGTGAAAATTTACGCTGTCTAGCTATCACGGTTCAAATACAGTCTGATGACAAACAGACGGACAGCGGAGTCTTAGCAATGGGGTCCGGTTTTTACTCTTTAGGTACTGAACCCTAAAAAATCTTTTGTGTGTTAACACTGAAACCGGTGTACCTCGCATATTAAAACATGTCTGTTTTTTTTTGGAGGGACTCTGTCACATCCATTACGTTTATTATGCTTGTTTTTCGAGATGAGAAATGACCAAATAACTCTTTCTGCTGTGACTAATATGTGTTCCTTCAGTTTTTCTGTACCTTCTAGGACCGCGGTTACCTTTTCGAACAATGCCGTAGCCCTCAAGGCCAGGATCTACTCATTTTGAACTTTTGTAAACCTCTGGAAATTCTCAAATATAAAAGGTCATGAATTTTTTTTAATTAAAATTGAATAGATGACCAACCGCCGGCCAAAAATCAAAACATCATTTAAATTAGTTGGTTCAACAAATAAAAATCTCAAATCTGACTCTAACTTTCAAACGTGTATGTCTCTAAGAGATTATGTCACGGAAATATTTGAAGTAATAAAACATAATAAAGCTTGTTTTTAGCGTTTTGTACCCCCAAATAAAAAAAAAAACGAGTCGGACTCGCGCACTGAGGGTTCCGTACAAACTATAATACCCGAATTCTTCGAATTCGAAGTCTCGAAGATTTTTCCTAATTGCATTTTTTTTGTGACGTTCACAAAAAAAAAAAATGTACGGTACCCTCAATGCGCGAGCCCGACTCGCACTTGCTAAGTTTTTTAAAAGGGCTTCGCAGGAACAAAAATCTTGAACAGTTATTAGTTTTTTTTTTATATTTAATATATAAAACTGTTGTTACGGGGCTGCGAAATCATTGACTTAGACCCGGGTGGAGTTCATACAAAAAACTCAGTGATTCCAACCGGCTCTTAATATGCTTAAGCCTAAGCGTAATTCTCCTTGTAATGTTCCCACTACTTGGACTCATGCCTCCTCAAAGCAAGTCCAGCGCGGGTTGACAGATATCACATGCCTTCAAATTTTTGGTAGACACTAAGACATCGCTTATTATGTTTTCCGTCACCCTTTTAAGAGCAATAACAAAGTTACACAAAGTAAAGCGCCTGGCCAGCTTATGTAGGTTTGAACCAAACGTACAAACTCGTAAGTCGGAGTCGTTACCACTTGGCCCCACTGCTCTTATGTTACGTTTATCTCTCTTTAAAGCTACAAAATCAACTTTCAAAAGTCCTTTACACTAAGCACTAGCTACAATGTCTTCTGTTTTGCAGATGTTATTGGGCAGCTGTCACCATTAACCCTATATAGTTTGCATCGAATTGATCCAACGAGTATTTTCGTGTTCTATTTGCCAGGGTCGTGTTTCCGACTGGGTGCTTCATTTTATTTAGTTCTTTAATCCCCATAGGTGACCTGGTCATTAAAAAAAAAAAAAACCGGGTCACCTATGGGGATTAAAGAACTAAATAAAATGAAGCACTATGAAATAAACGCAAGAATATTTATCAGATATACATGGAGTAAGGGACAGCCCTCCACAAACTTTAAGGGCTTGCTCAGTACCTAGACGAAACTGAACAACCTACCATAATTTTATACCCAGGAAACGAAAAAAAAATTCAGCCTCTCTTCAAACTGTTCAATGGAGTTAATAATTTTGTATGGAGAGGCGGATTTTATTTTTCGTTTCCTGATAAAAAAAATTATGGTAGGTTGTTCAGTTTTGTCTACTAATAAAGCCTTTAAAGTTTGTGGAGAGCTGTCCCTTTTAGTATACTATGTAAGTGATTAAAAGGTTAATACTCAGGTGGTTCTAATACTTAAGGGGTGCAACTCGACAAGTACTTTTTGACTGTTTTATATACAACCGCTCTTACGCGATTATGACGTTGTTACACATTTTTCATTAGATATTTTGGAAAAACAGTATATAAGATAATATTCCACAACTATCACACAACGTCAAGTCCCAAGCTAAGCAGAGCTTGTGTTATGGGTACTAGACAACTGATAAACATACTTATATATTTCTAAATACATACATATTATAGATAAATTACACCCAGACACAGAACAAATGATTATGCTCGTCATACAAAAATTTTTCCAGGGTGGGAATCGAACCCACGACCTCCGGCACAGCAGTCAGGGTCACTAACCGCTAGACCAACAGGCCAGTCTCACAGTATCTTGTGGATATTATTGGTTTATCGAAACCAATTTATCAATTTGTGTAAAACTAATCCATTAAAGACCTCTGAAAATCTACTATTTTACATGAACTTTGACACTCAATATTATACTCAAAAATTTAAAAATTCATAAAAGTATAACAATAGAAGCCCTGCAAATTTTATCAAGATTCTAAATGACGACATTTTTCCTCAAAAACTTTTAAGAGTTTAAAAAAAATTACGTATTTCCTGGAACAAGTTTTGTAAAATATTCGAGTAAGCTAGCTAACAGCATAAGTAAGCTAACAGAGTTTCCAGGCGTTTGTCACTTTTTTCGCTTTGGCTATTCGTAAAACATCGCGTTGGATTGCGTTAGACGAAGTAACAAGCTTTTAAACCATGTTCGATGTTGACGATAGGCTAGTGAAAAAGCAGTCTCTTAAACTTACCTTTCGTTGTAATAAAACAGTACTACGGGTATTATATTTTATTCTAAATCGAATCGACAAAATTTTATCTGTCGTGTGGTTGCTAGACCAAAAACAATTTTGTAATTTCCCTTGAGTGTATTTTCAGGTGTTCTTGAAAGTATAACGGTACTATATAAGTATTACATTTGCAGATGAATGATGACAATATATGAGAACTTTATATATGATTACAGCTCCTAAAAAATCCTTTTACCAACATTGTAAAAACTTCCAAATAAGTTTTCTAACAAAAATACAGAGGCTACCTAAATTTTATCCCAAACAGATAGGGATATCTCTAGGGATAATAAGGAAATATTATTTTACTTTGTTCTTCATTCTAGGTCTCAGGGGTTCAATAATTTTGCTTAAAAGTTGAAATCTGTTACATTAGTAAGTTTTCTGCGGTTTCTAATGAAAAATGTAAATGATGAGAATTATTATTATTCACGAGGACGTCGACACTGTCAATTCTTGCTTCAGCCTTTTTTGTTGCTTAAGATAGGCTCGTGCTTGATTACTATGGTGAGAGATAAGTTGTTTTATTCCTGAGTGACATAGGTTATTTTATATATTATAAACTAGGTTGGTATAAACTGGTGCTTGACAGCGATACCACCTGATATTAAGCAGTGATACAAACATTAATGGTGAGGTGCACTAGTTTATTAAGAGGCTATTCACCCTTGAAGACACCCAAATTATAAACGGACGAGAAGACTGTAGCTGGCAAATTGTTCCAGTCTTTTGAAGTACGTAGAAGTATTTGGGCAGACATATTGGCTTCTAGTGACAGGTCGACGCCCAAAACATTGGTATCGTGATTCTGGATTTTATAGCAGTAATTTCACATAAAATATAGATTTGGCAGCAGACTGGGAACCTGGGAACCGACCGCAATATGACGGGAAAACGTTAGAAAATAAACTGTCGAGTTACTGTCAGTTGTGGTTTTATTTGAACTAGCTGACCCGACGGCGGCGAACCGTACCGCCTAACAGTCAATTCATGTAGAATATCTTTCGATATAGTCAACCGATTGCAATGAAACAAAGCCTAAGTAATATATCAAGTTACACATAATTTCAATATGTAAGGTGTAAGGGACAGCCCTCCACAAACTTTAAGGGTTTGCTCAGTAGACGAAACTGAACAACTTTCCACAAAATTTTTTTTTTTCAGGAAACGGTTGGTTGTTCAGTTTCGTCTACTAAGCAAGCCCTTAAAGTTTGTGGAGGGCTCTCCCTTACACCTTGTATAAAAATTATCTTCATCGATTTCGTACATTTTACGTGATGCGCGCACAACTTAGAACTTCTACAGATTTATTATAATTACCACCACCATACCATAACATAGCATATTTGTAGGTAGAATTTATTACAGGTCTAGCAATTTTAGCTTCAACGGTAAAAGCAGAAGGCAAAGTACTTAGTTGTTAATGGCTAGTGCCCGTGAGTTCGTTCGCGTCAGAATCGTAAAACAGCACAATGACATTTGGTCACAATTTAAAAAAGTTTTTATTTGCACGATACCTTTAATCTTGAGGTATATACTATTAGCTGCTTATCAGTGAAAAGTTACAATCCCGTTAATTTTTTAGATTTCGAATATGCCTATTATTTTCATAATGCATTTACCTAGATAAAAAATGTTATTTTGATATTATTAGTGATCGGAATAGTTAGGGCTATTTAGGTTAATTGACTGCAAATATTGATGTTGGTATAGATATTCCACGGGATTCCGGCTGATACTACGGGATTTAATTGAATTTCATTCTTTTTGTCAATATGTATAAAAAAAAAATGTAATCCAATAAGCGCATGATATGCGACGTTGTAAATTTTACGTCAATAGCACGCTTTAAAACTTTTTGCCAAGCGCGCGACGTTGCTGCTTTGTGGACACGTACAGATACCGGCACGGATCTTGAGCGCTCGGCTAATCTTTCATTAGTCCCGAAGGCAAGATAGTTTTTTTTACAATTTTACTACTTTAAAACCAAATCCCAGGACTCAGGGAATATCCATATTATCCTAACCTATGGCAAGTAAATAAAACAGCCGTACCTATTCCGATTTCTGGATATTATAAACAGATACTTCAATATTATTTATAAAGAAAAAAAGAAAGAAAACTATTTATTCAGCATACACACTCGTGGTTACACACAATGTAGTAACAACATGTAGACATAATATAAGTATGTATAAGTATAGAATATATATACGAGGAAATAAAACACTTCGAGAACAAACCATAGATAAAACACATCGAGACTGTGTCTCGATAATTTGTAAAAAAAAGGTTGTATTCTGAAAAGATATTAATATCTGTTCAGAGTACTTACTTAGGACATTAATATTTTAGAACTTGGATGCTTGAAAATAAATATTTATACTTACCTTAAGTTTTGTGTCAAAACTTTGGCCTTTCAAATACTAGAAACGATAATGTCTTGGTAACCAGGGACCCTGGTTACCAGAATATTTTTTGCGGACACTTAAAACTTTTACACGTTAATTCAAGGTACACACTTGGGAATTAAAAGCTTTCAAATTTTATAACATTATTTTAATTTTTGTAGACAGATGAAGTTACACAGAAGGGGTCTCAAACACTCAAATCAAATCACTGTTTTACTTTTGGTAGAAAATCGTTCAAGGACATTTAATTTTTTTAGGGCATCTATTGGTGACTCGCTTTTGCCTGCAGTTTTGCCCGTGTACATAGGAATAAATAAGCTTTCCATCAGTGAAAAAATTTTTGCATTCTGACCAATATCTACTTTCAGAGATCATTTATTTATTAAAGCTTTATGCACATATTACTGTACAAAGGCGGACTTAATGCCATGGGCATTATCTACCAGTCGACCTTACCCTCCCACAAACCAAACTTTACCTCTTTTTAATATATTATTTTAGATTTACTCATACAATCAATTCTTGACGGTTAGTTCTTCTCGTATGTGTGTGTGTATCTACTACTTATAGGAAATTGACAGTTGAAATGAAATTGTACGTTTTCTCTGATAACATACTAATTTTATAAAGGTGAAAGTTTTTGTATGTGTATGTATGTATGTTACTTCTTCACGCTCGAACGGCTGAACGGATGTGGATGAAATTTGGCAGACGGGTAGACCATGACTAGAAATAGCACATAGGATTTTTTATGCCGAGAGTTAATTCCCTTGGAACATTTTTTTACTTTCATGTAGGTGAACCTGCCGGTAGAAATTTTGAACTAACATAGAAATATGTGTTACTAACATATAATGTGGACCAAAAGTTGTCTTTTTAAATAAATTATTATATTATAATGATGTGATAATTTGTATGAGTCTATGTTTGTTACTCTTTCACGGTTGAATGTATTTGGATGGATTTGGATGATGATGAAGACACATGTTCGGGAATAGAACATATTATATTTTTTATCCCGGGAATATGTTACCTCGAGATACTTTTCTGTTTTCACGAGGGCGATTCCACTAGCAGAAGCTAGTCTTGTAATAGTTACTTAAGGGACCTACAAATACATAATACTTAGGAAACTTTTAAGCAATCCCTTCAAAATAAGTTGTATGCAAATAAACATCAGTGAAGAAACTTGTAATCTTTTATCCCTTATCCACTAATCCCAGCGACAAAAGTGTTTCACACGGTACATTTAATGGTCCTTCGAGCCGGATTATATATGCAACACTAGACCTGGAATATGTTATCTAGTTTTCAACACAGTCTCGGTCGAAACGTTTCGTCTTTGCAACAGTCGGAGTGCAGAGATAAATCATAATCCTCCAGAGGTTTTGCACATTGAAAACAGATGTTTTCTGTTATTTCTGCTTTACTGTTCGTTGTTCAAATACTTTTGTCTAAAGAAATATGTTTATTTGTATGTTTCTTTGAAGTAAACGATTTATAATTAGAATCGATTATGCGTTGGTTTTGGTTGAGATATTCTGCGAATATTAGGATCACAATCACAAATGGTTTAACACTCCCTCTCAAATAATATTTCCCACTACGGGTGGAGGCCCAGTGGGTAAAATTGTTTGATTAATTCTCACCCCATAAGTGTTATGATGGCCTAGTGATTAAGGCAAGTGGCTATTGTGATAATGATTTAGAATATTACTTATACACCGTGCCTCGAAAAACATATAAAACCGTTATTGCCGGTTCATTCGCAGATCTTTGACAGTCGTTATAGGTAGTCAGACGCCAGGAAGTTTGACCATCAGTTTGTCCAAGGAGTATCGTCATCATTTCAGCCGAAGGGCGTCTACTGCTGAACATAAGCATCTCCCAGAGTCGCCACAACGTAAGGTCCTGTGCGTCTCGCATCCATCGCGATCCCGCGACTCTCATCAGGTCATCAGTCCACCTTGTGTGTACGCGGTCATCAGCTCCATCGACCATCCGTTCTACAAACATTGTGCCCAGTAACTGGGTTGGGACTCGAACCTGACCCCAAACTGGTGGATGAAAAATAAACTTTTACGCCCGTAGAGGACAGGTAGACAAATGTTCAGGTAATCATTGCAGGTCAGTGGCAAGGCGTGGTTAACATAAGTTGCTCCATAATCGCTTCTAGCTATAACTAGACTAGTTCTAGACAGGCGTACTAGCCTAAAATAGGATGAGGTGTAGGCGGCCAATAGTGCCGTTAGATTTAATCTATTTTATGTATAAAATTTACTTCATTGAATGTCCAGTTCAGCTGCTGCAAAGCTTTGGTAAATAAACAGTGGAGTTTTTGTTAATTGAGTTGAGGTGCGATATCAGCTCCGCTCAAATTGTCACAACTCAAAAAAAATATTTTTTACTTAACCTTTCAGATACCGTCAATTTGAGATACAATAGTAAGACAATAGATGCGCGAACGTTTAATGAATTTGCTGATAAATTATGTTTTCAGAATTCATCAAGTCATATTTGTATTTTAATTATTTGACCACAGCACAGGTGACCCATTTTTATTTGAACCCTTAATTATTGGAATTTAAAGGCCTTTTTCTCAATAATTAATTTGATTTGAGCAGAGATGAGATATTTTGTAATGATTTTAGTAAGCATAGAAAAGTGTGGCAAAGTATTATCAGGGTTTACAATTAGAAATCTGAAAAGACGTTTGCTTATGGACTGATGCATCTGCCATGCAAATATCAAAAAGCAATGGCAGTAACACCTTGTTTCCTGCCTGAGATACCCCATTCACCATACGCACTTGTGGACTACGAGCAATAGGTAAATCGCCGTCCGTTAGGAATCAAGCCTGAGTTGACGGCTCGTTCATCGATGTACTTTTAGCGTCTATAACTGACAGGGTTGCGGAACCATTCGAAAGTTACAGTTCTAAGTTACTGTGGCTCTGGTATGCTAAGAGCAACTGATGGAACACAGAAGGGTTTTAATCACTAAAAGTTTGACAATCCTTCTCGGTCCACTCATATAGTGCTCCAGATATACACATCTGTACGTAGTTAGGTTATAAATACCTACTCGTAGATAGTGTAATTTTATATAGGTAAACTACCAAAATATATTCATCATCATCATTCCAGCCGAAAGATGTCCACTGCTGGTTATAAGTCTCACCTAAGTGTCGCCACAATGAACAGTCTTGTGCATCTCGCGTACGTCGGATTCCCATGACCTTGACCAGGTCATCGGTCCACTTTGTAGGAGGCCTTCTAAAGCAGCGTCTTCTGGTACGCGGTCGCCCCTCCAAAACCTTTCGGTCCCAACGGCCAACAGTTCGGCGAGCAATATGCCCTGCCCAACCCCCTTTGTTTTTTTTTTTCGATAGGAAAAATCATCTTATGACAACCCCCGCTCTTGGGCGGAGCGGGAGATAGTGTCAGACTCTTACTGACTAAAAAACCCATCCCGTTCCTTCTAGCCTTCGTACCGGGGCTCGAGCGCCCTTTCGGATAACCCTGGCCCCAGTAGGCTTCGACCCGGCTGGGCCCCTGCTGTTGCTGACAACTCCTTGAGGCGCGCGGGAACAGCGCGCGCCGTCGACGACTTGGGCTTGGACCGGACGGTTACCGGACGGCCGGACAGCGAGCTACCCATTGCTCACTGTCCGCAAGCCCGCGCCTACGGTGGCTGGAAATCGGGATCGGAATCCCGGCGGCGGCGGCGAGAGCGCCGTTGCCTGATGCGGTCGGCCTCCTCCTTAAGTCGCCGACCGCCTGCCACTCCTCCTCGCTCCGGACCATGGCCTCGACCAAGGCCCGGCGCGAGAGGTCTCCGCCGCCGATCACCCCCACGAGGGCACGGCGACTGCCCAACCCCTCAAATTCCAAGCGAACGCCAACGTTCGCGCGTGATTTCGCGCCATTCGTTTGAACACTAAGATTATTAAAAGTCCGCGTAGATTATTAAAATTTTGAGCGTTTTGATTATTGGTTATGTATCTAAGAATGTAAATAAGAAATTCTTCATAAAGTAGTCTGTAAATTTCAAAAATAAGCAAGCTTTAAATGCTTTGGATCCCAGGGGGTTTGGTGATTCTTCGTGTTATGTCAGCAACCTTGGTTCCCCTGTGGATATCTTTATTTCTGATTCTATTACACAAGGAAAGTTAATAAATAAACTAGAGTAGATATGTCATTGTAGTTTAGTTCATATTAATTCGCATGTCATTCGTCTCTTCCCAAATCTGTAACAATCACTAATTGTGCCACCCACGCTGCTACTGTTATGCAATCGCTCAATTTGCTGATACAATTTATCAGCTGGCTAAAACATGTGTCAAATATGACATAAATGGTTTGGTATAAATTATGAGATCATTATGCTGGAAATTAATACCTGGATCAAGTGTCAACTAGCACATTATAAAATGTGTATTTAATTTAGTAAAGTGAGTTTGGAATTTTAGAAAAGGGCCTTAAAAGAAAAAACGGAACCCTTATTTGTCACTTTCTTGCCCACCCGTCCGTTCGTTTGTCTGTCTGTCACGATCCTTTATCTCGGGAATGCGGGGAGGTATCGAATTGAAATTAAAACCATAAATTTAGGTCTGCAGTCTGTGGAAAAATCAAACTTGTAACGAGAAATAAAGATACTTCGGTTTATATGGCACCAAACATACATTTCGACATTGTCGAGGAAATCAAAATTCATAGAGTGCTTCCCGATGACCTACAATCCCGAAATTTGACATAAAGCAAGGTCTTCTAACACAAGTATAGGAATAAATTTGAAAACGGTCAATATGTTGTTACGTTACAATTTCTTTTTTTGCGATTCGTAAAAATCTTTCGAGATTCCATTCTGGGATTGATTACTTAGGTAAGTTTGTACGGAACCCTCAGGGCGCGAGTCCGACTCGCACTTGCCCAGTTTTTTTAATAATTAATTTAAAAGCTGTCGCGACCATAGCATCAAAAAAATCTCATTACTTAAAAGCATCTTTGGATTTCATAAATTATCGGAGTATTTTTAATACCTTTTAGTATTTTATGTTTAAAAGGAAACAAGTTCAGTCTGGCACTCAATTCTGTTCGCTTCATAACTTGATGCTAACACTAACAGCTGAATTGGCTTCATCGATCACTCTGGGAATATGAATTCTTGAGAGTTTTACGAGGTCTATCGGGACGCTAGTGAAGAAATCGTTCGCTGAAGATACGGTTAATATGAAGTTATTGTTTACTAATAGAACATTGATATTTAATCAATCTCTTAGCCTTATTAGATACTAACTTCTGCCAGCGACTTCGCCCGCGTGAATATTGGTTTCTCCGGAAAAGTAATATATGATATAATTACAAAATCTCTAATATTTTCAAGATATAACAACTGAATCTATAATTTTATTTGATATAACGATCAGTTAGTATAAATAAACGGTTGATATAATTTTTTATAAACATAAC
Source organism: Mythimna albipuncta (assembly GCA_929112965.1). Taxonomy (NCBI): domain Eukaryota; kingdom Metazoa; phylum Arthropoda; class Insecta; order Lepidoptera; family Noctuidae; genus Mythimna; species Mythimna albipuncta. Next base: position 6,100,712 of record OV815972.1, read on the forward strand.
ATTCATTGAATATAAAATCGTTAGTTAAGGAAGGAACGGGGTGGGTCTTTTAGTCAGTAAGAGTCTGACACTATCTCCCGCTCCACCCAAGAGCGGGGGTTTTCATTGGATGATTTTTTCCCACCATAAAAATAAGGGTCATGAGGAATTTCCGAAAAGAAAACCCGTGGTCTTAGAACGCCAAAGCAGGGGATCTTTCCCAATCTATAGTGGGAAACCTATTGTATTTTTAGAAGATCTCTTGCTCTTGGCGTTCGCGTCCCCACCTATGGTGGGTGGTACAAAGGTGGGTTTTGGTCAATAAAAGTCCAACACGCTCTACCCTAGAGCGGGCGAAGTTATTGGATAATTACTCCCACCTCAACAAAAAAAGCCTCTCATCTTTGGAGAACAAAGGTTTCTTCACCTACAGAAGAGACACTAACTTTCATCAACAATGGCTTGCGATTTGGCCAATGTCCAGCTCTAACTTTTGGCGGCTGAAATGTTCTATAAACGATTGAATTATCACATAAAATCTCAAAGTGCTCTTTCTCCAACGGCCATTCACGTCCACTACATAACTTTAACACCGAGAACCTGGCTACCCTCTCTTGTAATTGAAAGCTCTTGATAGTTTTTCCATGCCGTTACGTTTTACGATGGTGCACTAAGAAATGCATTGGTGTAGGTAAGTGATTTTGTTCATGTACCGTACATCAAAAGCAGTATTTACTAGTATTTTATTGGTATGAAATGTAACAAAAAAAGTAAAGTCTATATTGTTGTCTTATTTTAAATAAAAATATTTTAACATTTTTATCGTATTTTAGGATAAAGTTTAGTAGTACTTATGACAGCCCCATATCATGTTCTGACAATTACTGTCTATTCTAGGTTGCCTGGAAGAGATCGTGGAATGCGATAAGGCCGCCCATTGTACGTGCTTTAGATATAAGTTTTACTTTGTTATGTTTACATGTACAATAAAGTATATAATAAATAAAATAAATAAAGTACTAGCACATAGCGTACCTCCCCAGATTCACATGAATGTTACAAATGTCTGAAATTATTGGCTGTTCTCTGTTTCAACATGCATATTTTATACACTTACACAATTCTTATGAAAAATATAATATATTGGTGAAAACCACACAAAAATCTGATTAGTACTTTTTGATTTCGTCGCGAACAGACCGATAGATAGACGCGGTGAAGGACTTTGGATACTTAGGAAAGGTACATTGCTCGCATGGTGCCGAAAGATTGTGAAGTGGTGACTGCGTACCTGAAGACAGTGTTGGAATGTCGCCCAAAATGTGAACCAATGACCTATTGAGACGCACAGGGCAGGTCGTTGTGGCCACATTTGGAGGATGCCTATGTCCAACATCGGCTGCTTCAGCATCGTCTGAAATGATGATGAAGATGATTTTGCAGCGACTGCCAATTTCACTTTCACAACCAAAACTCAAATTATAAACTGAAGGAAATTTTCTACATTACTCGTAAATAACCTTTCAAGGATAACAAACGTAATAGATATCTCATGAAACCCATTTCACCACAATTTAATTTATGTGAATTAGGGTTTAGCTCTTACCCAAAGTTTGACCTAAATCATTTTGCGAAGGCTTTTAGGTCGGTCAGTATTCAAGGAAACACCTGGCACTAAACAGGATTTTAGATTTTGTTTGTAATTTTACTTCGCCGTCATGTCTGTTTTGCGGACAAATCCGCTTACTGAGCTGTATTCTGACGGAACTACGAATTTAATTTCAAGTCTGTGTTTTAAAGAGGAATATTTGACACTTTACTGGGAGATAATAGTTATTTGTTATACAAGAGTGCAGTTGCTTTTTAACCGTGTGCTCAATTTTGATGACCGAACAAGCGAAGGATTCTAAAATTGAATCACGAGCGCAGCGAACGATTCAAAAATTAGAATCCTGAGCGTTAGCGAGGGAATCAAAAGAGCACGAGGTAAAAAATCTTTGCAGCCGAGTGCAACACGTAACTTTTCATCCCACCTCAGCGAGGAAATTACTAAATGTAGTTGTATGACAAATGTGGTACCGTTGAGGTAGAAGTAAATAGGTTTGATGAAGTTTTGAATTCATAAACTTAGGGTGAGTTGTACCATTTAACTACAACGATAACAAAGCCGTTTATAGTTGCCAAATCGTCGAATTGACCAATAGGCGGCCGTTTTACAGCTGGTTATGGTTTGGTTATCGTAAAAGTTAAATGGTGCAACTCACCCTTAGTGCTCGCGATGCGATGTTCTAAATTAAATTTACTTTATCTCTCTAAAGAATTAAACGGATTTTGCTCTCAGATATTGAAGAGCAAAAGTACTCTTTCCGAGATGGGGGGATGAAAATAATATTAGAAATCAAAAACTAACGGAAAACACAGCGATGGAAGGCCTTCTACAAGATGGGCCGATGACCTGGTGAAGGTTGCTGCGGGTCGCACAGGATCGTTAATTGTGGCTACACTTGGGGGACGCCTATGTATATCAGTGGACGTCTATCGACTAAAATTATGCTAATGATGAAATCTAAAACTTTTTTAAAATGCACATAAAACAATAGACTTTTAAAATAAACTATGAAAAAAAAAACAATTATGGTATCAGGTGTACTTAGTTTTGGCTTGCGGACAGTGAGCAATGGGTAGCTCGCTGTCTGGTCGTCTGGTAACTGTCCGGACCAAGCCCAAGTCGTCGACGGCGCGCACTGTTCCCGCGCGCCTCAAGGAGTTGTCAGCAACAGCAGGGACCCAGCCGAGTCAAAGCCTGGGCCAGGGTTATTTGAAAGGGCGCTCGAGCCCCGGTATGAAGGCTAGAAGGAACGGGGTGGGTCTTTTAGTCAGTAAGAGTCTGACACTATCTCCCGCTCCGTCCAAGAGCGGGGGTTGTCATTGGATGATTTTTTCCCATCATAAAAAAGGTGTACATAGTTTAAAAAAAAGTCAAATCCAATAATATACAAAACAAAACAGAACATCAGTATACCTATCTGAATGAAAGACTTTTCGAAACTCATTGTTCCTATGCTGCATTTTCTTACAGTTGCGGAAAAAAATACCGACACACCTGTAAGGTGTATCCGTGCGGTAATTGAATTCCTGTGACACGGAAGTGCAGAAGTCTATCGCTTCCTCAGCTAATCATTACTCATGTGACAATGTACTGCCAGAACTAATAAATAAACATCTCTACCATAATCATATTTAACAATACTGATTATTATTTAGCACCCCGACATTCAATAGATTGCTATAATGACATTGTCAGTTGCTCAGCTTCGATCATCCATAATATTTACACAAATATATCAACAATACTATTGTGAGCCTAATTAGAACATTTTAGTGTAACATGTTCTCATATCGGCTTTAGTTCCGACTCGACTTGTGGACGATATACACGTGTTTAGGACATAATGCAAGAAAACGTGATTAATGATTTTTTTTTCAAATGTTAGTGCTTTCTACTTTTTGTGGCCTGAACTATACGTGAACAGTGTGTATTCAACTGTTTTTTTTTTGTGTGTGTTTTTAAGATTTGATAAGGTAAGAAAACCAGTGAAAAATTTAAAACTTTTTTTTAATAGAAATAGTGTATGGGACTTTGTTTTAAAATAACAGTGCATAACATAGGAACCTATTTCCCAAAAAATAAACTTAGGTAAGTGCCTAATTTATTATTTAAAGAATTTCAATACAAAATACAAAAGAAAAGCGTTAGCGGGAGCGTGACAGTTGACAATATAAAATTGGAGAAGAATATTTAAATAATATAAATTCCTCAAGTAATATGGGACAAGGGCAGAAAGATGACGTGATGATGAGTCTAAAGAAGACAATAAAACAATTCATGTTTATCATAAATTCCTTCTTCTTTGTATTCAATTGACAAACACCGTTGTCGTAATAGTTTATAAAACTTGCCATTTAGATTTTTGTCTTTCAATTTTAATCAATCAATTAGACAATGAGACTATTGATTGTCAAAACAGTTAAAAAAAACCACAGGGAATGATTAAATCTTAAATCTAAAAAAATAGAAAAAAATTAGCTTATCCGTTAAACATTATTCTGCTTTATATATTATCAAAGAAAATATGGGAGGATTGGAAAGAGGGTAAAAAATAACTTACGACCTATTCATCGACCTACCAAGTATAGATAAAAAAAAATCATAAACATTGGACTGGAGGAGTTCGATACACACAGTGACACGAGTTTTATATATCTACACTAATATTAAAAGGTAAAGTTTGTATTTTTGTATTTTTTTTTTTGTTTTTAGAAGTACTGGTACGATTGAAAAAAAAAATTTTTTTTCGTTAGAAAGCTGCTCTATTTCTGAGTGACATAGGCTATATTTAATAGATGCGAGCGAAACCGCGGGCAAAAGCTAGTTAGATATAAACAACAAAATATATAAGTAGTACGTTCAACCATTAACTTCATCGTTATTTTTAGGTACGAGTATATTATTTAGGACATGTAGGTACTGTGTAGTCTTTCTTTCATTATTGCCCTTTTTAGAGAGTTTTAGAACTGGCACCTTATAAATAAAAGAGATTAAAAAAAAATCAAGCGAAAAAAATGGCAGATGAGATTAGGACTGATTATCAAGGCCATAAGCGCGAGTGATTTTTATATGTTAATGTAAAATAGTACTTAATTTCAAAAGGAATAAAATATAAAATTTAACGGACATAAACCTTTTCATTATCTCCAGCCAAGTGTACCTATATCCGAATAAACTGTGAGTGAATTTTAATCGAAAAAAATGATGATAAAAATCCGATCAGACTTGTCAAACATAACGACCCCTTGATCGCAGAACGATCTCTCTAAATGTATTCAAATAGATTCATTATTCAAGCATGCCCAAAAGCAATTCAGCGATCGATATTGCAAATTGTATGCATCTAATGAAATTCTAATCTTTTGTCATCTTCATCGTATCGTATATCAAGAGTAATGTGTTTGGAATTCGTTGCTGCATTTTGTATATTGCCAGTGAGAATATATTGGCTAATCGTCATCATCAGATTGTCATCACCACTGTTGGACATAGGCCTCCAAAAAGGTCGTCACAATGAACGGTCCTGTGCGTCTTGCATCCATCAGGTTCTTGCAATCCTCGGATTCCCGCAACCCTTATAAAGTCAGGCCTTCCATCGCTGCGTCTTCCTTCACGCGGTCGCTACTCTAGAACCAGTTGGCATCAACGCCCATTTGTTCTGCAAACAAAGTGCCCTGCCCACTGACACCTAAGTTTAGCGATACTTCAGGCTATGTCAGTAACCTTGATTCTTATGCAGATATCTTCATTCCTCATTCGATCACGAAAGAAAACTTTAAGCCTTCTGATGATTCATATTTCTAATATTATTATCGGTTGAACACGTTCATTACTTGCAAAGCTGACAAGTTTCTGTAATTCCGCATACTACAGATTGATTCGAAGTAGTAGTATTAGTAAATTGATTCATTCACGTTTTTCATTTTTACATGCATTTTTAAATATTCCATTAAAAAAAATGGTATCCTGCCGGTATCGGGAACAAAGGCCAAGCTATGATTACGGCTCCAGAGAAAGGGATCTCCCGAAGATATAAGAAAGGCTCCTAACAAATGAGCCATGTCCAAAAGTAGCACTTTCTGAATCAAGAACTTGATTGAGCTGCCTAATAAGGGCCTTCAAATTAGCCGTAAAACGCCGCAAGATAGCAGCGCGGTTGCATCGCTGCTGCCTTGCTGCTAAGTTATTCAATCTAAATAATAAAGTAGCGTGCAGCGTGATTGCAGCGCGGATGTAGAGCAGCAGTTGCGGGTTTTTCATATTGATGATGTTAGGTCGAGCTTCCAGCGTATCAAGTCTTTGGTTGACTCGACTTTCAGTACAATGATCGCTGAGTCTACTGATGCATTCATAATTATTAGTATCACACTAATTTAGAGTCAGTATAAACACGTCATCGGTTAAAATGCCTCTTTTATATAGTCGTAAGCGCCACTATTGATCATGAGATCTTAGGTTCAATGCCCAGATCGGGCAGTGCCCGAGTAAAACGTGATAAATACCTATATAGATGTGCCATAAAATAAAAATGGCATTATTCCGAAATGTATATTAAACATTTTATGACGCTTGATGCTCTGCGCTCTTCTAAATATTACCGCCAAGCCCATTTTACCACCAGACCAACGTACGGCAGTGGCACCGGTAGACATCCCACCTATACGTATAAAACGTTTTAGGAACATGTTAATTGGGCGTACAGCTAAGGAGTGGAATTCCTTGCCGGAATCTGTGTTTCCTGATAGCTTACAGCTAGGCTACCTACCAGCTACCTAGGGAAGCACAGACTGCGCCAGGAAATTTCACTTCTTGGCAGCTATTTTTGTACGAGCTCTTATCCTGATGTGCAGTTGCGGTTTGGCTGCATTTTGCTCTAATAATTTTGAGGAACTATTTTGAAACACCGTGTTTTTTGTTGGGTGGGAAGTCATCAAATCGCACTCTTAAAACAAAAGTGGCACTTTACCAAAATGGTGATTTTTCAGCAGTCACAAAGTTTTTTCAAAGTTCAAGTCAATAAGTCGTTGCAAATCAATTACTGAGGAACATCAACTACTGGAACAAAGACTTTGACAATCAGAATACAAATGGGTTTTGTTAGTCAGATTCAAAATTTAAAGCTTTACCGTACAATTGCAATTAAAATACAGGTTCAGTATAGTACCACTTTTGTTATAAAGGTGCGAAATACTCGTAACTTTTGTCGCACTGAGTAAAGTGGGATGTGCCGTTGCCGGCAATATGGGAATATTGCTGGCAATATAATAACAATAATAATAATAGTGTGATTAGTGAATAGTGGATTCAGCGATTATTGAACCGATAGTCGTTTTAGCCAATGGCTTAATAGCCAAGAGCCTCGACCAACGCCTTAGGAGGCTTGATTCAAAAAGCGGTATTCCTGGACATGGCTCGTATAGTCAGGAGGTTCCTTTCTCTGGAGCCCTGACCACCGGTAACTTGGACCCTATTCCCGATACCGGTGGGACACTATTTTTATAGGTATTTTTAAATGTTTTTTTTTTTAAATATTTTTTTAAGGAATATTTAAAAATATATTATAATTGAATAGAATAGAACAGAATAAACTTTACTGTACACCAAAAAGTAACACAGTTGAATAAAGGAATAATAATAATATTTCGCAAACACAAAATGGAAAATAAAGGAAATAATAATAATAATTTATGCACCAAAAAAGTTACACACAGTATTCAACTACTATTCTATTTGACAACTAGTAATCTATTTGGGAATGTTCAAAATATTGCCACCAATATTCATACTTCGGGCAATATTCCCACTTCATATTGCCGGTAACTGCACATCACTAAGCGAGAGGAATGCATGATTTTGCCCACCATAAAAAAAGGATATCAGACTTTTACTGACTCTTTTTTCTTGAGTTGCTCTTTGAGTTACAGGGCCGCGGTGAATTAAGTGGTGGACCATCCTGAAGTCCAATTTTGGAATAACCTCTGAACAGTATCTAGATATATGAAGCTAAATAGTTTGTCTTCAGCAAATAGGTTTTTGAAAAACACTTTTGTACGTCAATTTTTTCGTCAGTTTAAACTAGATGAGGCCGGAGCATCCTAGCTGACTACCTTGAGAAGAAACACTGAAACAAACTCAGTGATCTCTTTTAAAGTCCATATAACAAACATGTAATAGTCAAATCATAGTGCCTGAGATGGTCTACAGAAGTACATGCTTACCTAACTTGTTTATTTATATAGAAATTCCAATCAAAACATACCAACAGTCCCCCATAGAATCGGACACTAAATTAATCACATATTAACGTACACTTGCGAGCAGCCTCAAGTACACATCATACATTAATACGTACTCCAATTGGATTGACGTGATTCGATTGTCTGCACAGGCTACACTAGATTGACAAGCAAATCTAATTAAGGCCATAACAGACTGTTATAATATAACCAAGATGTACATGTACTTAATCGTGCACGTAAGTGTAGAGGGAAAATGGAGGAACCGTGTAGAAATGTAAAGCTACTTTTATTATAACGTCATAAGGATGTCGACTTGGGTATTCCAGTAACTATTTGAAGTAACGAAGGAAGTTTGTGAAGGGGAATTTCATTTTGTTATTTTCGACAGCGCTGTCGAGTTTTATATGTATACTGGCAGACTTGGCAAAAGTTGTTCTATCATATAAATTATTATTAATAAAATCTAGAAATCAAAGAAACTAAAAAATACTAACATCGTGTTTAAAAATTGGGAGCTAATAAGAGATCCCCCGTTCCAATTTCGTAGGAGGGATAGAAAATATATTTTCACTTATTTTTTCTTGTTTTTTTTTTGTTTGTAGGAGGTAATCACTGGAAGTAGCGATTTTTCCAGCGGCTTCGCGATATTAATACCACAATAATATCGATTTATCGAAGTTTTTTTTTTCAGGAAATGAAAAAAAAATTCACCCTCTCCATACAAACTGTCCAATCAAGTTAATAATTTTATATGGTGAAGTAGATTTTTCTTTTTCGTTTCCTGATAAAAAAATTATGGTAGTTTGTTCAGTTTCATCTATTGAGTAAGCCCTTAAAGTTTGTGGAGGGCTGTCCCTTACACCTTGTATAATATGACCTGAATGTCTAAATCAGTTTTTATTGTTTAAAAATCCTTAACGGGCAGTATCATAAATTATTTTACGTATACAGTAAAATCTACACCTACGCATATTGACGGAAATGTTATTGATGGCGGATCTATAAAACGATGTTTACTTTAATCGGCATTTTTGACATGTCGTTAGTCATATGTTTTAAAATAATGAAGGATGATGAACTGCGTACATTTGCGTATTCTACTATGTCGGTAGATAGGTATATCATATACAGGGTAATTTGACTATGTTACTAACATCATAAACAACATTTTTTGTTATATAGGTTGCGCGTCTATCGCGAAAAAAAAAATCAGCTGTTCAGTAGATTTATGTTTGCCTAATGTACTGAACAGCTGATATTTTTTTCGCGATTTCAACTTTGCTCCCATAGTAAAAATTGTTTGTTATCACGAGCACAATCACGTGTTTAAGTATCGTACACTAATTACCAGTCACCCTATATGACTTTAAAAAAATTATTATATGCAAAAATAAAAATATTTAAATCGAATGTTCTAAATATAAAGAAGTCTATGCGAAGCGATAGTACAATAGCGGAAGGGAGCGGGTTCGGGCGGTGGGAGTGCTTAATAGGCTTGCTTCGCGTCATTAACATCAACCGATCTGAATGATAAACGTACCTAGGTAGGTATAGCAAAATACAGAATTGAAATGTGTAACATCGAACAACGAAATCGTGAACGTTGTTTTTTTGTTATGGTATGTTTTTGGTAAATTTATTAATTACTATGTTTTTTGTAAAAAGACATAGAACAAAAGTTTTTGTTTATGATGTAATGCAAGATTGTTAGTGTTTTACAAATAACCCCGTATTATATAGGTACCTACATTACCTACCCTATTTATAAGTCGCCACATACGGACGCATAAATTAAGTTTTTAGTACGGTGCACGGTGTAAACTGTAGATAATAGTGCATTGTACAGATAAGTATGTTGTACAGCTTTATTGTGTACTGGAATTTATCTTCCACTAGCTACTGCCAGCTGCTTTGCCCGCGTTTATGTAGGAAATTGTCCCAAGAGTAGTTTGTGAGTGTGTATGTTTTTTACTTCTTCTCGATCGATACTCGAACGGATTTGAATATTTGGCTCACTATCTTAGGAGTATGTTACCTTAGGACAATTTTCTACTTTCACGGGAAAGAAACAGCACGCAATAGCTAGTTTACTAATAAAGCTTTTTTTTCGATGGGAAAAATCATCCAATGACAACCCCTGCTCTTGGGCGGAGCGGGAGATAGTGTCAGACTCTTACTGACTAAAAAACCCATCCCGTTTCTTCAAACCTTCTTATAACGCTTTAAGCTTTTAAAAGAGTGCTCAAGGTATTGCATTCACGTTCTTTTCATAAAGATTTACGCTTTAGAATGAAATCTTTTTAAACCCAAAGGTTAACTGTTAGATCATAGATCCTACCTATCTGGTTATACAAACTGAGTTTTAGTATATGCAAAACCCGAAACACGTATCTAGTAATTTTATGTAAAGAGTCTGTGTACAAAATTTCATAACTGTATCATGAAAAATCACAAAGTTATAAGCTCGTTATGTCAGCAAAAATACATAGTCACCGCGGGCCATCCAGGCGAGTGAGGGGTTGTTTTGCACTTGCATCAAGCTGTTTGTTGGCGCCTAATGCCCGCTTAAACCTGCTGTACCCTGTGTTGTACTTAATGTCAGTGGTGTCCAACTTGTGACCTTTTTAAATATTTTTGGGAATAAATATAACATGGTGTAAACACTATTAGACTCCATTCATTTACTAATGACAACACAGGGTACACTGAACAACTATATTCAGGTTTCGCATAAACTAAAAATAGTGTTGTGTTTAAAAAATGCACCTATTTCAAATTGTTTACAATAGGGGAGGGCGCTGACTCCTGATTATACAGGCCCGCCTAGTTCGGAAGTCAGAGGCTTCATAAATTGTTACCAAGTGCTACCACTACTGTGTAATTTTTATATCATTGTGTGTACCTGTGTGCCAAATAAACGTATTTTCTTTCTTATTTTTTCTATTCTTTCCTTTCTTTTCCTTCTTTCTTTTCTTTCTTTCTTTTTTTTCTTTCTTTCTTTCTTTCTTTTTTCTCTCTTTTCGATCTTTTCTTTCTTTTCTTTCTTTTCTTTCGTTTCTTTCTTTTCTTTCTTTTCTTTCTTTTCTTTCTTTTCTTTCTTTTCTTTCTTTTCTTTTGTTTTCTTTCTTTTCTTTCTTTGTATGTACACTTGAAATAATGCGTAAAACACAAAAGCAGAGCAAAAACAATAACAAAACGAAGAAGCAAGTAACTTTGTTTTTTGACAGGCCGACTCTTTCGAAAGAACCAATGTTTAAATTGAAATAAATGCGCTTGAGAAAACCCATACAAAAAAATGACGCTACATTACCTTGTATGTTGTTAAACCCAGAGCTTTAAATGTAATTAAGCAAGCCTATTATGTATTAGCGTCGACCCTTTACTCCTCTGTCCAAACTTTATGATCCGATGTGCAAAACGCAGTTGGCTAGTTAAATCTGAAAACATACGTAGAATTAAATTAAAAACGAGCACGCACACTTATTTTTTTTTTTATTGTTGATAGGTTCGCGCTTGACCGCTATGTTCCACTTCTAGAAAGTGAATTATCTTTGATCATTATGCGCTGGGTATTTACTAGTAATCTATGTTATAAGCAGAGATCGGAATTAAGTTGAGTTATACATGCACTTGCATCGAAATGTTGATATTAATGTGGATCTTTCCGGGATTTCTAATGAAAAATCTCGTGTAGCCAACAATATTACAAATAAATAGTAATAAAAACCCTAGAGATATATAAGACAAATAAAAGAAACATAAATAACATACAGTTTTTGTTAGTATTTTTCATTGAAAAAGATCTCTCTTCATCAACTGAGGTGCGTTTAACAAAATACACTTCCTACTCCTCGTCATTAATGATAGAAGATTTTTTTTCTGTTATATTTCAAAAAGTGTCATAAAAAATCTCTGCTCTTTAAAATTAACCTCGGAATTTCAGGGATATCTACTTTATTCTTTGGCTATATGAAATAGTGTAAGTACATGTTTAACTCTAAAAATTCTCTGGTTAAATGTTACCAGGTAACTTGTAAAACAAGATTTTTTTTCTTTTAAAAACTAACATATTTCAGGCACTAAAACTCGACGGCGTACCTCAGAGCGAGTAGAACCCGATGTTTGCTAGGGCTACGTCTACTAAGAACGTTCAAAAGAGTTTACCGTGTCTCTAGAAAGCATAGGGCAACTGAAGAACCCAAGTGGATTTTAGTCAGTAAAAGTTTGAAACGCCCTCTCGTTCCATCCTAGACCGAAAGAACCCATTCAAAAAAAAAAAATGTTGTTCTGGTTCCAATCTCTTATAATTACTCGTGAACGGGTACCATCAGTTGAGATTGGTCATCTTTTAGCCAGTGGTTTATTCCAATTTATATGTTCTTTAATTGTCTTTTATTTATTGACATTTTGCTCACATAATAGTAACGACAAAAATATATAGCCAAGATTTTAACTCATAACATGATTAAAAAGAATGGCAATGGAGTTTCCTGCACGTTCTTCTCCATAGAGATCTACGCTTTAGAACGTGCAACCACTTGCAACATAGCTTCACTTTTATTTGACTGACCGACATTTTGACAATTCAAAAGTGCTCGTTATTGGTCTATTTGATATAAAGTTTCTGATTGCTGAACAATGGTTGAATGAATGGTTGATGTATTTGAGCAACATTGTAAAACAACCATAAACATATGAAGTGGAATAAAAGTATGGCGAAGTTGGTAAGCACAAAAACCCACGGGCGGCAGCTACTTTGAAATAAAATAAAGACATATTGTATCCAATTTAGATAGGCAAATTGATACGTATACCAAACAGGTATGAATGTCAGTAGGCAAGTAATCCAGTGTGGGTGTCAAATGTTTAGGAACTTGCAAAATAGAGGCAGTTGTCGTTTTGTTATTTGACACGATATTTGTTTCTTACTAGGCTTGAAAACATGCTTGACACTTGTCCATATTAAGCATATGTATGTTTTCACCGCGAGCGTTGGAACTCGTAGAGCGATCTCCGGCAACCGTAGGCGCGGGTTTGCGGACGATGAGCAATGGTATGCTTGCCGTTCAGCTGTTCGGCAAGGACCGGCAAAATCATCAAACGACTCCTGACGCTCTGGATAGAACTAGACTTTTGAAACCTACGTTCCTTCTCTTTTGTATAATTTTGAAGCCCTGCCCCCTGGCCAAGTTACAACCGTTTCGCTTGGGCCGATCGCTTTGAGTTGGCCGCGCCGCCAATCCTTTTGTTCGGACCACGTGACTGAGCGTTGAGATCACGTCATTTCCGTACATTTGAAGCTTTCTACTAGCGTTAACGATTGCAGATTAGCAATTTGGCTAGGAAGGCTGGTAGAAGTAGATCGTGTCTTAGAATAGATATAATACTAAACACTACTACTACTATTACGACTCCTTCACTTTTATTTGAGTTTATTTATAAGTTTTGTTATTTTTTTGGTGTACTTATAATAAAGTTAATTCTTTTCTAGACAGATACCTATATAACAGAACAACTTTACCGAGTCAGCTAATACTAACTAACTCGGCACAGTTGTTTTGCTATACAAATTAAAAAAGAAAAAAACCATTAAAGTTGGGAAAAGGAGGGTAAGAAGTAGACTACGACCTTTCTCAAAGCTACATAAAAAAAAAAAACATAATAATCGGTCAAACAGTTGCGCAGGACCGCGATAGCAAAACTGTGACACGAGATTTTTATATATTAGATGTAAGTACCAGTTTTATTTTTAGAAGGACAGCCAATATAAGATAACAAAAACGACGTAAACATAATGATTCATATTCCTACTAGAGCAGTCTTTGCCCTGTGGTAACGGCACCGACCGATGAGTCGTACTTGCGTGGGTTCAAACTCAAGCAGATACTTTACTTTACTTTATGTAAGTAGTTTATTTTGTCACCACTCAACAGCAAAAAGAAAAAAAAATCGAATTCGATATGCATTTGATTTGACATTCACTAACTCACACTGAGCTCGCAAACTAGATTACGGCTCTTTCTCTCTTCAAAAGAGGAGGCCTAGGCATAAACCTGAGCCTAATGGTATCATTGAACGGTTGATTATGCTCACGGATCAGTATTTTGTATGTTTAGCATACAAAATACTGATCCGTGACGTAATTTCAAGCGGTGTGTCACTATCCTAGCCAAGCTACTGATGTGTTACCATCTCTCTCAGCCCGTATGTTTCTGCCCTAACCCATTTAATCTCCTAAACGCGTCAGTTCCATTTATTATCACACGTAAGCATTCGCACCATCAATCACTGTTCTAAACTGTTCCATCAAGAAGTACTTAGATATTGTGTTTGAACAACCTTATTTCATATTTTTTTAAGAGCTCCATAATTGATGAATCAGCATGAAGTACCGTTTGTAATTCGTTATGCAGCGTTTTGCTTTCGGTATGTATGTATACTTTGATATTGGAAAATAGGTTAGATTCAGAGGAGTATTTATGCAGATTTTGGAGTAAATACGGTTTATTAAAAAATGAGTACCGTTAGTTCTCAATTTTATAATACTATGCCAATACCTAAATTAGTACCTACGAACGTACCTATGGCGTTCCGTGAGGACCGTTCATTGTGGCGACACTTGGGGGAGGCCTATGTCCAACAGTGGACGTATGTCGGCTGAAATGATTATGAAATTAGTAGGTACCTATTATAACGTATTTTTTAAAATAAGTTCTTTAATTGTATTATTATTTATTTTTGTATAGCTGGCAGATATTGAAGTTTATTTGAAGATTTGCATTTTATTATTTAAAAATATGTACGGTAGTGAGCAGTCTATTTGAACATATCTTACAATAAAAATCAGCTATGAGTAAAACGATGTAACATGAAAACTCTTTTTAAAAAAGACTTTCAAAGGGATAAAACAATGGCATACCTACAAGTAGGAGTAAATATAATGTAATTACCCTCACGGCAGTTCTAGTCGGCGTTAGTCACGGGCACAGGTGGCGTTTACGAGCTAATTTTGTGTTAATCTCAAAAATATTATTACCCTAGTTTTGGGGTAACAGATGTCGGGGTACTGTTTTGTTTATACTCAAGCTTTTAGGGTTAAAGTCTCAGATACTAGGGACATAATGTCAATTTGCCCACGTCTATTATACCTGTTAAAAAATTTAGGAAGAACTTGGGGGAAGCCTTTGCCCAACAGTGGGACAGTAATGGCTAGTTGAAAAAAAAAATCCCAAACATGTGATGGTTGATTAAAAAGAATTATATTACCAGCGTTGCACGTCGCAGTGCTAGAATAAAAGAAACTGGGTAAGTGCGAGTCGGACTCGCGCACTGAGGGTTCCGTACAAACTTACCTAAGTAAATTGTTCAATTTCTGAATTGGGCCTCGAAGATTTTTCTGCTCGCAAAAATATATTTTTTTGTGACGTAACAACAAATTAACTGTTTTCAGATTTATTCATATACTTGTGCTATACCTATACATAAAGCTATATTTCAAACATGATTCTGGGTCAATCAGAAGTACCTTATGAATTTTAATTTCTTTTAGAGGGTTATTTTAGGTTAGAAATATAGGTTTTTTTATATAATGGACAGGCTCGCGTTTGACCACAATCTCACCTGATGGTAAGCGATGATGTGGCCGACGATGGAACACGCTTGCCTAGAAACAATCTATTCACTCTTGAATTTTTGCGATATAAATGGCCGTATCTTTTTTTATCGTTAACTCAGAAGCCTGACTTTTTCGTACCTTCAAGGGGCCGCAGACTTGAAAATACGGTAGATATTAATTTCAACTCGATATCTCCAGGTGTTCTCGAGATAAAAAGTCTTGACAGACAGACAGAGAAATGAACAAGAAACTGATCCTATAAGGGATCCGTTTTTAGGTACGAAACTCTAAAAATCATATTTTTTTAAGGCTCCGGCTTTTATTAATTCTATTTCATAAATTTAGTATTTGTTACATAATTATCTTGTTCCCTAGTCCCCATGGCGACTATATATGACTATAACGAGCATGAAATACAAGCTTATAAGAACCGACAATATGACACCCCATAAGTAAAGGCGACGCCATAATCATATCTAATGGAATATTGTAAAGAGGTAAATCTGTTCGTTTTAAGATGGTATTCTTTGAATCTCTTGATCCGAGTACACAACACTATTATTGAGTTCTATACTCGTAAGTAAATTTTTTTCCGGAAAAATATATCACGGAATGTCACGAAAACGAATCCCCAGTTAAAAGTTAGTATCTTATAACCAGAGGTCGGAATTATGTAGGTAGAGTTATTTAATTACTTACACCGATTTCATACAGCGAAAGAATAAAGTGGATATGCCTTAAATTCCGAGATTAATTTTAAAGAGCAGATTATATTGTTTGACGCTATCCAAATTATAGCAGAGAAAAAAATCCTGCATGAATGACACTCTCCCTCTCTCATCAACATAAATTTAAAAATTAAACAAAAATCTCCTATCAAACAAATAATTAAAATAAAAAGAAATAAATGTACAATGTAATGTAAATGTAATGTGTGTGTAATGTGTTGTGTGGTAATGTGTGTGTGTGTGTATAAAAAGAATTTCTACATAAATCATTACTTTAGTATTAATGTAATAGATTTAGCGCAGTTCCCTAAAACAACAAACTAACAAATACACAGGTAGAGAGCCATGTCAAACTTATAACAAACCCCTCTCGTTGCTCGGGGTTAAAAACCAAACGGTACTGCAACTTGTGAGGTATTTTTCAATATAAAATACTCTCTACATTATTCTGACAGGTATATCTCATAATCCAGGTATGGATGCCCATAGTAATAACTCATAAGACTCGATACGAATACTTATTATGCGTAATGAGGTATTACTAGGCGTACCTGCTAAAGCCGTAGGTATTTATAAGTACAATATTATGCGAGTAAGTGCCTGTATGCGGTGTCTTTTGTATGTGTAATCGTACTAAAAGAAGGTAGCCAGATAACCGTGAAATAAAGTACATTGACTTTTTCCTAATATCTCTGCGTAGGTACCCGAAAAACCAACAATAAACTGCTTTTCATTATTAGATCATGTAACACGATACATGTAGATTATATACACACCATTTAAGTTAGAAAAAGAATCAATGGGAAATCCAATTAAAACTCTATAAATATGTATAAAATAACTACCAGTTGCCAGCGGCTTCGCCCGTGCGGGAGTATAAAATTGTCTCAAAGAAACATACTCCCTGGAATATACTCATCCACCGGAATAAAATCCTGTGTGAATCCTGTGTAATATTCCAGGATATGGTCTACACGTGTGCCATATGTCAACTTACTTGGTTTAACCGTTCGGGCATGAATAAGTAATAAACATACAAACATAAAAAAAAAACCGGTCAATTGCGAGTCGGACTCATGCACTGTTTTTTGCAATACAAACGGTTATATCTTTGTTTTTCGTTAAGTTAGAAGTTTGATTTTTGTACAGCTTTAAGAGACTATAGACTTATGTACTTATATGGTTTTAATTTCCATTCGATACCTTCACAAGTTGCCGAGATAAAGGATCTTGACGGACAGACAGATAGTTTGACAGACATACAGACGGACTACAAAGTGATCCTATAAGGCTTGGAGGAAGCCGACCGCATCAGGCAACGGCGCTCTCGCCGCCGCCGCCGGGATTCCGATCCCGATTTCCAGCCACCGTAGGCGCGGGCTTGCGGACAGTGAGCAATGGGTAGCTCGCTGTCCGGCCGTTCGGTAACCGTCCGGACCAAGCCCAAGTCGTCGACGGCGCGCGCTGTTCCCGCGCGCCTCAAGGAGTTGTCAGCAACAGCAGGGGCCCAGCCGGGTCGAAGCCTACTGGGGCCAGGGTTATCCGAAAGGGCGCTCGAGCCCCGGTATGAAGGCTTGAAGGAATGGGATGGGTTTTTTAGTCAGTAAGAGTCTGACACTATCTCCCGCTCCGCCCAAGAGCGGGGGTTGTCATAAGATGATTTTTCCCATCGAAAAAAAAAAAAAATCCTATAAGGCTTCCGTTTTTCCTTTTGAGGTACGGAACACGAAAAACACTAAAATCCATAATTGAATGTTAAGACAAACAAACAAATTTCTTTCTCCTCAAAAAGAAGCTAGCCAGCTTTTCAATTTGTATAAAATAACATGTAATATAGACGTTTTCCTCAGCTCCACCTGGTGCAAAGTTACGAAGTTAACTAAATCCCTTTTGAGAAATAGCCGTCGATCTTTGCTGGAGTGTTGGGGCTTAGCTAAAGCCCACTGCCAATAACGCTTTTTCTAAATCACTTGGATGAATGTTCTACATTTTATCTCGAGCTTCAAGATGTTCCGTAGTATTTGTTTTTTTGTTCTGTAATGAAGAGAGTGATCTTTGATAAAAAGTTGGTCAAAAATATGTAGATAAATTATAAAAACCGGCCAAGAGCGTGTCGGGCCACGCTCAGTGTAGGGTTCCGTAGTTTCCCGTCCGTCACAATAAGTGCATATACGATTATACTACAAACTTAGTCCAGAAATTATTTTGTACAACCTTTTTGTCTTTTTTGTACAAAAACTGTTCTTTCCATCAAGTTCAAAATGATTTTCCTAGAAGGTCCTTATAAAGTTCTTCTTTTCAGATTTTTTTCATATTTTCTAAACTTATGGTTCAAAAGTTAGAGGGGGCGGGACACATTGTTTTTTACTTTTGGAGCGATTATTTCCGAAATTATTGACATTATCAAAAAATGATTTTAGTAAACCTGTATTCATTTTTAAATACCTATCCAACGATATATCACACGTTAGGTTTGAAATTAAAAAAAAAATCACTTCCCACTTTACACATAGGGGGGCTACCCTAATAAAATATTTTTTCCAATTCTTATTTTACCACTTTGCCGGCCACAGCTTTCTAGTGCTAACGGTCACAGAGATTAAGCGAGGACGGACAGACAGACATGGCGAAACTATAAGGGTTCCTAGTTGACTACGGAACCCTAAAAATTGTTATGTACCGTACCATTTGTTCAGTTATTTAACAGTTACTTGCTATATTTATGTATACACCTAATAAGCGTATAGCAATCCAAGACTAAAATACCGCACAGTAAATTTTAATGCTGACATTGTAAATCTTTCGGTACCTACAGGCTACAAGCATGCTTGTCTCATTCTGCACTGTGTCTGCCTGTTACGGTAGTGCAGTGTTTGTCCCGAATAAAAGTGTTTCTATTCCATTACATTTCACTCCATTCCACTCCATTCCGTTCCATTTCATTCCGTCCCATTTCGTGTCATTCCGTTCCATTCCATTCCATACCATTCCGTTCCATTCCATTCCATTTCATTCCATTCCATCCCATTCTATTTTTAATGATGAACATAATAATTATCATGAAAATTATGATCAGATATTCCCCCTCCTGTATAAAAACTCTCTGCTGGTCATAAACTGCCGTAGCTGACCCAGAAATCACTAAATCTACTGCAAAGCCAGGTCGCCAGGTGAGCCAGTGTAGGAATAACTTAGTCAGACGAGGGTAGGTACTGCATAATGAGCCACAGACCGACTGCGGAGCTACGACCCAAACAATAACTCCACTCTTGGTCGTGTTCACTGTATAACTAAATATTTTGAAGATTTTTTTTTGACAATGTGTGCAATATCACCAAATAAACCACCAACTGAATTGAAAAGAAAAAAGACTAGGTACTTAAATTATTTTCTTTTGATTCAATACAGCAATATTTTATGTACGACAGCAGTGCGACATAATTTTAACGTTATCTGCCTCAATACCCTGAACATATTAAGTTAATATTTACAACGGGAACCGCCTCGAATCATAAATATTCGAATGATGGAAATCGTACTGGAATTGGCTCATTACTTTTGAAGATTAATGTACCGAGCGTGAAACGGACGTAATATTACAGATTTTCAGCAAACGCAGTAATAAACATCAATATATTTTATAGTCATACATTATAACTGACCTGAGGTTCTACCACGAATTCTTAACGCAATCAATTTGACGACGTCAAAGAGATGGAGCTATACAGGGTCTGGGGCCAGGGTTATCCGAAACTGGGGCCAGGGTTATCCGAAAGGGCGCTCGAGCCCCGGTATAAAGGCTAGAAGGAACGGGATGGGTTTTTTAGTCAGTAAGAGTCTGACACTATCCCCCGCTCCGCCCAAGAGCGGGGATTGTCTTAAGATGATTTTTCCCATCGAAAAAAAAAAGTGCTGGGTAAAAATGATCCAAACTACATCCCCCGCCCTTGGGCAGGAGATAGTATCAGACTCTTACTTATTAAAAAAGTCCACCCCGTTCCTTCTTGCCTTTCATACCAGGGCCGTGCTTCCCTTTCTGGTTACCCTGGCCCCAGTAGGCGAGCTACACAGTGTTATTTCTAAAACACTGGCAACCACTCCGGTATGTTACTAACATCATAAACAACAACTTTTGTTCTATGACCCTTAAAAAAATTATCATATTTTAGTTCATAAAATTTTCATACAAAAGTAAAAATATTTAAATTGAAAGTTCTAAATATTACGAAGTCTATGCGAATCAAGTGATAGTACAATAACGGAGGGGAGCTGAGGTCTTGCTTGATGCGTAGGCGTCGCATCATACAGACTTAGGTAGGTATAGCAAAATACAGAGTTGAAATATATTAGATAGATTTTGACTGGCCTGTTGGTCTAGTGGTTAGTGACCCTGACTGCTATGCCGGAGGTCGTGGGTTCGATTCCCACCCAGGACAAATGTTTGTGTGATGAGCATAATTATTTGTTCTGTGTCTGGGTGTAATTTATCTATAATATGTATTTGTATGTATTTAGAAATATATAATTAAGTATGTTTATCAGTTGTCTAGTACCCATAACACAAGCTCTACTTAGCTCGGGACTAGACGGCGTTGTGTAATATTTTATATTATATTATAGAACAAGTGTTGTTTTTGGTAAATTATGTACTTTGTAAAAAGTCATAGAACAAAAGTTGTTGTTTATGATGTTAGTGATGTAACAGTCCTAGAAGGTTGTTAGTGTTTTACAAATAACCCTGTAAAAGGTATATAGCTCCATCCCTCTTTCTCGCTAGCACACGTCATGGGACTGAACCTGATATAGACTATGCAACTGTCTTTGTCACGATGGTAAAATGATTGCCACTGCAAGTCTGTCTGGTTTGTGTTTTCAAGTTTTAAATACGTAATAGGCAGGATCATCAATTTTTAATAAATGATGTTGGTTTTCCCACAAATGCCTATGCTTTAGATAATTCAAGCCCCTTCTCCACATTTATTCGTGTTCCTGCATTATATACGGCAACATACTCAATTGCATTTTTTTTTCATTTTCAGGTGCAGAATATCAAAGGATAAATATGAAACTCTGGAGAATTATAACATTGGCGTTCGCCACAACAATCTTCGCTGAAGCAAAACTGTACCATTATCAAAAACGAGAAACAACTAAAAATCTTTGCGACACCGTAGGAAACACCCTTCCCGTACAATGTTACTGTGCTGCAAGTCATACCATAGATAAGGAGAGAACCGCCAGTTGCCATCTGCTAAAGAAAGATCTCCCTAAAGATGATAAAATATGGGAAAGTTTCGAATTGTTAAAAGATGTCAACACACTTACCATCTCTAATACCAGAGGCATCGCAATCCCGTACATCCCAACAAATGCTCTTAAGTTTATGGATAAATTAATGAAGATTGAAATAAAGTTTGGCAATATTGAAAAAGTGGAAGCTTACGCCTTTGCCAATTTGAGTATTGTTGAAGAAATAACACTAAGCGATAACCAAATCAAAGTATTAGGAAAACATGCCTTCGCTCACCATAGAGACTTATCGATCATTGGTTTGGACTCCAACCAAATAACTGAGATCAACAGAGATGTGTTTGTTGAACTGTATTCATTAGAAAAACTGTTTTTGACAAACAATAAAATTACAACGATACACGATAAAGCATTCGTGCATTTAATCAATTTAAGAGAACTAGAAATGGATAGAAATGGTCTTTTTAGTTTGAACAGCGAGACTTTTTCGGGATTGAGAAACTTGCAGAAACTAGACCTTAGTACCAACAGCCTTGAAGTGATAGGCGATAACACATTTTTACCGCTTGTAAATTTAAAAACCTTGAATCTGGAAGAGAATAAAATACAGATGCTGGATGAGAAAGCTTTCAACGGTTTAGGTCAACTGAGTGTATTGAATTTGGCTCACAACAAGCTGGTGAATATTGAAAATGTAAGAACTTTTGAGGGGCTCGAATCTCTAATGATGTTGAGTTTGAAAAGTAACCAGCTTACTGAACTGAAACCACAAGTCATGTCACCAATACTGAAGAATTTCTACGGCAATACTAGTAACTTAGATGTTGAAGGTGAGATTATAAACCATAAGCTTATAATTTTGAAAATCTAGTATCTAGTAAACCAGTCCAACAATTAATTTAGTTGGGCGAAGCGGGAAATAATGTCAGACTTTCAGTTTTGTGATGTCATAGAATATAGAATACAGAACATGTATAAATATAAAATATATACGTGTTTATAAGTATACATCTTTATTAATACATGTATGTCAAATATATAATCTAAATAACTGACTAAATATATTTTTTTTTGCCTGAAAGGCAACTAACCGCTTTTCTGGTTATCTTAAATCTTTCATCTTGCAACGTTATTATAGGGTGGTATAGCGAAATTTAAATCATGATAGTTTAGCATAGGTATAATATCCAATTCATATTGATGATAAATTATGGAATAGATAAACTTTACAGACATGTATTGTAATACCTATTACATATTGTTTTTTTTATATTAATTTCAGATAACAACTTACCCTGCGATTGCCGTCTGGATTGGTTCATGTCATTGATGAACAAGACACAAAACAATTATTTGAAGCGCGCCATAGAAAACTTGAAATGTAATCCCGACACCAACCTGAGGGAACTGTGGGCGAAAACCGAAGAAACCGAGAAAAACACGGCTCAAGTATTCGTAGAAGAAGAAGAGTCCCAAGTACAAATTAATGATTACGAATATTACGACGATACACAACTCAACGGAAAACTCTTCTATATAGATATTAGAGATTTGGCAAACTGTACTAATACTAGCTACGTACCAAGTCGTCTACCAGTCTCGATAAATGTTGCAACAACTACCAAACAAACAACCAAAGCAAACTCTAGTCCAGTTGCTGTAACAAAGTCTACACATACAACAGAATATGATATGCTGCGGTCAACACAAGCAACACCGTTAGTTATAGTAGATGAAACTACAAAACGCAAAGAGGACAAGATAGAAGTTCCTGTAAGTAAGAATAAAGAAACATTTACGACTGTCCGTCTTGCTACTGTGTCTGCTAAACCGATCGAACATAATTTGGATCATGATATGGCATCTGATGAAGCTAGACCTGACAAAATTAAGGAACATTCTCATAGGAGCATTCATGAAGAATCAAAAGCTATTCCTCAAGCGAACCATAACAGCGCATGCAGTAATGTAATCAGTGTAACTTTAGTATCCATGACATTATGTTTCAGACTGTATTTTTATTAATTAATCACTAATATATTGTTAGATATAGTCTAAATGTTACACTCTCTCACAGTCATTAAAATAAATAATTTTAAGTTTACAATTGTTTCATTACCCGCCTTATGTTTGGCTTGTAGTGTGTAAGCCTGATTCTGCTATGGAAGATTCGATTATGGTTCTGCGATTAGATAGGCTAAATATGAAAAATAAATATACAAGAAGTACTCTGAAAGTAGCACCAGTTATTCTATCTCCTTAGCCCAAAACAAACTAAAGAAACAGTAGTGTTTCTGAACCTATGGTGTTCGGCTGACATATGTATGTGATATTTGAAAAGTTAAGTGAGTCTGAAAGTTGCGTGGGAATTGGTAGGCACGATATTGTGAACATATCGAGAGGATTTTTTTTATGAATTTGTATGCCCAAATTACAATGTTACAATGTAAAAATAAATATGAATAGTAAAGAAATGACTCTTGAGATAAGGCTTAAACATTTGTTTGAAAGAAAGAAGACAAAGTCTATGACGACCAACGACCCCAAATAAATGAGCATCAAATAATGATAGGTACAAATAAGCTTTTTGAAAAAAAAAAATCTTTGACACGTCAATGTTTTTGTCAATTTAAACTAGACGAGGATAGTGTCTCCTAGCTGACTAAGTTGAGTAGAAATACTTAAGCAAATTCAGAGGTCAAAGTCTCTTACAAAGTCCATAATAATAAATATGCAATAGTCAAATTATATGAAAAAAAAATTATGTGCGTAAAATCTACAAGTCCGTGATAAGACCGGTCATACTGTATGAATCAGAATGTTGGGCTGTGAAAAAGACGAATGAAAAAAGATTGCATGTAGCGGAGATGAGAATGTTGAGATGGATGTGTGGTGTGACGAGATTGGATAAAGTGAGAAATGAGTATATTAGGGGGTCTTTAAATCAAGAGTTAATAGGTTACTTCTAGGCAAGCGTGCTCCATCGTCGATCACATCATCGCTTACTATTAGGTGAGATGGTGGTCAAACGCAAACCTATCAATACTAAAAAAAAATGCATTGCACCAGGTCACCAGGCATACGGCGATGCACCACCATGGTAGACATTCCACTTATAGGTACACACAAAACGTTTTGGGAACACGTTAATTCTGCGTACAGCTGACAAGTGAAATTCCCTGCCGGAGTCTGTGTTTCCTGATGGCTACAAGTCTTTAAGTCAAGTGGGTATAGGCTACTTCTGGGTAAGAGCGCTCCATCGCCGACCTCATGTCTTGTGGACGGCGAGCAATGGGTAGCTCGCCGTCCGAACGTCCTATAACCTGGTCTAAATGTCTGTTGAAAACCTTGTATAAGTTTGGACAAGAGATGTGCTGTTGCCGGCTAATTCTTCCTACATTAATGACGAGGAGTAGGAAGTGTACTTTTTAATTGACGTAAAAAGATCTTTTTCACTAAAAAAAATTATATGATAAATAAGTTTCTTTTATTTGTCACATCTATCTCTGAGGTTTTTATTTTTATTTACTATGTTTTTGTTTTTTACACATTTTTATTGTTGGTCACACGGGATTTTTGATTAGAAATCCCGGGAAGATCCACATTAATATCAACATTTCGATGCAAGTACATGAATAACTTTACCTAATTCCAACTTCTGCTTATAACATAGGTTACTAGTGAATAACCAGAATAGAGATATGCCGTTGCTAGCAATATTGCCGTGAAGTGGGAATATTGGTAGCAATATTGCCCGAAGAATGAATATTGGTAGCAATATTTCCATGTTGCCGGCAACGGCACATCACTAGTCCAACTGCAACAAACTGCAAATTAACTGGAGCTAAAGATCTGATTCTGAAAAGAAGGTTCGGCCTGGTGCGAAAGGCTACGGAGGAATAGAAGTGGGTTTTTTTGTCAGTAAAAGTCTGACATTATCTCTCGCTCCGCCTAAAAGACGGATGTCATTGGATGATTTTCCCAACTAAAAAAAATCGTCGACTGCATCGACATCATCCGTCAGGTAAGATAACGGTCAAGCGCGAACCTATACACAATAAAAAAATAAAATAAACCAATACCCCTCTTATGGATGAAACGCATGGTGCCAAAAGAGTTATGAGTTTAGTAACGCTTCGGTGTCAGAAATTGTACAACTCGTAAATTGCACTTATGTTATGTTTATGATTTATAACAAAAAAAAAAAAACGATTTCTGATCACTGACTACAGAGGAAATTATTATTCAGGAGAGAGTATCTACTGCCATCTATTATGATATCATAGTACTACATTAATACCACACGCCACAATTTCTCATTTAATTTACGTTCCTGTTAAAAGATGGCGCTATGCTCAGTTTTTAAAAGAACGTTTATATTAGTGTGACGAAATAAATATAGATGGCATGACGACTATAGTCACGAAAATATTTTTAATTTGCTTACATAAAATTATAAATAGGGAAAAAGCGAGGCGGACCTGCTCTCTGGGAATTTTTTAGCATGGTAAGAACTGAATACCTAGTTTCATTTCAAACGTTATATTCTAATTCGCAAAACTCAGTGGTTTGCATTGACTTATATTCTAGGTGGTTTGTAATTGTGTAGGTAAGTTTTATGCTGATCTATGAATTGGGAAACAATACCTTGTAGGTAAAATGCTGTTTCAATTGTATTTTTTTTCTATGCAGGTATTGAGGTGCATGAACCTCCAAGAAATTAAATATGTTGCGGAATGTGACAGTAAAGTTCTTTCATATGATACCCCACTTGACATGGCTACCTACTGTCTTCCACTTTCAACTCTCTCAATTTAACTCATTACAGTAGGTACATAATTACACTTTTTGATGGTTACCGTCCGGCCGCCGTCCGGGCTACCCATTGGGGACTGAGAGGCCGTGTCAGCTTTTTACTGATTGAGACCAACCTATGTTCCTTCAGCTGCCCTTCGAGATCAAGGACCACGGAATTCTTTTTCAGAAATTCCACTGCGGCCCTAGCGGGCGTTGACCTCGCTAGGGCTGGGCTAGGGCCAACTGTAGGGCTGGGGCCCTAAAGTTGACATCTCTTTGAGGCGCGCGTGGAACATTACAATTTCCGTAACGGATCTTGAGCGGTTGCGCAAAAGTCAAATATTCGGTCTCTTTAGTTGTGCGAAGTGAGACGCGGGGGCGGGGAGTGTCAGTGATTGGCTCGCCGCGTCATCGCGTTTTAGATGTGTCCTGCGTTCCCTGCGTTGCTGCATGTATCTAACAACGAAGACGATTGGCTCGCTAATGTATGGAATGCGCAAAGCGATCCCCACTCTGACGCCGAGCGCTCAAGATCCGTTTAGGCAATTGTATGCGACGTCGGCGACTCGGAGTTGGTCCTTATCGAAGAGCAAGCTTCCCATTGCTCGCCGTCTGCAAATCTGCGTTTACCTTGATCGGCGATCGCTCTGCGACTTCTGATGCCCGGGGATAGTACCATATTAAGAATTCCTCATCATTCTTAGGTTATAATATCTGTATATAATGTGTGTATCATAGCGGTTCGCTGGGCAACGACGCGGCGGACGAACTGGCCAGGAGAGGATCTGGAGCGGTGGTCTTCGGGCCCGAACCAATTGTGCCGTTTCCCTTTGGTCAGCTGCGTGGTTGGCTACGCGAACACACACAAATACAAGCGGAACGCTGGTGGTCCTCGACATCGGGATGCAGGCAGGCCAAGGAGGCCCTACCACGCCTCAATAAAGAATTAACAAAAAAACTTTTAAGAATGAACAGAGGCAGCCTGCGCCTGATGGCGGGGACCATCACCGGGCACTGCACACTGAATAAGCACCTCCACACTATAGGCATCACAGACAGTCCCCTGTGCAGAGCATGCTTGGAGGGGGAGGAGACAGTCGCGCATGTGCTCCTAGACTGCACAGGTGTCACTGAAATACGCACACGAACCATAGGATCCCCGAACTCCCTTATAGATGCCCTGAAAAACCTGAGAGGTCTAATCTGCTTTTGGAGAGAGGTGGGCTGGTTGGAATAAGCCCACCCAAGGTTATGGCCGCTATGGCCCACGTACAATGGTCCGCATAGGACTAAGTGCGGAAACCATACTCAGACATATAATATCTGTATTATAAAGTATATTAAACCTTGAAAATGACTTTTTGTAGGTGGGAAAACATCCAATGACATCTCCGCGTGCTTGGGCGGGGCAAGAGATAGTGTCAGACTTTTGCTGCTGGGCCTCTACGGTTTGCTGAAACCATGAAAAGGCCGTTTTTCACTTCTGTGAGATAACTAAAAGGATTGC
This sequence comes from Mythimna albipuncta, assembly GCA_929112965.1. Taxonomy (NCBI): domain Eukaryota; kingdom Metazoa; phylum Arthropoda; class Insecta; order Lepidoptera; family Noctuidae; genus Mythimna; species Mythimna albipuncta. The sequence continues at coordinate 6,128,436 of OV815972.1, forward strand.
GGTCGCCTCCTTCTGCGAAGCAGTAATGCTAGTAAGGCGACCGTATAAGGCGATGGCGCTCACGGCCCAGCCACCGCCGATCCCGATTTCCGGCCACCGCGGCACCGTAGGCGCGGGCTTGCAGACGGCGAGCAATGGGTAGCTCGCTGTCCAACTGTCCGGTAACCGTCCAGACCGATCTAAAGTCAACGACGGCGCGTACTGTTCCCGCGCGCCTCAAGGAGTTGTCAGCAACCGTAGGAGCTCTAGTTGGGTCGAAGCCTACTGGGGCCAAGTGTCTGCTTCTGAAAGGTAGTTCCAGTACCGGTATCAAAGGCAACGAAGGAATAGGGTGGGTTTTTTAGTCCGTAAAAGCTTGACACTACCTGCCGTTCTGCCCAAAGGCGGGGGATGTTACTGGGTGATATTTACCCATCGAAGAAAAAACCCCAATATTTTATTGCTTTAAGTCTCAGATACATTAAACTTCAGATACATTAGGGTCCCCAACAAATCGCGCGACGGTGTCAAATTGTCCAAAAACACGTCCCCGTATCACGAGAATATATATTATCGTAAAATATTGGGAGTCAAGTTGCGGGAGTAGATTGTTGGAGGACATTCTGTCCCCAAGTGTATCTGATACTCAAGGATTCCCAGTTCACCGTCCGATAGGGAAGGGCGTGTTCATGCATCTCAAAAGAGATATGATTTATAGGATCCGCAAGGCTGATACATGCGAGGGTTTTTTTTTGTAATACTGGCCCACACTAGGAATAACTCCCATCATCACGCGTGAACGGCTGAACCTTTTTTTTTAGAATTTTGCTAATTATTTTTTGTTGTGTTCGTTATTGTTAGGAGAAGGTTCTTATGGAAAAAAAATGAAAATTAGGGTAGTGTAGGGTAGAGTAGGGTAGAATAGGGTAGAGTAGTGTAGAGTAGAGTAGGGTACAGTAGGGTAGAGTAGGGTAAAGTAGGGTAGAGTAGGGTAGAGTAGGGTAGAGTAGGGTAGAGTAGGGTAGAGTAGGGTAGAGTAGGGTAGAGTAGGGTAGAGTAGGGTAGAGTAGGGTAGAGTAGGGTATAGTAGGGCAGAGTAGGGTATAGTAGGGTGAAGCAGGGAAGAGCGGGGCGAAGTCGCGCGGGCAAAAGCTAGTCAATTATAAAAAAACCTTTGGGCCCTGTGAGACCTACCCTGTGAGGCCGAGGCGAGGGCCCACTTCACCCATTTCCGCGGCAAGAGCAAAAAAATAAATAAAAGTCTGATTCGCTCCATCCAGAGCAGATAAAATTATTTGACGATTTTTCACCACAAAAATAGGGTAGGTAATATAATGATGACGATGACGAAGTCATGGCGTATAGTTATGCGTCACCGGTACTTGCTGAACATCCCGCCTTCACGAACAGAACGTTTAGGGAACACATTAATTGTGCATACGAGTACATCTAGGGAATCCATTACCGCATCAAAATCACGATCCCGCATGCCTGCGGGATCGAAGTCAGCAGTCCCGCAGATCCCGCGGGAATTGCTGGATAAGGATTTTTAATTTCTTTTTTGTTTTAAGTAATTATTAGTATTAAACATGAAAACCGGTCAAGTCCGAGTCGGACTTTCACACCGAAAATATCTTAATCTACCTACCTATGTAAATAGTTCGATTCCCGAATAGAGTTTCGAAGATTTTCCGAAATCCAAAAAAAAAGAATTATAATGTAATTTACTTAATACGGTATTCATATAAATTCAGCTGCTTTCATGGAACAATAAAATATCATATATAAATATCGGACCTTCATTTTTTAGAAAAAAAAAAATACGTGTGGCACTCGGGGACTGTCGCGGTAAAGCTATTGCATAGCATTTTTATCAACTTATGCAATTATAATTATTTATTTATTTTATTTATGCAGTTTTATTTCCTTTGTTTTTTTTTCTTTGATATTAATTGAAGTTAAACTTTCACACATTGAATTGATTTTTGATTGATTGTTCACTCATTTGTTTTCTTATCGGTCACCACGCTCAAAAAACAAATGAGTGGGGGGTGTTAGGTTATTTTCGTTACGGAATTTCTAGATTCGGTCTCCACGCTCAAGGCCCGCGATAGAAGCTATGCAAAAGCTTAAAAATTCAATTGCTTTGGGGAATCCCTGGTCATAGAGTACCTACCTAAACTGACATTGATTACGTTCGTTGCGAAACAGGACTCGCACAACACAAAACAGAAATTCAAAAAATATTTAACTACAAGGTAAAATCGGAAATAAAATGGAAGACCTCCCACAAGGTAGACCGATGACCTGGTGAGGGTTCCGGGAATCCGGTGGATACGAGACGCACAGAACCGGTCGTTACGGCTACTCTTGAGGGAGGCCTGTACACAACAGTGGACTTCTTTCGGCTGAAATGATGATGATGACATTCCTGAAGTTCATAAGGTAGCATGGTTTACCCAATGTAACCTTTCTGGCAGCAGACTTCTATAGTCGATCCAGCGTCCAGTACCTATATTAGTAAGAGCAATGGTAGCAAATGGACCCAACTAACAAGTGTAGGTTGCGAGCAAACCCAGCTAGGCGCATAATTATTTCATCATCACTGCTTTCAAAACGGTGAAGGAAAACGTCATATGGATTCCGGCATAACCTAGAACCAAAAATTCCAACATGTGACATTCACCGCATTCACCACCTCGCAATGAGACACCGTAGGTGCGGGGTTGACTGTCTGGACCGAGCCCAAGAGTCGTCGCTGGTGCGCACTGTTCCCGCGAGCCTCAAGTTGTCTGCAACAGCAGGGGCCAAGCTGGGTCGAAGCTTACTGGAGCCAGGGTTAGCTTAACCCGGCATGAATGGCAAGAAGGAACGGGGTGGGTATTTTAGTCAGTAAGAGTCTGATATTATCTCCCGCTCTGCCCAAGGGCGGGGATGTCATTTGGATGATTTTACCCGCATACCGCATAGTAGATTACGGCTCATTCCCCTTCCTAAAGAGGAGGCCTGAGTCACAGCAGTGGGAACCAACTATAGGTATCAACTTATGATAAGACAGACCTACATAATTATAAAAATAGGTTACGTACATATTAATAATAGAGACTTGTCAGCGACAAACATACAGCATAATGTGCATAACAGTTCTTTGCCGACTTAAACCTTTGACATCTTGCGATAAAAAGTGTATCACATACAGTGTGCTTCATTTATTTTTTGCTAATTATTTTAGGATTCAAATTTTTCGCTACCTACTCGATATTATGTCATAAAATCTTCAGTTATTAGCGGTATCAACATCCGTTAATTGGCGGATTTTTCTAACAGCATAAGCAGCCGAGTTAAGCCGCCCTGCAAGAGATGTTAAGTGAGGACCCCATTGTAGCCTAGAGTCTAGCGTAATACCCAAGAAAACTGTTCTATCAACAAATTCTAGTTTTTCATTATTCAATACAATGTCACAATCACTACTTTTGACATTCGGCAAGGAAAATCTAAAGCATTTATTTTTTTTCCAATTTAGAACCGGATTATTAGCAGTGAACCAGTTTTGAACCTGCAAGAGGGCGTTATTTGTGTAGTTTAGTGTAGTTCTAGCACAAAGCTAAGCGGCTACTGCATCGAAATCGGAGCGTACGAAGTGTACGAGGCGTATCGGTATTTCAAAATGCCACTAGGGTGCGTCTACTGCGTTCGGATTTTGCATCGGCAATGTCGGTATTTTCAACCGAGTTCTCCTGTGCACTTGTATTCATATTAGGGAGGATAGTGAGAATATTGTTATCATTAGTTGTTTATTACGTCATAATTACGTAAGAGCGGTTGTAGGAAAAACAGTGAAAATGAATGTCGGCTTGCAAGTCATTTTATTCCTAGAGCATAATATAATTTGAATTATGAATGTTAAAAAAAAAAACAATAGATATATTAAGTGAATTTAAATGTACGTTGGTTTCAAATCTCAAAACATGTTGAATGATAGATAAAATTAACTTATAAGTTATATTTTTCTAATATCTAATTGTTTCAGTATATTGTGTTTTTATTATTTCACATAAGGTGTAAAAAGCAGAGTATCCAACACGGGAAAAAAGCCTGTCTTTGTCTTGGGCGGCTTGAATTCCTCACTGCACTCGGGTTTACATTTATATTATACTTTAAATGGATAATGGAATTTTACAATAAGTCAACCTGTATAACAAAAGTGCTTATTGTACTTTATGTGAGGTTTTTACCCGACCATAAACAATACTTCGAGACTATAAATGTTATGCTTGCTTATCACGTTCGTTTAGTATAGAACTGTGTGCAAGCGCATTACAACGATGAAGTGCACAATTTTCGCCGCATTTTTATTGAGTAAGTACTTAGGTTCTTTTTTAATATATGATATTATAGAAACGTTGTTATCCCTTTATGAGCCGGTTGTGGTAACTATTTTGTATGAACTCCGCCCGGGTCTATGTCGATTTCTGTAACAGCGGTTTTATTTTTATTCTAGAGTTTTGTTTTTGCGAGGTCCTTTTAAAAAACATGCTTCATTATTTTTTTGTAAATTATTATATTAGTGTAAATTTACAAAAAATAATGAAAGAGGTAAAGTTTGTTTATTTTTATTTGTTGTTGTTTGTTTTTATGTTTTTTTGTTTGTAGTAGGTAATCTCTGGAAGTACTGGTCCGATAACTAAAATTTTTTCACCGATAGAAAGCTACTTTATTCCATCTATATATTTTATCTACGCGGACGAAGTCGCGGGCAAAAGCTAGTTTCAAATATTTCCGTGACGTAATCTCGTAAACATACGTTTGAAATCGTAAGTTAGAGTTATAGGCCAACTAAATTATATCATGTTTTGTTGTGTGTTCTCTTTAATATTTGTGAATTTTCAGAGTTAAAAAAAGTTCAAAATGAGTAGAACCTGGCCTTAAGCACTTGCGTCGGATTGGTCCGACAAGTTTTCGTGTGCTATTCGCCAGGGTGTGTTTGTGACTGGGTACTCTTAGTTTCGCTATTCAATCCCCTTGACTGGAGAGCTGACGGAATGGAGTACTAGGTCGTGGATGTGCAAACCTGGTGGAATAAGCGTGAGATTGTTTGTAGGATATATCTAATGTAGTTATATGTATATTCAGTTAATAGAAGTATTTTACTCCTTACAGTTTCCAGTTTGTTAATTATAATGGTCTCTAGTGGCTTATTTTGTCGTTCTGCAGAGCAAAGGCATATTACTAATCTACCTATCTTTAAATTTCCACTCGAAATCATTTTATTTCACATAGGCCTACATTCTACTTAAGCATTAGAAGCGAGTGTACCTACAGTTCCAATTAATCATTTTATAGTCACTTGTTTCCAATTCACTTTATTTAAAACAATTACTTAATAAGACTTTTTTATAATCTATTGTTCACCACTGCTCTCAAAACGATGAGTAAAATGTCGTGAGGAAACCGGTATGTTCTTAAGCCTACATTTCGAAGACACATGACATCCACCAAACCTACACTGAGGCCGCGTGGCAGATTACGCCCATTCACTCTCATAGAGAGGAGGCCTGAGTTCCATTAACTGTCCGGACCGAGCCCAAGTCGTCGAGACGGCGCGCACTGTTCCTGCGCGCCTCAAGGAGTGGTCAGCAATATCAGGGGCCCAGATGGGTCGAAACCTACTGGGGCTAGGTTTCCGAAACGGTGGCTTGGCCCCGGTATGAAAGGCAAGAAGGAATGGGGTATTTCGGGGTTTTTTATCAGTAAGAGTCTGACACCAGCTCACAAGGGCGAGCGATGTTAATTGGATGATTTAAAAAAAATAATCTAAATTTTTTTTTTTTTTTTTAAGGTATTGTTTTACCAACAATTTACTCTCGCCACGTGCAGTTCTACAGAAAGGATTACACATACATTGAAGACTTCGATGCCTTTTACAAAGTTCACTGGGATGTCAGCGGATCATCGTGGAGTTCAGCATTTTTAACCTGTGATGATGAAGGATCGACGCTGTTCTACCCAAAAGCCCAGGGGGAGTGGATGCTTGTGAAGAATTTGACGAATAAAATGACTGAAGTTCCTAATGTGACGGATATCTTCGTCGGTTTGCATGATGAGTTTGATTTGGGAGAGTTTATGACTGTTGATGGTAAGAATTCACATGTTCTTGAAATAATACTTCTTAACTTTTGCCAGCGGTTTCCCCTGCTTAAAAGTATAATTTAAATATCTCAAATAAATTATACTCCTAAGATAAAGATTAGTATTTAAGCGTGAAGGAATAACAAACATGCACGTACCTTCATACAAACTTTCATTTTGATTAGGGTTTCGTAGTCAACTAGTTAGGGTTCCGTAGTCAACTAGGAACCCTTATAGTTTCGCCATGTCTGTCTGTCTGTCCGGCCTCGCTAAATCTCTGTGACCGTTAGCACTAGAAAGCTGAAATTTGGTACCAATATGTATATCAATCACGCCGACAAAGTGGTGAAATAAAAATTGGAAAAAAATGTAGGTACACTTATTGTGACGGACGGGAAACTACGGAACCGTACACTGAGCGTGGCCCGACACGCTCTTGGCCGGTTTTACTATGTAGAAAGTAGGCATTCATTTTTTTTTTGCGTCAAAAACTTTATAGGTTTTTTTCAGCTAAAAATCATGAAATAACAACACCTTCTGCTCTAGGTGGAGTGAAAGGGAGTATCAGATTTTTAATGATTGATTGATTGATAAGTAATACATAAGATTATAGGTAACAAAAAAGGAAATATATCTTATTTTAAAATGTACGAAAATAGATCTTATTTTAAAATGTAAACTTACTGACATATTACACTAACTACGTCTACTTAATTTTGTTATATTATGTTGACTAGTTATCGGCACGAATATTGAGCGCTGGCTTCAAGTTGCGCAGAAGTCAAATATTCGGTCTCTTTAATGGTGCGACGTGAGACGCGGGGGCGGGGAATGTCAGTGATTGGCTCGCCGCGCCATCGTGTCACTCGTGATTCTTTCCCTGCGCTTGCTGCATGTATCTAACAACGACGAAGATTGGCTCGCCAATGTATGGAATGCGCAAAGCGATCACCACTCTGACGCCGAGCGCTCAATATTCGTGCCGATAACTATACTTGTTTTTAATTGGGTTTGCAAACCCACATTTTTTTTTAAATTTATATTCCCCAGTTGCTCTATTTATTAAAGTATATTTTTTATGAAATTTTATTTCACAATAGGACAGGTAGACAGACTTATTTTGCATTAATTAGAGTTATTTTTTTATGCATCTATATACATTTTTAATCTAAATGTTTTAATAAATAAAAACAAAAAAAAACTGCTGACTAAAACCCACCTCTATTCTTTTGAATAATGTCTCGGCCCTAAGACTTTTTTTCTGTTCCTCAGGACACTCAACCCCATATCCACTGCCAGCTGAAGGCAATCTGCTGCCGCATCATGATAACTGCATAACTATGAACATAGACACTGGACTGTTCAACGTGGACAGTTGTTTGAGAACACCTGATGTACCGCTACCATTTGTGTGCAAGAAACTTGACGATGAGTCCTGTCCGACTGTAGATCGTGGTAAGTGGGGTTTTTTGAATTTATCTTAGTAGAAAATTTTATAATTAAAATGGCCTCTGCATTGTACCTACTTATATCGTTTTCTTATGCCATATCATCACTCAGCTTACGGCGCGACGAGCGGGGCGGCATCGCCATGCGCGGGGGGGGGGCGTTTCTTGGCGTGTTTCAAACATTTTCATAATCAAATCAAATCAAATCGTTTATTTGCCTTGAATGTAGGAATTATAAATAAATATGTTATGAAAATATAGTGAGCCCGATACATTCTGCCTTAGTTTTGGCATACTTTTGATCTTACCGCTTACCGCACCGCGCTTCCGCTTACAGTTGATATCATACTATTTATTAGTTTGTAATTTTAGCATATATGTTTTATCATTATCATACAACTTAATTTAATGATACTTCATTCTATTAAAACATCTATTATTTACTATGTACACTTACCACAGTGCTGTCTTTTTTAACCCAAAGTGGACTAGCAGAGAATCTCTTGTTGCATTAAGTATGCCTATGTACCATTACGTACTGAACGTGAAGTTTAAATAATGTATACACCGCTAAATTTTAATCGTTTTAATTCCGTAGAGGGTCGATCCGATACAAACCACTATCGATTTGTAAAGATAAAATTTTAAGCGAGTTCAATGACCTGTAGGTAGTTTGTACACAACGCCGACTATTAACTACAGGTCATTGAACTCGCTCAGCTGACGTTTTCTTAAAGAAACCAATTTCGTACATGCGTAAATTTATACGAGTTTAAAAAAAAGGTACTTTATTTTTTAATTTTATCTTTACAAATCGATAGTGTTTCATGTACCGAATCGACCCTTCACGTGATTAAAACGATTAAAATTTAACGGTGTAGTTATGTGCTCAAACATAGCATCTATACATATAAATCTGTAGAAGTTTTTAGTTGTACGCGCATCACGTAAAATATACGAAATCGAATAACTTTTATACATTAATTCATTAAACCCCAAGCAAATGCCGGCGTTCGTTCCCTCATTATCTTTCTGTTGTGTATGATTAAACAAAAAATAACAAAGATATAGCCCATTAAAGTTACTTGTGACGTCACTCCACGGTATTCGATATGTTGGAATTGTGTGAAAATTGATACTATTACTTAAGCTTTGTTTCCCCGCAATCGGTTGACTATATACTACATTCAATGAATGTTAAGCGGTACGAAGTTCGCCGGGTTCCTGATCCGGCGAACTTCGTACCGCTTAACAGTACACAATAATCGAAGCGAATATTAATTGGATTGGTCTGGAATTCCAGGTTACAAATACGTGAAAACGTCAAAAAGATGTTACAAGGTGAATAAAAAGCCACAGGTTTGGCAAGAAGCTATGAAGACCTGCTTCATGGAGGGAGGAGTGCTCGCAGTCATAGAAAATAAGGCACAGGCAGGAGAGATCAGAAATATAGTGGAAAATGGAGAAATGTATTTCGTAGGAGTGAGAAAGCTTTTCTCTAGTGCAGAGTATTACACAGTAAAAGGTAATATTATATGTATATTCTACTAGCTGTGCCCGCGACTTCGTTCGCGTGGACTACAGGATTTTGAATTTATTTTTTCTAAAATAAAAGTAGCCTATGTTACTCCTTATTACATCAGCTACCTGCCAAAAAAAGTCCCGTCAAAATCGGTACAGCCATTTCAGAGATTAACCCGGACAAACTGACAGACAGACAGACACAAATTGTAAAAAATGATATTTTGGAGTGTCCTTGCGTGACCACATCAGAAACCGCAGGAGCACCAAGGTTACCGACATATTTCGAAGCCAAAGTGGCAATGGGCAGAGCACATTGCACGCAGAACAGATGGGCGATGTGAACTAGATAACCGCAGGAGCACCAAGGTTACCGACATAGCTCGAAGCCAAACTTAAGTGGCAGCAGTGTCCAGCAGTGGACGTATTTTGGCTGAAATGATGATGATGATGATGATCTGTAAGGTTATGTATGAGAACACGAGTAGACTATGACTGAAATTATTCTTTGAAGACTAGCTGTTCTGCTAGCAGTTTCACTCGCATGAAATAATAAACACAAAAACACTCACACTCTAATTTATTCTGGATGAGGCTGGTATTTCCTAATTGATAAACCTGAGAAGAAACAATAAAATCTCAAATAAGCTCAGAGGTTAAAATCTCTTTTAAAATCCATACAGCAAACATGTGTAGCAACATCTATGACGTAACGTTATAACTAATCCTGCATCGCGCAATCACAGTTTTCCGCGCGATTAGAACATATAAAACAGCCCGAAAAAATAATCTGCCGGCTAGTTGCCCACCAGACATAACACCCGTCCGGTCGAAGAATCCTCTCTTTTCAACGGAGGATTGCGGGACTTTAATATCTGTTTCGCATACCTTTTTTTTATGCTGGGAAAAAAATATCCAATGACAACCCCCGCTCTTGTGCGGAGCGGGAGATAGTGACAGACTCTTACTGACTAAAATACCTACCCCGTTCCTTCTAGCCTTCATACCGGGGCTCAAGCTCCCTTTCGGATAACCCTGGCCCAGTAGGCTTCGATCCGGCTGAGTCTCCGCATACCTCTAATCATGTATTGATCTGCAATCATTAGAAGCATACAGATTAGTGTCCAAAAAATGGTTAGGATTCTAAAAATCTTGGATCGTGGGGTCCGAGTGCTCACAAGTTGTTTATAGATCTGTCGAAACGTCTAGTTGACACTTCGCGCGACCCAAAGGCTGGCTTTTACCTTGGACAGAGGATAAGCATTGCCATACAACGTGGCAATGCCGCCAGCTTTTTGGGCACATTACCAGTCAACAGCGATGTGGAAGAGTTTTTGACGCCATATTTTAGATAGTTTATTTTAGCGTAGGGTTTTATTATTTATTTATTTTATAATTTATTGTAATTATAGTCATTAAGTTGTATAAAAGTGTAGATAATTAATTAATTTATAATAGTAAAAATTCTATTCTAAATAGTTTTAAATTTTATTTACAGGACAAAAATTTATTGACATGTACCGCAACACGTACAACGGTGAAAATTTTGACTGCGGGTCGGTTTGGAGTCGGGACAACACTCTTTATACGGAGACAAAGAGTTGTGACAACCGGCTTCCGTTCATTTGTGAAATGGAAGTTGCTGCATAAATGGAGGAATGTGAATGGAAAGAAGATGTAATGCATGACAGTGAATACAGAGAAGCAAGACGGTGTAGAATTAGTAAATAAATTGTAACTTTTTTATATTTTTTTTAATTTAATCCTTTTAGTGAAGGCTATACATACTATAGTCTGTCTAAAAAGTCAGAAGACTTGGGATCATCAAATAATCAAATTCTTGAAATAATAATAATAATATAATAATATTCCACAACTACCACACAACGTCGTCTAGTCCCAAGCTAAGCAGAGCTTGTGTTATGAGTACTAGACAACTGATAAACATACTTATATATTTCTAAATACATACATCTTATAGATAAATTACACCCAGACACAGAACAAATGATCATGCTCATCACATAAACATTTGTCCTGTATGGGAATCGAACCCACGACCTCCGGCATAGCAATCAGGGCAACTAACCACTAGACCAACAGGCCTGTCCTGCCAGACAAATCTGATATAGTCAACACTGGTTGAACAATCAAGGTTGCAAAGAGATGATCATTATTTACTAATAGAATGTTTTGTATGTAATTGATTATATGTAAAACAGTGTTATTTGTAAAACACTTACAACCTTGCAGCACTATATTAATAACATCACAAACAACAACTTTTGTTCTGTGATATTTTAAAAAAACATAACCCATTCACCAAAAACAAACCTTCAAGATCTTTGTTCTATCTAACACATTTCAACTCTGTATTTTGCTGTATCTACTTTCGGCTCCCGTGCACTGTTCTCGTAATAATAGTAAGCAGGCTTCCGAAACATTCTAATTACATCTAGCAAGCATTCGCACCATTTCCATATACTTGACATTAGAATATTGATACATCAACATGTAAAGATAATTACGTCCGCACTACTGAATTTCGCTACAGGAACACCTATGACGGTATGACGCGACGCAAGCGCATCGACCGACCGACTAATGAAGGTCGCCCGTGAATAGGTCAAATTCATGTTCAACTACCCTCCGATATTGTACTTTCACTTGCTTCACATAGACTACATAGTATTTAGAACGTTCAATTTAAATATTTTAATTTTTCAATGAAAATCTGTTAAACTAAAAGATGACAAAAGTTGTTGATTATTTATCATTTATCATGTTCAACTACCCTCCGATATTGTACTTTCGCTTGCTTCGCATAGACTACATAATATTTAGAACGTTCAATTTAAATATTTTTATTTTTGTATGAAAATCTGATAAACTAAAAGATGATAAAAGTTGTTGTTTATGATGTTCTTGTAACAGTCCTAAGAGGTTGCTGGTGTTTTTTACCAATAACCCTATAGAACAGATTTTTAATTCGTTTAAAAATTTCCAAGTCATTTGACTTTTTAGATAGACTTGTGTCCGTGATAGGGTATACTCAGTAGAGCTGTGTTGTGTGTTTACTCTAACACACCATAGTAGGTACGGGCGCAGGAGTCCATCTTTTACTTCCCTTTGCAAGTTCTACTCTGCCGGAAACCCTATGAGTTGAGACCCTACATTGTTGACGCAGACAAAATAGACCATATTAATAAAATAAATTCAATTCTCATATCCAAACCAGAATATTATTCGGAGAACGTTTGCTTATATTTTTACGATATTCACTCAAATCCCTAATATGATTCGATGGTTTTCAATTTCCCGCCTGTGATGTAGGCTTGCGTGATACCCACTATATAAAATATAGTGTGTAGTATGACCGTATCATAAATATTGGAACGACCGAAACATGCTTTACTTGCCCCGAGGGAAATTGGGATCATCGCTGTGGGTTACCAATTAAGTCTTATATAATGTATTGAGAGTCTTTTCACACTAGTGTACTATAAGTTAACGTTGTGCTTGCGTTCTGTACTGAAAATAATAATTCTACACTATTAAATAAAGATATAAAGTTTTTTTTTTTTTGTAGGAGGTAATCTCTGGAAGCTGCTTTATTTTTTATTGACATGGGCTATGTATTTTATGTATGCGGGCGAAACCATGGGCAAAAGATAGTTTTATCCTATATGGTAAGCTATAATAAAAACCTTGCATCTAAAAACACGGAAAATAAGTATTGGAACGCATTTAGACAACATTTTGGAATATATTTAGGAAGGGCACGCGGCGGGCTTGCGTTTGGCGAGCAATGGGTAGCTCGCTGTCCGACCGTCCGGTAACTGTCTGGACTGACCCCAAGTTGACGACGGTGCGCACTGTTCCCGCGCGCCTCATGGAGTCGTCAGCAACAGCAGGGGCCCGGCTTGGTCGAAGCCTACTGGGGCTAGGGTTAGCTCCAAAAGGTAGCTTAGCCCCGGTATGAAAGGCAAGAAGGAACGGGGTGGGTTTTTTAGTCAGTAAAAGTCTGACACTATCTCCCGCTCGATTAATGTAATAAAAACCGGCCAAGTGCGAGTCGGACTCGCCCATGAAGGGTTCCGTAGCAGCAAGTAACATAATATAAAAGTTCTTGTAATGTGTTGTAACTTTGATCGATGTTTTAATAATAGTGTATTTTTTTCGGTTTATGACGCATTAAAAAAAACTACTAACTGGATTTCGTTCAAACCAATTTTCGTTGGTAGTTTTTATAGTAATGTACATCATATATTTTTTTTAGTTTTATCATTCTCTTATCTTGGAAGTTAGAGGGGGGGGGACACACATTTTACCACTTTGGAAGTGTCTCTCGCGCAAACTATTCAGTTTAGAAAAAAATGATATTAGAAATCTCAGTATCATTTTTGAAGACCTATCCATAGATACCACACACGCATGGGTTTGATGAAAAAAAAAAATTTGAGTTTCAGTTCTATGTATGGGGACCCCCAAAATTTATTGCTTTTTTTCTATTTTTGTGTGAAAATCTTAATGCGGTTCACAGAATACATCTACTTACAAAGTTTCAACAGTATAGCTCTTATAGTTTCGGAAAAAAATGGCTGTGACATACGGACGGACGGACGGACAGACAGACAGACAGACAGACAGACAGACAGACAGACAGACAGACATGACGAATCTATAAGGGTTCCGTTTTTTGCCATTTGGCTACGGAACCCTAAAAAGCACCCAAAGATCTGCATCTTTTTTTTGTGGACTTCTCAAGAAGGTCCTTATAAAGATGAAATTGGAAAACTTGAATGGAAACCGACGTAAAAAACGCATATTTTAATTCTAGCTGTCAATATTAGGCTTATAAACCAGGAATATAACGGAAGTGGTTATATCGACACTGAAAGCAGAATTGGAACTGACACCGAAACCGCAATTGGAACTGAAATCGGAACCAAAAATAGAATCGGAACCGACGTCGAAATCGGAACTAAAATCGGAACCAGAATTGGAATCGGAATCGTAGGCATTGGCAAATACAATACAAAAACGAATCTTCCCCACGTGACAAGTATAAACTTGTTTGTTACTCCAATTAAGTTGCCATTCCTTATCAGAACCGAAATCAGAATCGAAGATGCAAAATCGGACGTTCCGAACTTTTGGAATCGAAATTGAACCTCTTGAACATCTCTATAAGTCTGTCTAATAAGTCAACCGACGTGTGTAATTATTAGGGTAAAATTAAATCTGATGTAGGCAAAGCTGGTTCAATAATCAAGGTTGATTAAGAGATATTGATCATTGTTTGCTACTAGAAGAACAATATAAAAAGTAGCGAATAAAAGTATTTTTTAAATAATTAAATATTATACAAAATTCCCAAGTCGGTTGACTTTTTAGACAGACTAAACTATAACCTAATCTTTTGATAATATGATGTATGTCGGATCAGCTAGAATTTAAATAAAATTAAGGCAGATTTACCAACCCTACTAAAGTAAAATTTTCACAAGTCATTAGGAACATTTTAAAATAAAAAGCCGCAGTTAGGACATGCATGAGAATATTTTTCTCTCCGAATAAAAAAGGCAAAAATAAATAAATTGCTTTTATGACGTCATTAACTTTCATTTATTGTCGCTTACTTTAAAAGCGTTTTATGGGCTCTTGCGACTCATAATGCACGTGCCATAAGAAATATTTTTAATGAAATAATCTTTAAAAGCATTTTGTATGATTTTTATATAGAATAGAGTCGTTTATTTCTGACTACATCTATAGTCAAAAACAAACTTAACCTTTTTATTAAATTACTATAAATAATAAAGAGGTTAAGTTTGTTTTTTAGGGTTCCGTAGCCAAATGGCAAAAAACGGAACCCTTATAGATTCGTCATGTCTGTCTGTCTGTCCGTCCGTATGTCACAGCCACTCTTTTCCGAAACTATAAGAGCTATACTGTTGAAACTTAGTAAGTAGATGTATTCTGTGAACCGCATTAAGAAAGAAAAAAAAAGCAATAAATTTGGGGGGTATATAATACTTAGAACTGAAACTCAAAAATTTTTTTTTCATCATACCCTTACGTGTGGGGTATCTATGGATAGGTCTTCAAAAATGATATTGAAGTTTCTAATATAATTTTTTTTCTAAATTGAATAGTTTACGCGAGAGACACTTCCAAAGTGGTAAAATGTGTCCCCCCCCTGTAACTTCTAAAATAAGAGAATGATAAAACTAAAAAAAATATATGATGTACATTACCACGTAAACTATCAACAAAAGTTGGTTTGAACAAGATCTAGTAAGTAGTTTTTTTTTTAATAGATCTTAAATCTAAAAAAATACACTATTATTAAAACATCGATCAAAGTTACAATGAACTACAAGAAATTTTATATTATGTTACTTGCTGCTACGGAACCCTCCATGGGCGAGTCCGACTCGCACTTGGCCGATTTTTTATTTTTTTTGTTTGTGGAAGGTAATCTCTGGAAGTACTGGTCCGATTGCTAAAAATTTTTCACTGATAGAAAGCTGCTTTATTCGTAAGTGGCATAAGCTATTTTATATGTACGCAAGCAAAAGCCAATCAAAAACTAAAATGTCACTTTGACTTTCAAACTATTTATGATGATGCTGTACATTCCGTTTCACTTATGAGGTTCCTTTGTCGTAATGTTGGCCAAACGGAAAAACAGTGTTGCTAAATTTTTAGCAATAAAATTACTTAATATTAGGGAGATACTGATATTTCGTTACTTAAAACAATTGCCATATATATTTTTTTTATTTCTTTTGGAAACTGATAAAACTATTTTTGAATAAAGCATACAACGTTAGGCTCCATTTGGATTGTCCTGCAATTCTTTAAGATACCGAAAATGCCACATTGCACATATGCCGCAATATCGTACCTCTCCACCCAACCACTTCCTTTTGGACTTGCTTTTTTTAATAAAATCCCATTCCCTTCATTTTTTCTCCATAAAGTGGCGCGACTACAGTTAAAATCGATTTACATTTCGTGCAAAAATTTTGATAGAGTAGGCAACTCTTTTTATTTCCCCTTCTTTTTTCTGTCGACAGACAGAAACGCACTGTATATTTATTTAAAGGTACTTTATTTTACACTCATGGTGTAAAATAAAGTACCTTTAAATAAATATACCCGAATAGGTAGTAGGTACATTGTACGCAACGCCGACTGTTAACTACAGGTCGTTGAAATCGCTTAGCTGACCTTTTCTTAAAGATACTAATTTCATACATGCGTGAATTAATACGAGTTTTGAAAAAGAGGTACTTTATTTTTTAATTTTATCTTTACAAATCGATAGTGTTTCATGTACCAGATCGACCCTCCACGGGATTAAAACGATTAAAATTTAGCGGTGTATAAATTACTAGACATGTGTCGGGTTTCATATAAACTATTACTATTGTTGTAGATAGAATTTATAGTGTTACTAAAACAAAGAAAGGTACATGATTTGGCTAGAAGACCATTCTGGCACTTAGGTATCTAGACATTGCGCTGTTATTGGTAAATACATACTAGACGCTCATTATATATTCAACGAAGTACGACACAAAAGGTTCTCGTTATTGCTACTTTCCATTTATATATTTTCCTTGGTTATATATATTTTTATGTGGCACTTACCATAGTGGTACCTATATTGTGTCGATACTGGAATGTCTTGAAATATTATTTTATCACTTACTTTGATATGGTGAATTTAAATGTTATGTAATATGGGTTTCGAATGTTTCGAATCCTTATAAAGAAAAATGGCTTTGAAGCACATTCTGAGTAAATATTTTTTTTTATCTATTAAAAATGTGTCTTCTTTTTCTTCTTCTTCCTGCCCTTGTCCCATCTTATATGGGGTCGGCGCAATACGTTTTCTTCTTCCATTCTACCCTGTCATTCGTCAAGCTATCACTAACTTCTTTTTCTTTCATATCGCACTTCATCCATATTTTCTTTGGCGTCCCTCTCCCTCTCCACCTATCCACATTTATACTCATAACTCTTTTGGTGACATGCATTTCATCCCTCCTCTTAACATGACCATACCAAGAGAAACGATACCCCTTCAGCTTTTCAGTCACTGGCGCCACTTTCAACCTCGTCACACCACACATCCATCTCAACATTCTCATCTCCGCTGCATGCAATGTTTTTTCATCCGTCGTTTTCACAGTCTAACATTTTGATCCATACAGTATGACAGGTTTTCTCTTCAATCTATTAAAATTGTGTATTAATAAAAAGAAAATTACAAAAAAAAAAAAAACAAATTCAATAGATAAAAAAAAACACTAAAACGATAAAAATAACTTTAGTTACAGAAGTCGGTGTTTCTGGTATTTTAAGCATAAATCAGCTTTTTAAAGGTTCCCACTGCTGGGACCTGCAATGGATACTGCTGGGCCTCTCTAGTAGAGAAAATTTTTGATTGCTATTTAACACTGACTAGATTTCCCCTTACCGACTTTCTGAGAGCCATTAAGCAAAAATGAGATCTTTGAGAGCTTTTGTGACGTCTCAATTACTGGATTACTTCATAAGTGTTTTTTTTTGAGTGAGTAATCATCCAGTTACTTCTCCCATTCTAAAATAGAATAAAATACGAAGGCATTTCAGACTTTTACTAACAAACCCACCTATATCCTTCAGTTGCCTTTTGCGTCCCCGGACCATGGTATCTCTTCCAGATATTCCTTGTAACCTTAGCGAGCATCGGCCCTACTGGGCTCTAACGGTTTTGTTGACATCTCTTTGAGGTGCTTGAGGAACATCACGCGCCGTCGATGATGATTTCGGGCTCGGTCGATACCGGACGGCTGGACGACGGGCTACTTGTGCTCGTCGTCTACGGTAGCAGGGAATCTTGCGACTCCGGACGCCTAGGGCGTCTCCTATCGTGGCGACTAGGGCGTGAAGATGTTCCTCATGATTGTGGCCATCAGAATCTCTTTTGCAGAAGGAGGCAATCGCATCCTATTAACTCTTGCTTCGGACCCTGGTCGGAATTAGTGCCTGGCGCGAGGGTTCACCACCGCCGATCGCCTCCATGAAAACTACAAATGCATCACGAAGATGTACAATTGAGAACAAAACCCTAAACACGTAGTCCTATTCCAAGTACAGTCAGCAACAACACAGCTATACAATTTGCAAGTCGGAACAGTGGGGGGTAGCTTTGAATATTTTGCGATTGGAGATTTGACTTTAAAATACGATGCAACCGCTTATCAAGAGCAGCTCTGTTCGTTGTTTACTCGAGTGGTTACTAACAGCCTATTTGTTCTGGTCGATCCTGTATACGATATTCAGCATCTTATTAGAATAGAAAATAAGTCCGGCTTTTGAAATGTAATGTGGAAAAGCAGCATTATAAATATTGTATTTGCTGAACTATACAAATTATTGTGCACCGTTTTGTTTGCGGTCAGCAAGTTGTTTTTAACTAGCTGATAGGGAAAACGTGGTTTTGCCATAATTACGAATTAATTATTTAAAAACATATGGTGGGTGGGGTTAGAAGAAGGATAAAAAATAGTCTACGACCCATTTTCAGAACTACTAAGATACATCAAAACTTTCATAAAAATTGAACTAACAACTAACTATATAACTACACTACGCTACGAAGATTCATATTTGCAACATGGAGGACTCCCATCTACCAGCAAAAACGCTCAGTATAGTGCACAGAGTACATTTTTATATATAGAAAGTATAGTGTTGGTGCTGCCACGAACACGAGTGAGTAGGGAGACGCATCTTTTCCTGATTATAACAGCTCTTGTTTTTCTTAAAAACATGCTAAAAATGTCTATCAGAGAAATCTCTCTTTATTCAGTATTATTTTTGTCTCCTGCGGGATTATTTAAAAGAGTTACCGCAGTTGTGGAACGAAAAGTGCAACCGAAAGAATACGTTCTCATTCTCGTACGGGACATATACTGTTAATCCGGGTATGGTCTTTACCGGACATCGAGCGACCCGTTGCTCACCGTACGCAAGGCAATCTAAAATGTACATGATAGAAGCAACAAGTAATATGTAACCAAGCATTATATGTAACACATAATATGATTTAAAAGAGTGTCCATGGAGTTTCTTGCACGTTCTTCTCCATAGAGACCTACTCTTTGGAACGTGCAATTTAGCTTCACTTTTCTTGGACTGACCGACATTTGACTTTTCAAAAGTGCCTGTAAATGGTCTATTTGAAATAAATGCTTTGAATTTGAATTTTTGAATTTGAATTTGTATTTCTTTTTTTACTTTTAAGAACATAATTGGTTAAAGAAAATCATTTAAATATTCAGACGTTTTTAATTTCAATCAATTATCGGATCTGAAGACAAGTAACTATCTTTGAACTTGAACTTAACGTAATTTGTAACTGAACCAAGTTAATATTAATCAAATTGTGAAACCCTTCGCTTTAATCTTCCAATGCGACTTCTGAAATGATTAAGTAAAGAAACTTCAAGATTTTATTACTTCAAAAAGCTATTTTTACATAATGTAATCATTCTTGTAATACTTTAACAAGACCTAGGGCTGTATCATACATTTCAACTGCATTACCAACGTTCCATGATTTGTATGTTTCTGTAGATTTTAAATTTTCGCACCAGATTTTTTTTAGCAAACCTACATGGCTTTAAACTTTTCAGTCACCACTTGCTGCCGCCTCTTTCCGTCTTCCTATTCAATATGTTACAGGAGAGATATTAGATATTATCCAGCTCGAAGGACCATATGTTAGTGACTTATTTAAGGACTAAACTGATTGGCAATGGACTGTACTTTAAAATGATTATAATATCGAATAGATGCATTAGTGTTTGATGTTGGTTAGCGTATTAAGTTCGCGCGCGCATCGTCTTTAGCCCCTCTAAGGCCTCTCTCTAAGGCCCCCGTCCTGCTCGTGGTTTTCTATGTCTCACGACAGCAGCCGAAGATTGCCGAGAAGCCGAAAGCGACCGAATAATCCTGAAAATCATATTTTGCTAGTGTATATGTTACTGTAAAATCTAGAACTACGGTAAATCAACATGTACTGAATTGGAATGCTAATAGCCCGAAAAAATCGTTCCACTTTAATAAATACTTACATTTACCTACCCATGTCGGTAAATCTTAGGTTTTACTGGAAAGTCTTAAGATTTACCGTAGTTCGAGCTTTTTCAGTAACATATACATACGAATTAAGTAAATTAATCATAATTCGAAAATGTTTAATATAATGCCCAGTATCACGTGGCTACAAACGCCGCTCGGAGCGTATTATGTCACGGTGTCAAAAATCAGAATCAATCAAATAGTTTTCGTTTTGGCAATTTCGATTGATATTTGATCTATGCCTTTGAAATTCCGTTTGACAGCAATTTGTTTATCACATTGTGACGTAATCAACAATTACCTTTCTTTTATAAAGTGGAAAATGATTTTATGACTTCTCCCATTCAATAGAGCAGGTGTCAGATTTTATTGACTAAAACCACACCTATGTTTCTTCAGTTGCGCTTAGCATTCTAGGACTATGGGTAACCTTCTCAGAATTCGACCCATGGTCCTAGTAGACTTCGGCCCTGCTGAGCTCCTACGGTTAAGCTATAAAATGAAAACCGTCCTAAAAATTCGTCAACACTCCTATTACGACAGGTAAAAATTTTACAGCACTACCCATAACATAAACAACAAATTCAGCGTTAAAATATTCTTCAAGCTATACATAACAACTGCTACAGATACATAGAATGATTAGCTGCTAAAATTATATAAACAAACTTTCCCCACGGACTTTAACAGTCCACGTCCAGTTAGTAAAAAAAGAAAATCATCAACATTTCTATTACAAAAATGAAAAGTTTAACAACATCAACAACAAATTCAGCGTTAAAATATTCTCCAACAACATCTATATTATGTATAGAGGATGATTAGCTGCCAAAATTATATAAACACACTTTCCCTACGGACCTTAACCCTGCTGTACCTACCTACCAACCAACACCGTAGTATTTGCAACGCAAAGTAGCCAGGCGGCCAGACGTGCTCTGAATACTTTGCGGATTAAGAATTTGACTTTAAAATTAAGGAGATAAAGCCAGGGCTCCTTACCTCTTAAGCTAGCCATTGATTTTCAATAAGCAAAATCCTAGGAATGTTATTTTTGTAAATGGACAAATTGCCTTCTCTGTCTTGAGATTTAGAAGTGCCGTAGGCGTATTTTTGTTTTATGATGTTAAGTACCTTTTACAGAGTCTTCGAACAATCCGCTTAGAGAGAGAAAGGAAATAAATGAGAAGATCACACTGATACAAATATTATGCAAAAGTTTGAGTGCATGTGTGTGTTTGTTATATTTTCAACCGGCTAGACGGAGTTAGATGAAATTCTGCACACGGGTAAATCATGTCCAGTCAGCTATAGGATAGCCGTATAGCATCTTAGGCCCTAGACGTAAAAAAGTAACATCTGAGGATTTTAGTTAAAAATGTCTATCTTATTTGATGTTAACTCAAACTAAAAAAAAACTGGGCAAGTGCGAGTTGGACTCGCGCACTGAGGGTTCCGAATTCTCCCGTATCGTCGAAGATTTTTCCGAATTGCAATTTTTTTTTTGTAACGTATGTAACAACCAATTTACTGTTTTCAGAATTTTTCCTATACCTGTGCTCTAAGACCTTGCTTTGTGACAAATTTCAGGATTCTGGGTCAACGAGAAGTACCGTATGAATTTCGATTTTTGAGAGTATAAAAGTATACATTTTTTTGCGACATAAATAATGCCGTATCTTTTTTATTCGTTAACTTAGACCGCAGACTCGAGGATATGGTTTTAATATCAACTCGATACCTCTATGCGTTCTCGTGATAAAGGTTCTTGACAGACAGATAGGCAAACAGACAAACAGACGGACGGACAACAAAGTGATCTTATATAATAAGGGTTCCGTTTTTTCCTTCTGAGGTACGGAACCTTGAATGCTTGTGATAACATATAAACCTGTACATACATATACTTCCAACCGAATTTCAATCTCAACAGTGATTAGCCAAGTACGCAAGAGATATTATTAAAGTGCTTAGAGTGTGCTTAAACAAAGGTGTATTCTCTGTTCCTTTACTGTCATAGTCCGGACGGGAATCCGACACGACTGGAAAGAGATCAGGCGTAGGCTCAAAGGCTTCACGTGCTTTCCAAGGCGTTGAGTTGGCGAGGGTTGTTATACTGCCTACTTCTAAACTCTGGGCTTTTTTTTTTGATGTGGAAAATCATCCAATAACAAACCCCGCTCTTGGGCGGTGCGGGAGATAGTGTCAGACTCTTACTAACTAAAAAACCCACCCCGTTCCTTCAAGCCATCATACCGAGGCTCGAGTTCTCGACAACCCTGGCCTCAGTAGGCTTCGACCCGGCTGGGCCCCTGCTGTTGCTGACAACTCCTTGAGGCGCGCGGGAACAATGGCGCCGTCGACGACCTAGGCTTGGTCCGGACAGTTACCGGACGGTAGGACAGCGAGCTACCCATTGATCACTGTCCGCAAGCCCACGCTTACGGTGGCTGGCAATCGGGATCGGAATCCCAGCGGCGGCGAGAGCGCCATTGCCTGATGCGGTCAGCCTCCTCCTTTGCGAGCATCACTGCTTCGCAGAAGTCAGCAACCGCCTGCCACTCCTCCTCGCTCCGGACTCTAAACTCCGGGCTGCTACATATCAGAGTAATTCCTACTGCATACCTACTGAACATCCATAAATAATGTATCGGATTGATTCTCCGGGCCGGTGGCGTGCCCGACACATGCCAACCATACCGTCCTTCACAATATATTTCCGGTAGATTTCTCCAAAGAGGTCACCAAAGTGCAGCCAGAATACGGACGCTAATAGATCTACATCTGGCCCACGTAAGCCCAGTAAAAATAATAATTACTATTATTAGCAGTCGTGCATATGTCACATACCTATAAAGACAACATACCTGTACCGATACCGGTATTCATTACCAAACAATGCCTCAAGAGCGAAAGAACAAAGGGTGGGATCAATTTAACGTAATTACATCACTTTTCACGGCTCCGCCCATTAACCTAACCTTTTTTAATCGAGTTTTTTCCGGTTTACTCCGGATATTGCTGGACGAATAACGGACCACTTACTCGAATCTATTGAATGAGCCCCCTGGACACTAACTACTACTTTTCGAGCTTCTAACCCCTTTAACGGGTTTTAATAGATTGAGTCAACGATATATGGAGGCAATTTATTTAGACTTTTTCTTCTGTGGTGCTGGTTAGTGCTTATAGTGAGTGCTTCTCGATTGCTTTTTAACAATTAATTGTATCGCTTGGCCGCGTTCGCTGGTTCAAAGATTTCTGGGCTGTTTTTTACGATGGCAATATATTTTGTGTTTGCGAAAACGTTTCTAGTTTTAGTAGCGGTGGTTAGATGAATGTATGCCTAATTCTTGAAAGAGGAAATCTTTTTTTTATTAAAAAATTCCTGGTTAAAGTTTAAGTCAAACTCGCACACAAAAAGTTCCTCTTATAATTTCGGAAAAAAGTGGCTGTGACATACGGACGGACAGACATGGCGAATCCATAAGGATTTCGTTTTTTGCCATTTGGCTACGGAACCCGAAAAACGCAGATAAAATTATGTTTCTTATAATTATGAGAATCCCGTTTATTTTTTAACTCAATTTTAATTTTAATACTTCTTGTTGTAGCGACAATAGAAATACATATTCTGTGAAACAACTCGTACTTCTTAATGTTCATTAGATTCTAGCTTTTGCCCGTGGCTTTGCCCGCGCAAACATAGCTTGTGTCACTAGGAATAAAGCAGCTTTCTATGGGTGAAAAAATTTTTAGCAATCGGACCAGTCTTTCAGAGATTATCTTCTACAAACAAAAAATCATAAAAACAAACTTAACGTCTTTATAATATTAGTAGTAGTAGTCTTTATAATATAGTGTAGATAGTCCGCTGATAAATGAACGGACCAAGGATGCTTAGTAATATGGTCCCATTGATACTCTTCGTGTACGGACCCATAAAGATAAAAATATCTTTTAAGGGGTAAGTTTTGGCCCTTTCTGTCCTATTACTAGACAAAGGCCTTCCCCAGTCCTTACCAGTCCAGTCCACACATTCTTCTCCTCAAACCAGTCTTTGTGGTACACTTTCAGATCATTTTACCACCTCTGTTTCGGCCGGCATCGATGGTGCTTTTCTTTATCAGGAAATAATGCGTGGCGACGCTTGCTCAATGGTCTCTGTGCATTTGGCTGACGTGACCCACCGAGTCCCATTTGAGCCTGACAACCTTTTTCCGGGCTGATAAAAATCGGTAACGTAAACAAATTATAACCGGTCCTCTAATTATGATCTCCCAGAATCACGCCTTATTTGAATCGTCTAAAAGCTTAGGCATGTCCCTTCAATGTCCCTAGGGCATATAAAAACATGATTTATCTCAGAATTCAAAATTATCCAGCAGATAAGGAGCCTGAATTTAAAATTAATTGGTACTCATTAAAATTTGGTGTTCCTTAAAGCGTTGCCTTCCTAAGAGATTTTCAGGTCAAGGTTCCCTGAGCATTATAAAACCGATCATTAAGTGGTAATTAGCTCACCGTCCGAACATCCGGATAAAACCCGGGCCGAGCCCAAGTCGTCGACAGCGTGTACTATTTAATGCGCGCTTTAACCTGACGAATATCGTCAATTAGAGACACAATAGTAAGACAATGACAGCGCGAACGCCGGCGTTTGCACTGTCATGAATCCATGAATTCGCATTCATGAATTAATTAGATGTCAGCTACCGTAGGGGCCCAGCAGGTTCGAAGTGGACTGGGGCCATGAGTGATGCAAAATAGATTTCAGCAGCCCTTCAACTTTGGCAAAGAATTTAAGGAATAGAAGTGGGTTTTTAGTCAGTAAAAGTCTGACACATCCTCGCGCTCCGCTCAAGAGCGGGCATTAGACGACTTTCTCATCTAAAATAAAATTAGTAATTCTACTTTTACATAGATTTTAAATTGTGTAACATTCCACATTTCCTATTAAGATAAAACAACTGATCCGAAACCAATTATTTCTTCGGAACGAAGTTAATGAATCAAATAATTTACAATACCGAGCATAATGCTCCGATAAGCTTCAATTAATAATCAATAAGTCTTTGTATTATTTTGTACATAAAGGACTTTTCTTTTCTTGTTCTTTTTTAAGGCAGAAATCATCTTCATCAATCATTAAATGACTTCTCTCGCTCTACAGTGGAACGAAAGGCCGTGTCAGACTTTTACTAACTAAAATCTACTTGTGACTTTCAGTTGCTCCTTACATTCACCACGTCATGGGCCACGGTCACTTTTTCAAACGTTCCCGTGGCCCTAACCACAATATATATATATATACAAGACAATCTCATGTATGTACTTCACTTGTTATACCTACCCTCGGTGGACGCGCAATAATTTGACAGGCCTGTTGGTCGCCGGAGGTCGTGGGTTCGATTTTCACCCCGGACAAATGTTTGTGTGATGAGCAGGATCATTTGTGTCTGGGTGTAATTTATCTATAATATGTATGTATTAAGAAATATATCAGTTGTCTAGTACCCATAACACAAGCCCTGCTTAGCTTGGGACTAGTTGGTGTTGTGTGATAGTTGTGGAATAAATGAGTTTTTGAGCCGGAATTGTTCGACGAGCGGGCCGAAGTGCTCCGAGATATCTTGTCCGTGAGCGGTGTCTATGTGTGCGTTGCTCGAGCGCGCTTTGTATGTAGATTGACTTCTGTAGGGGAGACCGGGTCAAAATCGTATAGCTAAGGGTTTAGGGCTGTAGGTCTTCGATAAAACATTTGGAATAATTAAGATCTTAAACAATAAAAACAAAAAAAAAAACATCTTCTAATTACGGTTTTACCCCGACACATGGGTAAAACCGTATATTATTGATATTACCCCAAAAATACTAAATAGTCGTTTTTTCTATGATCAAGACATGCTCTGCTCAACTAGACTGTTCTTGGGAAGCCGAAAAAATCAATTTAAATCGTCCCAAGACTTTGGGTGTGGAACGCTTCGTCATTTTTCTGTCTAAAACATTTTACTCGATCTTGTAATGTTGATTTTGACTTTTTTCATGTTATCCGGATCCCATTCTTGTCTAGAAGTGGGTATTTTAACAACACCTAAAATAAATAAAAAAAAAAGTAGTTAAGTTTATATTTATTCATGTGGGTCAAAATCGTATAGTGGTCGGTTTTACCCCGTACGGTTTTGACCTAAGACTCAATGTTTAAATATATCACTCACAACTATATACGTAAACTGAGTTTACGTACTCAAATATTTGTTAATTACGAGTTAATACACACACTTTAACATAGTTGATTGCACACTTACCTGTTACAAACGTAACTTTCACTATTATTGATTGAATCTTCACAAAAATAAGATCAGGAACGACGAAAAACAATAAAATCGATTATTTTGATAATGCGCATGCCTACAGCGACCAATGTTTGTGGACAAATAGCTCCGATTGGTCGACGTCGATGAACAGTTTGCGCGCGGGAACTTTGAATTATTGACAAGAATAGACATGATGTACTGTTTTACCCCGGTATACGGTTTTGTACAGGTCTCCCCTACCTATCTATTTTGTGCCCTAACAGGCACCAGTCCTGCTGGCCCCTTCAGCTTTACTGACATCTCCTTGAGGCGCGTGTGGAATACTATGCGCTTCTTATCTCTTTTTGGTGTAATTTTTGTTGTTCCTTTATTCCATTCTATTCTTAATTTTTCATTCGCCACACTTTACCAACATACATTTTACACACCAAAATCTCGGTTAGCAATGACATAATAACTTAAAGCTCATGTAAAACGACAAGCTCTTACTCTCCGGATCAGAATCTAAATGAAACGAGGTGTCATCTAAATAAAACAGGAGTACAATCCAGTTGTCTGTATGTGTGAGTATGAATGAGACCAGCTCTCAAGAAACGCACAGATTTCGTAATAGTACTCTTGCCCACTGCTACTTAAGTTTGGCGGTTCTACTAAGTGTACTTTATTTATTTTTTCGGTGTGTAAAAATCATCCAGATAACATCCACCGCCCTTGAACGGAGCGGAAGATAGCGTCAGACTTTTACTGACTAAAAAACCCACCCCGTTCCTTTGTTGCCTTTCATACCGGGGCCGATCCTTAATTTCAGAAGCAGACCCTGTCGTCGACAGCGCGCACTGTACCCGCGCGCCTCAAGGAGTTTTCAGGAACAGCAGGGGCCCAGCTGGGTCGAAGCCTACTGGGGCCAGGGTTATCCGAAAGGGAACTCGAGCCCCGGTATGAAGGCTTGAAGGAACAGAGTGGGTTTTTTAGTCAGTAACAGTCTGACACTATCTCCCACTCCGCCCAAGAGCGGGGGTTGTCATTGGATGATTTTATCCCACCATAAAAAAGAGCCTCGGCCCCAGTACGCTTTGACCCTGCTGGGCCCCTACGGTTGAAGTGTATTTTGTGATTTTAAAGGACTGGATCTGATCTGAATCTGTATGTCCAAATAAAGGAAAGCAAAAAATCGTAACTGAAAGTAATCATTGTAATTACATCAGGTTAAGCTCTAAAACTTTGACGTGAGTATATTATACTCGAATGCTTACTATATTTATGAATTCTGGACATACTATACTTTTTTCGTCTGTTGAAATTGTTATTATATATTTATGAACTTTATTAACGGTAATTCTAATCTTTTTTATATGACATTGTCGTTTTTTACTATTATTTTTATTGCAATGTTTTATTCAATTTTATTAATGGTAATTATTATTTTTAAACTATTCAATATTATTATTTTTTTTGTACTACATACTTGTATTCCTATTTTTTAAGCTTGCTTTAATATTTGAATAAATACAAAGAGAAAACAACTCAACCAACAACAACAACAACAACTCTCATCATAAAGGTGGTTTTATCAATACTCTAACACCACCTTCCTTCCCAGATCATATCCTATTCCTGTGGGTTCCTGTGCCCTCCGGCTTCCCTCGGAGTGACAGGTCACGTATACCGAGGGTCCTGAGCCCACGGTATCTGATCAGTCCCTTACACTGACTTAAAACTCTTTAGGCGCCTTGGGACAGGAGCTCGTGTGGTTTTTAATGTTTTA
The DNA here is from genome assembly GCA_929112965.1 of Mythimna albipuncta. Lineage (NCBI taxonomy): Eukaryota > Metazoa > Arthropoda > Insecta > Lepidoptera > Noctuidae > Mythimna > Mythimna albipuncta. The sequence goes on from OV815972.1 coordinate 6,156,740, forward strand.
GCAAGGCAGGTAGATATTTTTTGAAAAGATAATGTTTGTTTACGCTTACTTGAGATGGGCTGTACTTAATTAGAATTTTGATAACCGTGTCAGAGATAATGCAAGTCAGTTTTGAGCATCGACGCCGAGTTGCTGGCCTGTAGGTTTTCTATCGTTTACATATCGGGGAGTGTGCGTTGGAATTGCAAAATTTAATTCCGTTCCATCATCGAACTATTAGATATACGGCGTGTCGTTGCGCTATCAGTACATGGTGGACTTCCCACCTATACGTACAAAGTGTTTTAGGAACGCATTCATTATGCATACTGCTAAGGAGTGGAATTCCCTGCCGGGGTCTGTGTTTCCTGATACCTACAACCTAAGAAAGTCAAGAGTAAATAATTTACATCTAGCCAAGCGGTCTTCATCGTCGGCCATATCATCGTTGACCATCAGGTGCGATAATGGTCAAACGTGAGCCAAATAATAAAAAAAATACTCAGCTTGTGGAGTCAAGTAGTCGCTGCATTTAAAGTATATATGGATCACGGTTTTATTTTTCCCATTCAGTAGCATCTGGGCTGACTGGAAGTTGGCCCCAACATAATTAGAAAAACGTTAGACGTTTTTCTAGTCTGTCTAGGCAAAGAAATACCTCATCAATACAAACACCTAATCTGAATAGTACTGTCGAAAACGTACGCATTCAGGGATGCGTGGTGGCATACGAGACCAGCGCAACAAGCAACGTACGCCAAAAATCGGGTTGAACTGTCCCGAGGGCTCAGTTTTTTTTTTCGGTGGGAAAAATCATCTTATGACAACCCCCGCTCTTGCGCGGAGCGGGAGATAGTGTCAGACTCTTACTGACTAAAAAACCCATCCCGTTCCTTCAAGCCTTCATACCGGGGCTCGAGCGCGCTTTCGGATAACCCTGGCCCAGTAGGCTTCGACCCGGCTGGGCCCCTACTGTTGCTGACAACTCCTTGAGGCGCGCGGGAACAGCGCGCGCCGTCGACGACTTGGGCTTGGTCCGGACAGTTACCGGAAGGCCGGACAGCGAGCTACCCATTGCTCAGGTAGCCGAAGGGTACTGCCTGCTACCGTCACCGCCTCCTAACAGGGGCTAGTCCACCACAGTTTTCAATATTAGCTGACCTGGCGAAATTCGTACCGCCTAACAGTCAATGAATGTAGTATATCTTTCGATATAGTCAAACGATTGCGATGAAAAACAGCAGTAGACTTTATTTCATCAATATATCAAGTTACACACAATTTTAATGTCTTAAGTTATTTACATCGATTTCGCAACTAAAAATTTCTACAGATTTATTATCAACTAGCTTTTGCCCATGGCTTCGTCTGCGTACATAAAATATAACCATGTCTCACAGGAATAAAGCCACTTTCTATCGATAATTTTTTTTTGTCAATCGGACCAGTACCCCTAGCCAAGTTGCTAATCTGGAATAGTTAACGCTTGTAGAAAACTTCAAATGTACGGGAATGACGTCGTCTTAACGCTCAAACACGTGGTTAGAACAAAAGAATTGGCGGCAAGGTCAACTCGAAACGTTCAACACATACGAAACGGTTGTAACTTGGCTAGGGGGGCAGTACTTACAGAGATTACATCCTACGAACAAATAAAAATAAACAAAAACTTTCCGCTTTATAATATTAGTCTAGATTTATGATACTTACCCACGACTATTTTAAACTAAAGGTTGACCAGTAGAGAAGGGCTTGTTGCATTAAGTCCGCCTATGCAAGAACAGTCATATGTCAAAAGTGCAGTTACACTCTATCAAAAAATAACACAGGCCCTATCAAGAACTCTAAATACGATCCATCTGATGACCTAATCTGAATTGTTAAAGAGATGGAGTTTTATGGGGCACATAGCTCCATCTCTCTTTTTCGCTCGCACGCCTTACATTTTGACATTGTAAGGCCCCTACTCCAGTTCATAAGTGTCAAATGAAAAAATAAATATCATAAATCTAACTAACATTTTCTTAGAAACAAGTCGACTTCCGAAACTTTTCCCCACAATTTAGAAGTCATATAATTCCACCTTACGTATGATAATGCAGTAGTGGTCATACATCACTCGCGACCCTATTTAATAATCAGCGGGTATCCGGCACATAAATCATGGGACGCCGTCAATGTAGCTAATTAATTCAGACCACGTTGGACCGCGATATCTCCGGCACTAGGGCACCTGGTTTACCTATTTTCACAACTTTGCGTTTTTCGGTAGAGTCGATTGGGGAAGACGAGCCAAGCAGAAAAAAAAAATAGGTTACTTCCAAATTTTGTTCGCCTAACAATTTTTAAAATGATTTACGGTTATTAGTATATGGTGTAGCTCCGGGTTGACTTAAAAGACCGAAGAGTTTTCTTCGATGTAGACAGGTCATTTGGGACCGACCACCACTGCCTGTCGTTCAACACCAAGAACATCTGCCACTCGGACGCGATTTGCAATGGCTTTTATGGAAAGCGATCAATAGACTACGCACGCAAGTAGGCCGTTGCAAATGCAACCTGGCAAAGTGAGGGATTATGGACCTATCCGACACCCAGTACGAGTGCGGTGGTCCTAACCAGATAGAAGAGATGGTCTACTTATTGGAGTGCCCAAAGTGCAGGTCGTCGCTATAAATACTGGACTCAAAAACTTTGAAAAACAACAACAAACAGCTTTGGAAAAGAAACCATCGATTCGAGAAGAAGAAGAAGAAGTATAGGAGTATGCTGATCAGGATGTAAGTACCAGACAGGTGTCGTATCTGCCTTGAGATAATTGAGAGGCGAGCCAAAAGGATTATTTACAATGATGCACTCGTCAAGTCGAAGCTTCAAAGTCTTGAGCATCGACGCCGAGTTGCTAGCCTGTCGGTTTTCTACCGGTAGCATTTTGGGAAGTGTGCATCACAATAGCATAGTCTAAAAGTAGAACTGTGTGTAACACTGCAACGTGTGACAAACACACCGATCTGACCGCGTCGATCTCCATAAATTTTATATGGAAACTAGACTTGTAGAGCTACACTTGATCAATGGCACGCGACGCCACGCAACGTTATTTTAGATACAAATCAGACGTTCTAGTTTTGTAGTTTTAGCTATGCTCTGCCAAACCTGATTTATTATCGGACCACCAGACGAATGCTGATGTGCCACCGGAGCATGGTGGACACCCTTTCTATTCCACAAAACGTTTTGGGAACACATTAATTAATAATTATGCGTATTATTATTAATTACTAGCTGACCCGGCAAACTTCGTACTGCCTAAATATAGTCTTTTTAGCTAAGCTGTCAAAGGATAACGCCATCTACAGGCATAATTAATTTAAAAATTACATTTTAATTAAAGATGGCGCTGTATTCGGTTTTTTTTTACGTGATTTTTTCCAGATTTTCTCACCGTTCAAATCTTCCCTGGACTTCCACTAATATTTCAAGACTAAAATTAGCCAAATCTATTCAGCCGTTCTCGAGTTTTAGCGAGACTAACGAACAACTATTCATTTTTATTTATATCGATAGATAGATGCGTACGGCTAAGGAGTGGAATTCCCTACCAGAGTCTGGGTTTCCTGGTAGCTGCAACTTGGAGATTCTTTGTCCAGAGTGAATGATAAATGATATTTATTTTGCAAATAGGTTTAAAAAACACTTTTACACGTCAATTTTTTTTTTCGTCAGTTTATGCTAGATGCGGCCGGTGTTTCCTAGCTGACTACCCTGAGAAGAAACACCGAAACAGACTCAGGGGTTAAAGTCTCTGTTAAGGTCCATACAGTAAATATGTAATGGTCAAATCACATGAGAACCATACAGATTAGTCTGAGATGTTCTTTCGAAGAAAAACCATACAGATTTGTCCAGTCAGTGCAAGCATTTGTCAGGTTACTTCTAGGTAAATCCGCTTCGTCGGTTTCAATCAGGTGAGATAGCGGTCTATCATGAACCTATCAACAATTGCATCAGTGCTTACCATCAGGTGGGATCGCAGTCAAGCACTGGTTTATGTCAGTTAAATAAAATAAAAAAATATTTCCCTTGCAATAATAGTTGTTAGTAGTGTATACTTCTATTGATTATTAATTATATTAAAAGCCGATATTATTATTGTATACTGCTGATTGTTGTTGCTATAAAATAATAATAATATAATAATATTCCACAACTATCACACAACGCCGTCTAGTCCCAAGCTAAGCAGAGCTTGTGTTATGGGTACTAGACAACTGATAAACCTACTTATTTACTTCTAAATACATACATATTATAGATAAATTATACCTAGACAAAAAACAAATGATTATGCTCATTATACTAACATTTGTCCTAGAAAAATACTACCACGAACCTGCGTATTTTTTTCTACTTCTCTGAATCATCCATCCAAAGGTTGTCTATAAAAATCGCTTTTAGCGATAAGACCGCCCATTGTGACACCCTATTAATTTTAAGTTCCTGATGTAATTTTATTATTGGTGTACAATAAAGAATATATCCATCTATCTCTCTAAAATAGAATATTCTCGAGCGAGCGAAGTCACTGAGAGAAACAAGTATTAAAATAAATTAACGGGATGTATAAAATACAACCAGCCTTCAGAGCTCAAAATTATTTTCATTCGTTTTAAAGCACGCCATTCAATATATCCGTAAAACTTAAAGACTCACACAATAAACCGTAGGCGCTTCATAAAGACGCGAGTGTCATGCGGCAGAATATTTCATACTGTTAAGGACAAGCTCTCTTGGTTACGTCCACAGAAAAGATAGAAGAGGTTAGAAAGCAAATACTTCCGATTTATACTAAACTAGCTTTTGCCCGCGGCTTTGCCCGCGTAAATAAAAGACCTTCCCTCTTTCTCCCCCTTTTCTCCCCCTTTTCTCACTTTTTCAGGCCATTCTAACCTCTTTCATATTTTCTGTGGTGTCATTAAATAGAAATTAATTTGTTCGGTCTTAATAGAAGGCTATATTATTCTGTAGTTGATTAGAGTTTTAAGTAATTAACGGGTGATAAATTGCCTGATGAAATAACTTACACGCTAAATGAGATATTATCAATGTCATCTCAGCAATATTAACTAAGGCTGCGAGAAAGTTTTTGAAAGGCTTGAAAGGCTTGAATCGCAAGGGGTTGCTTTTTTTTGCCCTTTAGAGAACTTAAACAGTTTTAGTCAGTAAAAGTCTTATATACCCTCTCGCTTCACCATAAAATGAGAGTAATCATTAGACTATTTTCCATTTCGCATAAAAAAATTATAGGGCTTTAAAAAAAAATCACACTAGTGTAATATTTTATCACTGAGTGACATAGGCATATTTTCTTCTTTCATATAAGCAAAGCTATTGGCAGAAGCTAGTGTTTAAAGTAAATTTATTTTTTACCTCAATTATTATACCTAGTTATTGTTTCAGAATATAAAGAACTATAATTCAAAATCATATCTTGGTCAGCTGTTGCCAGAAGATTCGCCCACGATTAAGCAGAAAATCATCGCAAAGGAACATATTCTCGGGATATAAATTACTGTATATGTTATTCAGGATATGGTCTACCCGTGTGCCAAATTTCTTCTAAATCCATTCAGCCGTTCAAGCGTGGAGAAGTAACAAGTCAACTTACACATACACTCCAACTTTCGTATTTAGAAATATATATTTATCAGTTTGTCTAGTACCCATAACACAATCTCTGCTTAGCTTGAATTGAATACTATTATTATTATTATTCCATTTATTTCATATTTATACCTATTAATTATATTTTTAAATATTTCTTATAAAAAAAGGATATTAAAGATATTATATTATCATTATATCTTCTTTATGTTAGGTGATAAGCATACAATATAATCCGTTCATGTAATTAAGAGCCAAATTATTAATCTCTCTTATTAATGAGCTTGATTATTGAATGCATTACTTCGCGAATAAGCGGCTGTATGCGGCTCAGTAGGTAGCTGATTAATTCCATTTTTCATTCCATTTTTAATTCAGTGTTCCAATAAACGGGATGTAGCTTCACCTCTTTACTTATTATTTCCATTAATCTGTCTGTATGTCATCCTGTATAAACCGCGACTTTTTTATTTATTTGTTTATACTGTTTCTGTACTCACTCATTTTGATTTATGTATGTTTTTATGAGCAGTGGTGTCCGAGTGGTGGCCTCGACTTACAAGATGTAGGTCACGGATTCAAACCTAGCCAGGCACATTAATTTGCGTAATTTATTTCGTCACTTCAGCTCTCAAAACGGTGAAGGCAAACATCGTGAAGAAACCGCATGTCCCAGAAGCAAAAATTCGAAGACATGTGACATTCATCAACCCACTCTGGACCCGCGTGGTGGATAACGGCCCATTCCCTCTTCTAGAGAAGAGGTCTGAGACCCAGCGATACGATTAAAAAGGCTGATTATGCTATACAAGGTGTAAGGGACAGCCCTCCACAAACTTTCAGGGCTTGCTCAGTAGACGAAACTGAACAGCCTTCCACAAAGTTTTTTTTCAAGACGCAAAAAAAAAATCGGCCTCGCCTTACAAAATGATAAACTTGATTGGACAATTTGTATGGCGAGGCCGATTTTTTTTTCGTTTGTGGAAACCACGTATCGGAATACCTTCCGATGTCTGCAACAATGTGGACCGGTGATCTGGTGAGGTGGATGCGAGATGTATAAGACCGGTTGTTTTAAGGACATTTGAGAGAGGTCTATCTTGTTGTTGTTGTATGTTGTTGTTCAACAGTGAATTTCTTTTAGTGAAAATGACGATGATGATCAATTTAGTTCTATCGCTGTGACTCTACTGTTGCCGGATCTCACATTAATTCATTATACCCCAACCGTACCGAACGCCGTTCGCTTTCCCTTTGCCTTTCTATCGTGTTTCTATACGGTATTCGAAAGGTTAAAATGTGATTCTTATCCTTCTTCGTGTTATTCTTCACTTAACGCATCTTTCATTAAACAAATTAGCACAATATCGCCACAGTTTCCCCAATTAAAGTTACTAACCACAAAACTTCCACGCAGAGGCTAAGTTGCAACCAAATATAGCGAGAAATATCCGCGTATGGTCTAAAGAACTTTTGTTTTGGTAACAAACCGGTGCTATAGGGACTAATTTTAAATGATTCCACACGAGGACTAAAGGGAGTTTGGGCACAATATCGTAAAATTCAATTCACTAACTTCCACCGCGCTCACCCAAGGGGAATCTACGAAACAAAACATTGGACAGTTAGTAGGTACCTACTGAAAATAGAAGGTTCAATTGAATAAGTTGTTTTTGGTAATGATTTATTGTATTTGTTTGTTTTGTTCTAGCGTTATTTATGGGGTCAATTTTTAAAGGATTTTTTTTTGGAATTTTTAATTAGGATTGTTTAGGCAACACGTCGTGACGTGGTCTTTGTTGTGATTGTGCTTAATCAAAATACTGAGCATATAGAATTAATTTTTATTGTAACTTTTTTGTATTGTCTAACGATCCGAAATTTATAATTATATATTTATATATCACTTTTCGTTGTAATTTTATAACTCAAGAACGGGCTCACCTATCCAAACCAAAAGTTAAAGCTTTGTTCGGACTATTTAGTAGATTGTTTATGTGAAGTTTGGTAGGGTAGAGTAGTGTAGATTAGGGTCCCTACCCTAATCTACACTACTGAGGTAGAGTAGAATAGGGTAGGGTAGAGTAGGGTCTAGAAGAGTGGAATAGGGAAGAGTGGGAGCGAAGCCACGCGGGCAAAAGCTAGTAGAGTATAATAATGTGATATTATTGGTCCTAGGTAGCTGACATACCAACTTTTCACTATCATCATCATTTCAGCTGAAAGACGTCCACTGTACGTCGACTGACGTCACCAAGTGTCGCCATAACGACTAGTCCTGTGCGTCTCGCATGCATAGGATTCTTGCGACCCTCACCGTGTCAGTCCACCTTGTAGCGTGGTAGCGAATCTAGAACTTTTCATCCACATCGACCATCTATTCTGCGAGCAATATGCCCACTGTACACTGCCACTTAACACCTATTTTTTTACAAGCTTTTATTTAGTTTCACCTTGCCGTTGTTTGTCTGTAGTCAAATCTTCCAAATTAAATTTGACCCACCTCCCGGTTACCGTTTGAGCTGACATTTTACGTGCATGTGTAAATGAGATGACAATGCAAAATCATTATGACATGGAACTGATCTGATGATGCAACTGGAAGGTGGCTATAGGAACTTGGTAGTTAAACGACACAACACCATCGAGTTTGGGTTAGCATGATTCGTGTTGACGAGCATTAAAAAAAATAAAGTTTGAAAGTGGCGCCAGTGATTGAAAAGTTCAAAAGTTATCGGTTGTCTTGGTATGGTCATGTGAAGAGGAGAGATGAAGCGCATATTACTAAAAGAGTTCTGAGTATACATGTAGATGGATAGAGAGGGAGAGGAAGGCCGAAAAAAAGATGGATGGATTGTGTGAGAAGTGATATGAAAGAAAAGGGAGTTAGTGGTAGTTTGACGGGTGAGAGGACAGAATGGAAGAAGAAAACGTGTTGCGCTGACCCCAAGTAATTTAGGATAAGGGCAGGAAGAAGAAGACCGAGCTATAAAAAAATATATATTTTCATTAAAATCTTGTTATCCATGAAATTTGAAATATATGCTCGATGTAAATATAAAGGTATTTGCATTTTAAACGGCGCAGTAACACACACATATTTTTTTAAAATTAAAAATTCTTTTAAGTGGCTTTTATTTATCGACAGATGGTGCTGAATGAAATGATATAGTGCGAATTCGAGTATCGTAATAAAAAATGGCTGCAGTAAAGCATTAATACTTCGAACGCTTTATAAGCTTAACTTTACCAATAAAATAAGTCAGGTGCGTTTATAAAAATATGCGCCGTAAAGTGTATAACTTCGCCTTAACTGGCATCAACGAGAGAAATAAGGCCGATTCACACATCACGCATTTTTGTTCGAGACCAGAATGTCATAATAAGTATTTTATAAGTAAATATTGAATTCTTTCTTTGTGGGTATGACTTCCACGAATGTATTTATACCCGTACGTATAAATATTTTTTTTTTAATGGAATCTTTCGTTTTTCCAACTGCCAGTTTAATTTTGTGACATAACATACAGATGCTGTCGTAAACAGATTTTAAAGCATGTTTAATGAAGTCAGTAGGTGCGCTTTAAACTTTTTACTTTTTCCGACAAAATATTGTAATTATAGGTGTGTTTAATTGAGTGTGTAGTTCGTTTGAACTGAATGTTAGGGCAGTCATAAAGGTCTGACAGGATGTGGCTGCAGCCTTATAGTCTGTTTAAAAAGTCAAATGACTTTATTTTTTTTTAAGGAATAAAAAAAACTGTTAAGTATATTACAACACTTTTTATATGATTTTTTTTTCGATGGTTAAAAATCAATTAAATTACATCATTTGCCCTTGGGCGGAGCGGGACATAGTGTCAGACTCTTACAGACTAAAAAAACCCACCAACGAAGGAACGGCCTTCGTTGCCTGTCATGCCGGGGTCGAGCCTCCCTTTCGCAACTAGACCCTTGGCCCCAGGGTTCGGTCAGGTAGGCTTCGACCCAGCTGCGCCGAATTCCTTAAGGCGCGCGAAAACAGTGCGTACCGTCGACGAGTCATGCAATGAACCAGCATATTTAACTGGCTTAAGTAGCCTTTTAGAAATAGATAAATTCTAATGATGATATTAGACGATTTTATGAAATATTGATAAGCTTGAATCCGATTTCATGCTAGATCATTCTTGTTAATGTGAACCTTCATTAACTAACAATAAGGGTCGTAATAATGAATACATATTGTAGTTGTGTGAATCAGTTGATTGATCTTTATGATTTTCATAGCACTACATCCATTATAAAGCAATAAGACATAATAAATTAGGATTTATATTTAGAATTCTACATCTCATAAATATTTTAGATGAAGTAGTAAAGACAATATTATCTTACTGCTGGGCTAAGGGCTCTACAGTCCTTCTACAATTTTTTTTTCCCGCGCCACCTCATACAAGCGGTATGCGTTCAAGTCGTTAAATATAAATTGAAAAAAAAAAAAAAACTTAATTGGATTAAAAACCACGCGAGCAAAGCTGCTAGCGTCAGCGAATAATATGGGAAAGAATTTTCTGCTGGATCTTTCATCATCATCATATCAGCCGAAAGACGTCCACTGTTGGACATAGGCCTCCCTCAAGCGTCGCTACAACGACCGGTCCTGTGCGTCACGCATCCATCGGATTCCCGAGACCCTGACAAGGTCATCGGTCTACCTTGATGGAGGCCGTCCAACGCTGCGTCTTCCGGCACGTGGTCGCCACTCCAGAACCTTTCGTCTCCATCGACCATCTGTTCTGCGTGCAATGTGCCCTGCCCATTGCCACTTGAGTTTGGCGATTCTTCGAGATATGTCGGTAACCTTGGTTCTCCTGCGGATATCTTCACTTCTGATGTGATCACGCAAGGAAACTCCAAGCATAGCCCTTTCCATCGCCCTTTGGGTGACTTTGAGTCTTCTTATGAGGCTCATTGTAAGTGACCACGTTTCGGAGCCATAAGTCATCACTGGCAACATGCACTGGTCATAGACTTTCACCTTGAGACACTGCTGGATCTTTACTTCCATAAAAAAAAAAATCGTTCATCTTGCGGAAATATCTTTTGGAATTGAACGCTATTCAATTGTTTTGTGAAGACTCTTAAGATTTATATGTGATATAATTATTTAAATATAATCAGTTATTAACAGTTTAAAAAAATAAATATGGCGGTCTGACATATTTTCTGTATAAAAGCTGTCAAACCGCCATTTTTATTCCTGGGTTAAAAAATACCTGGTTATTGAAAAATTTGCCCTAAAAATAAATAGGATAACTTTGTTTTCTATTTTTTACAAATTTAGAATTATTTTTTATTTGGCTCTCGTATAGCCATCTTATTAATTGTTTAACGTAATAAATAAATAAAATAAATCGGTCTCCCGGCCCTATGTAAATCGTCTCTTATCCAACGTTGGATAATTCGGTTCAAGCCGAAACACGTCAAGTGTGGGCCGATAGTAAAATTTACGCAACCTTTTACGGGTAAAAGAGGTTTTAATATTTTTACGCGCGCAAGTTATATAGATTTTGTGAAGATTCTTACTTTTAATTTGTTACTGTTTTATTTATTTATGGATTGATTTCGGCGTGAAAGAATCGAATGGAATGGAAGAATCGAATAGGCTAGTTGCCGTAAAAAATGTTATTAGTCCGTCTTTTAGATTATTCAAAAATATGGGACACGTATTTTTTTATTTGTTTCAAAAATGACAAAGATTTAGCCCATTAAAGTTACGTGTGACGTCACGCCGTGCTGCATTTTTTCGCACGGGGTGACGTCACACGTAATTTTAATGGGCTATATCTTTGTTATTTTTTGTTTAATCGAAAATCGGACAGTGAGCAATGGGTAGCTCACTGTACGGCCATCCGGTAACTGTCCGGACCAAGCCCAAGTCGTCGACGGCGCGCACTGGTCCCGCGGGCCTCAAGGAGTTGTCAGCAACAGCAGGGACCCAGCCGGGTCGAAGCCTACTGGGGTCAGGGTTATCCGAAAGGGCGCTCGAGCCCTGGTATGAAGGCTAGAAGGAACGGGGTGGGTCTTTTAGTCAGTAAGAGTCTGACACTATCTCCCGCTCCGCCCAAGGGCGGGGGATGTCAATGAATGATTTTTCCCACCATAAAAAAAGCACATTAAAGTATAGCCTTATTATCAGATCCAAATTATAACTGTATGAAAACTTAATAATACACAGAAAACTTAAATAATGTAAATGTATTCTTTTATTTGAATTATTCTTATTTTCTATAGATCTGTTTACCATTCGGCAGAGGCCTCCTCCAATCTATTAAACTCATGTCTTTCTTGAGCCACTGTTCCAAGTGACGCCAGCCACTTGTCTTATATCATCATCAAATCTTTTATGTGGTCTGCCTCTTTACCTTTTACCTTCTCTAGGATACCATCGTGTCACAATTTTATTCCATTTGCCTTTTTCTCTTATCATATGCCCTGCTCTTCGCTATTTAAGCCTTTTAATTATGCATATCGTACAATCTATGGAAATACGAGTTACTATAGTCTATTCGCGTTAAAAATTGCAACTCAGCAGTTCAACTGCAAAGTAAAGACGTTTCCATCATCATCATCTTCCTACCCTTGTCCCGTTTTATTTGGGGTCGGCGTAACACGTTTTTTTCATCCATTCTGTCCTGTCACCCGTCACGCTATCACTAACTCCCTTTTATTTCATATCGCTTCTCACACAATCCATTCATCTTAAAGACGTAGGTATTCATACTAGGGTAAAAAGTAGACTATTACAAAGGCTAACAAACAAAAGCGCGTCCGTAACTACTGTCCGATTGTGAAAATCACTTTCTATTTTACTATGATCTGATTGGTCAAGGGGTGTGACTTAGCTGTCACTATTTTCTTAAAGCAAATTCGCTATAATAGGTGGAAGGCGCCGATGTCTGTCTCACACTTAATATTAGCTAACCACAGACACACAGAGCACGTTTACTCTGTCTTTTCAAATAATACATAATAATTTATTTAATACATTGTATTTTGATTAGGATAGATCTTTTCTATACCTACCTACCTGCATTTCTGTTAATAAATTTATTACTATTATTTATTATTATCCATTTATTTACTTTATATATGTCTCAGGGAAATGACGATATCAGGGATTTCACGAAATCCCGGCAAATATCGAATGTGTTTCTTGTTTATTACGTCTTCTTACTAAAAATATCTAGTGAAATGACGAAACACCAATTTATCGTCTGTGATATATGTCGTTTCACTAAACTAAAAATGTAGTAACCGGCATCGGGAACAAGGTCCAAGCTACCGGAGGAATCTCCTAACAATGCGCGCCGTGTCCAGGAGTCCTGCTTTCTGGATCAGACCCTTGATACAACTACCATAAGAAAGCATCCTCAGATGTTGTTCGAGATTAATGATCCTCAGATTGTTGTTTATTATTATTTTTATTATAGTATAGTTGTAAATGAAACAGCAAAACCCTTGTTTCTTGTACCAAAATGCCATCTTGCATTCAAAGAATTGAACACAACAACCCATAACCAAAGATTGGAAGGTGTAAAACCAGCTTTATCAATGTCAGACAATTTTTAAAACTGCCAACATAGCGTTGAATCGAAAGTTCGAAAAATAAAAATTCAAATCGCAGTAAAATTCTTATTTATGTTCGGCTACAATTCAAACGTTACGACTTTCTTGAAGTCTGAGTTGCCAGTTCGATTTGCTTCCGGTATTAAGGAACTGGTTTATGGCTGTGCCCAAGCATTCGGCCAATAGCAATGATCCTTTTCTGGTTCGTATAATAAATACCGGATCTGATTTATCTCCGAGTTTAAAAGGGCGTTTAGTCGAATTATTCCAATAAGTACTTTTGTATTAAATTGTTTTATTTTTAGGAAACTGCTTTGATAAATATTATGAAATAACTTTAGATATGGGGTAGTTTTTTTTAAATAAAATGTTGCCCAAGAGCATTGCCAGCTGATGGACAGGGGGTATATATGATAGGAGAAGTATTTAAAGTCAAGAGCTTATGAAGCAAGTGAAAAATTCAATCTAATACTCAATACTCAATACTCAATACTTTATTGCATTCCATATGTACATAATATAGATGGTATAAAAATATAGATAAGACCAATATCTACTTTTGACTGTACGTTAACTAAAACTTGTAAACTTAGTAACCGCTAGTAACATAGTAAAATCTATCTACCTATTAAAAAATAAAAAGTACTTTTCAACAATTAATTAAAACACTATGGTTTTTTTTTATTCACCGAATTTTGGTCTATGACAAGTCGTTTATAAATGTGTAAGATCGTCCTGTATTCAAATATGCGTCTACCGGCAGATCAAAGAGTGCGATACTTAATAGTAATAATTATTTATTCCACGGTAAGCTTTCGATTACGTAATACATCAAATTAAGCTAAGGCTTACAATAATTAAATCATTTTTAACGCCCTTACTCCTATACTAGATGTATGTGCCTGTGGCTTAGGAATCATTGATGACTCGAGACATAAGTCATACTATTTTTTTTTATTGACCCAAAAAAACCTTGTCCTTTTGTACATAGATTCTTTACATAAAAATAATGTTGCATAGTATAGTTTTCCTTATCATTACAATCTTCTTCCTCTTCTTCCTGCCCTTATCCCATATTACTTGTGGTCGGCGCAACACGTTTTCTTCTTCCATTCTGTCCTGTCACCCGTCAAACTATTACTAACTCCCTTTTCTTTCATATTTTTGTACATAGATTCTTTTCATAAAAATAATGTTGCATAGTATAGTTTTCCTTACCATTACCATGAAGACCATATTAATGACTACTAACTGTAGTATTCTTTAAAATTTTCCACTCATTTTGCCGGCTTTTATATTCCTGTATTGGCCTGTCTCTGAGTTTAGATATTCGTCTTATTCCCGAGGGAGTAATTAACTCGGGCTATAGATAACATTACTGCAGGCTGAGGATAGAACGGGGAAATGCCTTCGTTTTGTTCTGGAATGCTCTGCAGCAGTTTTATTGTAGGAAATGTAATTTAGTTTCCCTTGATGTTTCACGTATTTACAGCGTTTATTCAATGTATGTACGGTATAATTTTTTTATGGTATAAAGAATTAATAGCTAATTTATTTTTTTATCGAGTAGGTACCCGTTATGTGGGTCAAGAAATTTTATTTTTGTTGGTGATAGAATAGAATAGAATAGAATCGTATATTTCTGAGTACATGGTGCATGAAGATCTTAATATTAAACAGAATCACATACACCACCTTTACTGGTGTAGAAATATTAAATGAGTATGTAATTTACAATGCACATAGTTACAAAGCATGCAATACTGAATAACATTTAAAACTAAACCAACCAAATACAAAAAAAAAATACAGTTAATATGTGTAACTTTAGGGGCCACGTTATTTTTATGCGTACATATATATAATCAATGATTTGGTCGCCGTTGGAGCACGCTTGCCTAGAAGTAACTTAGTCATTTCTGACTTAATAGTATCCTCCTTTTAGGTAGGTAAACATCCAATGATTTCTCTTGCTCTAGAGTGGAGAGGGAGGGTGCAAGCCACAACAGTGGCCTTCAGTTGCTTAGCAATTGCTAGGACTATGGGTTTCCGTTTTTTTTAGGTGGGTAAACATCCACTGATTTCTCCTGCTCTAGAGTGGAGAGGGAGGGTGCAAACCACAACAGTGTCCTTCAGTTGCTTTGCAATTGCTAGGACTATGGGTTTCCGCTTTTTTTTAGATGGGTAAACATCCAATGATTTCTCCTGCACTAGTGTGGAGAGGGAGAGTGCAGGCCGCAACAATGTTCTTCAGTTGCTTTGCATTGCTAGGACTATAGGTTTCCTTTTCAGATTATTCTGCTTTCTTTCATATTAACTTTTGACATTAATACATTCTTAAGGATCTTTATATAATCGCATCTTGAACACCCTACGCCCTAGCTTGCATCGGCCTAGCTGGGCTCTACGGTTTGCTGACAAAGGTTTGAGAAGTCAAAGATTCCTAATAAGAATGTAATAATGTCGATAGATGTCCAGAAACAAAAAACTTTAAGCCTGGAAAAATCTTGGCTGCAGAAGTGAAACATCAGGGAAAGCTTTTCTTCAATTTAAAAAAAGAAGCTGATGCATATTCAGCCTTTTTTAATGTCCCCACTGCTGGGACTCAGGCTTCCTCTCTCTAGGAGAGGAAATGGGCCGTAATCCACGTGGGCCTAGTGCGGGTTGGTGAATGTCACATGTGCTCTCAAAATGGTGAAGGAAAACATCATAAGGAAACCAGCAAGTTAGTCCTAAAACCAACATTTTAGAAGTACCTACTTGAAATTGTCTTCATTCGAATTCCGTGATGCAGATTTTCATAGGTGTTATCCAGTTTCATTGCGCAGACCGCCGCAATGCGAAAACAGTTCGAGCCAAACGGCATTTAAAAGTTTTAAATCTCTCGTTTCAATTACTGATATTATTCTAGACTGGTGTGGCTAAAATATGACTTGAAATGTGAATACCTTTTTTGGGATTTAAAATAAGGTAACATTGAATATATTCCAGAAAATTTAACTTTATTACATACATACATAATCAGGCTTTTAATGTTACCACTGCTTGGACTCAGGTCTCCTCTCTAGGAGATGGAATGAGCCGTAATCCACCACGCGGGCCCAGAGCGGGCTGATGAATATCACATGTCTTCGAATTTTTGGTTCTAGGACATGCTAGTTTTCTCACGATGTTTTCCTTCACCGTTTTGAGAGCAGTGGTGATGAAATAAATTACACAAGCTAATGTGCCTAGGTGGGTTTGAACCCGCGATCTACAACTCGTCAGTCGGGACCGTTATTACTCGACCACTGTTCCCAACTTTATAATTTCAAGCCATTTTTTTATGTGCGAAATAATTAAAAATATCCAGTAGCCCGATTCACGTAATGAAAACCGTAACGATATCGTAGCGATTTAGTCGTTTAGACCATTTCCGTATTCACATCCATCAATCGAATTTGAATGACACCGATTTTAAAGTTGTTTGAAATTCGTCGATTTAAAAAACATATCTTTATTACATTATCCTGGTAGAATACTTATTAATGTAACTGGGAATAAGTCGATAGATCGTGAATACCGCTTTTGGATAGGACTTCGATCGAACGACTATAAAACTTCAACGATATTTGGCTTGTTTGATTTTACGTGAATCAGGCTACTGGTCTGGGTAGAGCGTGGGGGACTGTCAGACTTTTACTGAGTAAACCTCAACCATGTTCTTTACAGTGCAGCGGTGTATAAAATATCCTAAGGTATGACTTATGCATAATAATTAGCCTAATACATTACTTCTAGAGGTACAGATATACGAGTACAGCCCCCCTAGCCAAGTTACAAAAGTTTCGCTTGCGCCGAACGCTTCGAGTTGACCTTGCCGCCAATTATTTTGTTCTGACCACGTGACTGAGCGTTAAGACGACGTCATTCCCGTACATTTGAAGCTTTCTACAAGCGTTAACTATTGCAGATTAGCAACTTGGCTAGGGGTACATGCCATGTCTTTGTGCAGATGGCGGAAGAGTACATTTATCGAAAGGTGTCCTATTTCGACGTTTCTGAGGAGACATGTGACATCACGCTGCTAAACATACGCGTATAATTGTAAGTTAATAAAGTTTTTGATGTTTTCGTTTAGTGTTGTTTAGGCCCTCGCGCGCCCCGCGGTATTCATCATCACCATTTCAGCCGATAAACGTCCACTGTTGGACATAGGCCTCCCTCAAGCGTCACCACAACGAACGTTCCTGTGCGTCTCGCATCCATCGGTTTCCCGCAACCTTCACCAGGTCATCGGTCCACCTGTTAGGATGCCTTCCAACGCTGCGTCTTCCGGTACGAGGTCGCCACTCCAGAACCATTCGGCCTCAAAGACCATCTGTTGTGCGAGCAATGTGCTCTGCCCTTTAGCCACTTAAGTTTGGCAATTCTTCGTGCTATGTCGGCAACCCGGGGTATTATTACGAGTATTACGTAATTGCACGTTTTTACGTAAATAACAAAAAAAAAAAAATTCGGCCAAATAAATTTCGTACGAACGTACAAAACGACAATTAAGCGTTTTTCAAGGTCGTTCAAGTTGTACAGACGTACCTATGTACAATCGGCGCTCGAGAATTATTTTGTGTGTTTTGTCTTTGGGTCTATGTTGCCTGAAAATAAAAGAGCTCGCCTTCCCGTAAAGGCCAAGCCCGAGTCGACAGCGCGTTGGATTCCACTCGCGCCTCAAAATGTCAATACTAATATCAATGCCTGCTAGGGCTACAGAAATTATCGATTTCCTGGGCAAAGGAGTGGGAGAGATCAGACTACAAACTCCGTCCATCTTTCGCGTTTCTGGGCTTCCTCTTGTCAGTTCTGATGAAATCTGTCTTGTTAGTCGCGCCATCTCCGTCGTGGTCTTTTTTTTCCGATGGGAAATATCATCCTATGACAACCCCCGCTCTTGGGCGGAGCGGGAGATAGTGACAGACTCTTACTGACTAAAAAACCCATCCCGTTCTTTCAAACCTTCATTCCGGGGCTCGAGCGCCCTTTCGGATAACTTCGACCCGGCTGGGCCCCTGCTGTTGCTGACAATTCCTTGAGGCGCGCGGGAACAGTGCGCGCCGTCGACGACTTGGGCTTGGTCCGGACATCTGCCGCGACCCATTCTCACTGTTTCAGGGCACCAACTTTGTGCTACTTTGGCCCACAGCTTGTCGGATATGCGGCAGACGTATCTTGCCCAGTCCCATTTCAGTTTGGTGGTCTTTTGAGCCACATAATCTGTTTTTGTTTCAATAGAATTGCCACTTAAGGTTTACGGCTTACGGCTCGCTCTCTCACATAGGCTTTTTTTGAAAAAGCCCATGTGAGAGAGCGGGCCGTAAACCAACATAACAATTGGTTCTAGAACATCACAACACAAGATCAAAACGATCACACTTACTGAAAATCTTGCGAGAATATTTTGAGCTTACAAAATCTATGGTTTGAGTTTTTCATTGCGCACAATTTTTGTTTGGTCCTTCGGGCATGACGGCTCAAAAGGCAAACGGCTTACAGATCCTAAAAATACCTTTACGGAATCTGTTTAATGACTCTGACAGTCGAAGCGTTATGGTGGATGAAAAAAACAATGGCGTTTTCTCAGATTTAGCGCTTAAATTAGACGTTGTCTTGTGGTCGTTTTTAAGGTTCCTTACCTCAAAAAGAAAAACGAAATCCTTATAGAATTACTTTGTTGTCCGTCTGTCTGTCTGTTAAGACTCTTTATCTATCAAAGGAGGAGGAAGGCCGCATCAGTCGCTGTCCGGCTGTCCGGTAACTGTCCGGACCAAGCCCAAGTCGGCGATGGCGCGCACTGTTCCCGCGCGCCTCAAGGAGTTGTCAGCAACAGCAAGGACCCAGGCGGGTCGAAGCCAGCTGGGGCCAGGGTTTTCCGAAAGGGCGCTCGAGCCCCGGTATGAAAGCTAGAAGGAACGGGGTCGGTGTTTTAGTCAGTAAGAGTCTGACACTATCTCCCGCTCCGCCCAAGAGCGGGGGATGTCATTGGATGATTTTTTCCCACCATAAAAAAGATCCTTTATCTATCGAGGTATCGAGTTAATATTAAAACCATCTAATCAAATCTGGTCAAGTTTAGGTTGCAAAAACGTATATTCGACACTCTCAAGGAATTCATTCATTCCTATTGATTTAGAACCATGAAATTTGACATGAAGCAAGGTCTTAAAGCACAAGTATTGGAATAAATCGAAAACTGATAAATTGTGGTTACGACACAAAAAAACTGTTCTTCAATTTGGAAAAATCTTCGAGGCTCGATTCGGGAATTGAACTATTTACATAAGTTGGTTTGTAAATATTAAAATAACTGAATACTAGCGCGTTTAAATGTGATACTTCCTCTCTTTCTGTCACTCCTCCCGCTCCGGGTGGAGAATGGAAGAGGGTATTTGAAGAATATACAGAAAAAAAAACTGACATCGTCTATATTACCGTATTTTATTGAGAAAAAAATATATTTCTCTCTATCAATTGCAATAAACCCGAAGCGTCGAAATAGTGACGAAATAAATGATAGTCTAGCGTTTACTGCTTATAAACTTTATGTTGCTTCTTGGGATATTTATATGGAAAGGACTATAAAATGGATAGTGGATATTCGTCGGTTCTGTAGTAAGTCCAATGGTTTTCGGGGATCTATACTTTTTTATCTTGATGTAGTGTTTATGTCCCTGCGTAAATGATTACTGCGCGCAGCGAATGATTTGAGTGAAATGTCTCGAACTCAGATATGTTAAGACAAGAAAAATAAATATTGTATATTATTTTTTATATTGTGCACTAGATCTTACCCTCTACTGTGATTTCTATCTATCACTCATGTTTTGCTGGAAGAAAACTCAACTTTGAGTTAAGCTCGCCTATGTTGGCGATCCTTAATAAATAAATAAATAAATAAATAAATAAATAAATAAACTCTGATGTCCACATATTTTGTTATCTATCATAGTGTACAATAAAGAATTAAAAATGTTATTATTATTATTTATCATTTTTATGGTTCAGATGAAAACCATCACACGTTTTTATTTTCCGTTCTGTCCTGTCACTCGTCACCACCAATACCAACGATTTCCTTCCAACTTTTCAGTCATTCATTTCTCACTTTATCCATTCCCGTTACACCACACATCCATCTCAACATTCTTATCTCCGTTACATGCAATCTTTTTTCATCCATCTTTTTCACAGCTCAACATTCTGATTCATACAGTATGACAGGCTTTATCACTTGTATATTTTACCCTCACCAAAAAAAGAAAAAACCTTTTTCTGTTTTTTTTTTTCCAGGAAAACGAAAATATAGCGACTAAAATTTTCGGCCAAATAAATTTCGTACAAACTTGTGTATAGTTCGAAGATTAAGCGTTTTTTAAAGTTTTTAAGGACACTAAGACTTGAGGGAGGCCTATGTCCAACAGTGGACGTCTATCGGCTGAAATGATGATGGTGATGAAGGTTATTCAAATAGTACAAACGTATGTACAATCGGCGTGCGAGGGGTAGTGGAAAAACGCGAAGGTTATCAGTAACCGGGCCTTGGTTGAGGCCATAGTCCGGAACGAGGAGGAGTGGCAGGTGGTCGCCGAATTCTGCAAAGCAATAATGCTCGCAAAGGACGAGGCCGACCGCATCAGGCAACGGCGCTCTCGCCGCCGCCGGGATTCCGATCTCGATTTCCAGCCACCGAAGGCAGGGGCTTGCGGACAGTGAGCAATGTGTAGCTCGCTGTCCGACCGTAACGGTAACTGTCCGGACCAAGCCCAAGTCGTCGACGGCGTCTAGGAGTTGTCAGCAACAGCGGGGGCCCCATCGGGTCGAAGCCTACCCACCGGTATGAAGGCTTGAAAGAATGGGGTAAGATTTTTAGTCAGTAAGAGTCTGACACTATCTCCCACTCCGCCCAAAAGCGGGGGTAGTCATTGGATGATTTTCCACACCAAAAAAAAAGTAAAAACGTACAATATTCGGGCAGAAGTTCGCGCGAAAGTACAAGTATTAAACTGGTGGAATTTACATGTATCTGAAACATTCTTTAGTTTCATTGCTTCAAAGTGTAGAATATATCAAACAGCGAGCGTTCGGATTCATTGAATTCTTGTTTCATCTCAAAGAAGCTTCAGAGATTTGACTTCCCTTTAAATATTAGGAAAGGAGACGGCTCATTTCATATGCACACCAAAAGAAATATCAAAATAGACGTTTGAGTTCACTCCTCTAATGATTAACTCTTTGTGGGTAAACAGCTTATAAAATAAAGTCGGGTTTTCCTTATATCTTCAGCAAAGGAACGTGGCTTGACGTCATTTTCCTTTTTTTTTTTTGTAAAAAAACATCAAAGGTCGGTTTTGTAGTAGAAAATACTTAAGAGACTTAAATCTGATTACGATTTCAGATTTAAATTCCTAAAGACTTTGGTCTTTTAATGTTCTTACTTTGTGTTTTAAACGATTTTAGTTTATAGGACGGAATCAAGGAACTTGATTTATTCAGGGATTTGGAAATTGGAATAATAAAAAACTTTAATGATACAAATTTGACGATACAGTTGGATTTGCTGCTGTGCTGAGTATCGCTGGTTCGTTTTTCGCATGGAACAAATATTTGTAAGTCTATGGCGGTTATCACACTGCCACGCACCACGCAGCGTAGCTCGTGAAACGCACCTACGCGCGTACTTGTGCACTCACGCGCGTAGGTGCGTTTTGTAAATTCACACAGGCACGCACTCATTTCATACAAAATCATGCACGGCACTACGAGGCTCAGTGTGGCATACCATGCGTGCCGCTCCGCACCCACGCGCGTGTGTTTCCGCATGTAGGTGTGTGATCTGCATGAACGCGCGTGGATGCAGTTTCAGTGTGTTGGACTGTCCGTGTTTTCTACACAAACAGAGATACTTACAAGCAACGTTAAGACACGCATTCACGCACTACGCTGCAAGGTGCGTGGCAGTGTGATAACCGTCTATAGATAGTTGATCCGAGTATGAGTATCTTATGTATATGTTTTGTTTTGTTTTGTTTGTGTTTGTTTTGTTTTGTTCTTTTGTTATGTGTTTTTTTTTGTTATTTAATTGTGCTTTTGTGTATTGTGTGTTAATCTTGTTGCATCAAATAAATGTTTTATCTATCTATCTATCTATGAACTCACCCACGATACAGAAGTAATTCTTAGGGTGAGTTGCACCATTTAACTATAACTATAACAGAGCCGTTAACAGTTGTCCAATCGTCGAATTGAATTCACGGCTGGTTATGGTTTGGTTATCGTTATTAAATGGTGCAACTCACCCTTAATGTGGGGCTACGAAATTCATCGCGTTCACTGCTACGTCTGGCTACGCCAAAGCTACAATCGGCTACGAAAGTGTAGCAAGCTTCAATTATGTACGACAGGGCTTCATTTGCATTTTGCGAGGTAGACCGAGACGTAACACATCGTATCAATTCAGGATGGATGAAATGGCGACAGGTCACTAGAACAACTGGTGACCCTCGGATGCCCCCCAAGTTGAAGGGTAAAATCTACAAGTCCCTGATAAAACCTGTCATACTGTATGGATCAGAATTTTGGACTGTGAAAAAGACGGATGAAAAAGGGTTGTATGTAGCGGGGATGAGAATGTTGATGTTGGGTTGTTGTTTTTGGATGGATGGATAGCGTGGAAGAAAAAAAACGTGTTGCGCCGACCCCAAATAAAATAGGACAAGGGCTATGTTTTTTTTAAATATAATTATATATAACATTGCCTCACGCTAGGGATAACTTATGTGCGTTTATAAAAATGTAAACTTATACAAGTTTCCAGAACGATTAATTTTAGCCCATACAAATATTTATTTCGTGGGGAAATTGAATCGGTGACATTTATTTATTTATTTGTCGGCTCGTCGGGATGGTTCGAGCTCTGATCATCTTTTTTTTTTTTTTTTTTATGGTGGGCAAAAATCATGCATTGACATCCCCCGCTCTTGGGCGGAGCGGAAGATAGTGTCAGACTCTTACTGACTAAAAGACCCACCCCGTTCCTTCTAGCCTTCATACCGGGGCTCGAGCGCCCTTTCGGATAACCCTGGCCCCAGTAGGCTTTGACCCGGCTGGGTCCCTGCTGTTGCTGACAACTCCTTGAGGCGCGCGGGAACAGTGCGCGCCGTCGACGACTTGGGCTTGGTCCGGACAGTTACCGGACGGCCGGACAGCGAGCTACCCATTGCTCACTGTCCGCAAGCCCGCGCCTACGGTGGCCGGAAATCGGGATCAGAATCGCGGCAGCGGCGGCGGCGGCGATAACGCCGTTGCCTGATGCGTTCGGCCTCCTCCTTTGCGAGCATTACTGCTTCGCAGAAGACGGCGACCGCCTGCCACTCCTCCTCGCTCCGGACCATGGCCTCAACCAAGGCCCGGCGCGAGAAGTCTCCGCCGCCGATCGCCCCCACGAGGGCACGGCGATGCTCCGCCCAAGCAGGGCACACCTCGACTGTGTGCTCCACCGTGTCCTCCGGGCGTTCCGCACAGTGGCGACACCCGGGCGTCACTTCCGCACGAATCCGGTGCAGGAAACTCCCGAACGAACCATGTCCGTTAAGGACCTGCGTCATGCGGAAGGTAAGGACGCCGTGAGGTCTTTCCAGCCACGCCTCAAAGAGGGGACTTACCGCCATGATTGTGGCGTGCCCAGCACTGGGCTGCGATAGTCGTTGTCACCATTTCACCGTGAGATCCCGCCGGAGCTCTTTCCGCCATGCCGCGACCTGTCGCGGCAGCGGACTTTCACCCCGGCGTTGCATCTCCACGCGCATATCGTGCATGTGTGCAAGGACTGTTGCCTCCAGATCCCACGGTGGTAGGCCAGCCAGAAGGCTCGCCGCTTCGCGGGAGACCGTGCAGTATCCCCGCACCATCCTTATCGCCATGACCCTCTGGCAGGCGTTCAGTATGGCCGCCGGTTGCTTTTTCAGCGACGGCGCCCACACCGGCGCCCCGTAGAGGGCCATGGACCGAACGATCCCCACGTAGAGCCTCCGGAAGGAGGCATCTGGACCCCCAAGGTTGGGCAGGAGCCGCTTGAGCGCAGCCCCAGCCCGGTTGAGTTTGGGAGCCAGACGTCGGAAATGCTCCACGAAATTCCACCGGCTGTCGAGGACGAGTCCCAGGTACTTCATCGTCGACCCGACACCGATGTGAACTCCTCCTACCGTTAGTTGGGAACTTAATGGCGGCGCGTTCCGAGGGCGGCGACCGTGAAAACACATCGCCTCGGATTTGTGAAGCGCCACCTCAAGCCCCAACTCCTGGATCCTATCAACGACTATCGCAACCCCGTGTGTCGCTAGAGCGACCGCCGCCTGGTACGACTCTCCCTGCGCTAGGACCAGCGTGTCGTCTGCGTAGCAAACCACGCTGACCCCGTCAGGGAAGTCGCCGCGCAGCACGTAGTCGTACCCGATGTTCCACAAGGGTGGCCCTAGTACCGACCCCTGCGGAACACCGCACGACATCTCTCGACGTTTCCAGTCTCCCTGGTGACCGGGGTAGACTATAAATCTCTCCGACAGATAGGCCTCGACCACTCGACAGAGGTACTCGGGCACCCGGTGGTACCGGAGTGCCCTCCGGATCGTACTCCAGGGCAGGGAATTGAACGCGTTGGCAATGTCCAAGGACACTGCCACGACACAGCTGCCCCGTGACACCGCATCCCCCGTCGTGAGGGCTCGCACGCGCATGATGGCGTCCACCGTAGAGCGCATCCTGCGAAAGCTGAACTGTCCGTCCGAAAGGTCCGGCCCCACCCGTGTTAGGTGCCCGACGAGGCGGTTTGCAATGACTCTCTCAAAGAGCTTGCCCACCTCGTCGAGCAGCACAATGGGCCGGTACGCGGACGGAGAGTCCGCAGGGCGCCCTGGCTTCGCTATGAGGACCAGTTTCCCCGTCTTCCAGCAAAGTGGGAACTGGCCCCTCTCTAGGCATGCGCTGAAGAGCCCTCTCAGTCCCCAGGGCCCAGGGCCGGAGCTTTTCCCGTACCGTTTTGTACGGGCGCCCCCACGGGTCCGCGTTCAGAGACCCCAGCCACACGTTGCGGGCCTCCAGTTTGGCCCGCTTTATCTCCGCTCGGAGGGTGCGTTTTGCCGCTCTGTATCCCTCGTACAGCTCCGCCTCTCTGTCCTCCGCATCCGGCGGGCGGATGCGGCGCCTGCAGTGTCTAGCGTACCGGCGTCGCGCGTGACTGCATGCGTTGCGCAGTGCAGCGATCTCCGGCGACCACCAGCAGCTCTGATCATCTACTAGGTGGGCTTATGTGGCTATCGTGCAATGAATAAAAATGGTTAGAAACTGAATCAGTTTACTTCTCAAAAAAATTCGGTACAGTGCACTCTTATATTAGGTAGGCACAAACAACAAAAATAGGACAGTTTCAATGCGTCTTGACGCTGCGACGGCCTAGCTGAGATTGTCCGCTGTCCTCGGCGGATTCTCCCTTCTCAAGCTCGTAGCAAAACGGAAACGCCGGACTCTGTCAAAGCGCGCCACCTCTAGTTCATCTAGTTACTAGATGGCGTGACTTGTTTTATTGTCAACAAATCAACTGCCGGATACGACATATTTATCCTTAAATCGGAACGCCTTGCAGCAATTACACCAATGAAGCACAATATTCCTTTCTAACATCATGTGCGCGATGGAGTAGTCAGAGACATAAAAAATTTGAGAGTGGTCATCAAAGGGCGGCGCGTCTGTGGGCCACGTAAGCTCACTTATGCAGCATCAAGCCAGCGGTCCTATATCGAACATTTTTTTTGACATGACTTAGGGCATGTCAAAAAAATATACACACATACATACACTTAAAAATCATAACCCTCTATTCTGATACAGTCGCGTAAAAACCGTATATTTTCTGTACATAATATAAAACGTATTTTATTCATATACTGTCGACTGATACAAGTGAGTTCACGTGACCTTAGCCCTTTTTTCTCGTATACTTTTGTTAAATGATTCACAAATAACAAGGTTTGTGAAGTGCTAAATACCTGAACCCACTCGGCACTTTTTTAATTGGAGAGGGTCAAATAATTATTCATGGACACGCTTGCACCCTGTTGGGCTTGAGAGCTTTCGTAAAGAATATTTTTAAATGTAAAATTTTTTTTCATGGAACCTTTTTATGTATTTGCTTGCGTAGTAGGTACCTCACAAAGAACTGGTAAGGGAAACTGATTTTTATAAAGGTAGTTTTACTTTTGGTAAGTCAAGCTTTCATGACTGGCCTGTTGGTCTAGTGGTCAGTGACCCTGACTGCTATGCCGGAAGTCGTGGGTTCGATTCCTACTCAGGACAAATGTTTGTGTGATGAGCATAATCTTTGTTCTGTGTCTGGGTGTAATTTATCTATAATATGTATGTATTTAGAAATTTAATATGACAAGTATGTTTATCAGTTGTTTAGTTCCCGTAACACAAGCTCTGCTTAGCTTGGTACTAGACTGCCGTGTGTGATAGTTGTGGAATATTATTATTATTATATCGAAGCTTGAAAGACAAAATTTACTAAGCGACTGTCGCTAAGTGCTTTTTAATTTTGTCGCTGAGTTCACTTTACAGGAAAATGATTACCATTCAAATACCGTATTATAGAAACAATAGAAAGACAATGAGAGAGCGAACGCCGGCTTCGCTTGGGGTTTAATAATTTAAAGTTATAAGTTTTGAGAAAAAAAAAATAACGATATAGTCGGATTTAGACATTATTAACATCATGGCATGATGAAGAACAACAAGATTTTAATGATTTTTTTTTTATAGCAAGCTTTTAAAACCCACTAGACCTGTTTAATTAATACTCGTCAAGACGAATCATACGAGCCCAAACTCGATGGGGTTGTGTCGTTTAACTGCCGAGTTCCGATGGCCACCTTCCGGTTCCATCATCAGATCAGCTCCATGTCCTAGTAATTTTGCATTGTCATCCAAAATTGCAGCTCAATCGGTAACCGGGAATAGGGCCAAATTTAATTTGCAAGATTTAATTACAGACAAACATCGGGACAGGTGAAACTAAATAAAACCTTGTAAAAAGAACAAATGGACAAAAGACCTAATCGAGTGGTGTTCAAGACAATACACAAGGAAGATAAGCAAACAGCGTCGGAGATGGGAAGATGACATTGAAAGAATAGCAGGCACAACATGGAGAAGGAAGACACAAGACCGCACTCTATGGCAAGCTTTAGGGGAGGCCTATGTTGAGTAGCAAGACACTATTCGCAAAATAGATGTCAATATTAGAAATTTAATTTAATATACAACGTGTAACATTAAATGACACTCCAAAATGATTTTTAATTCAATTGACCTAATTCTGAGAGAAAAAATCATTAAAAAAATAAGGTTTCATGCGCAATTTTAGTTTGTTTTAAATTTGTATCTGCTTTGAAATAAAAACTATATCACCCTGTGTATGAGAAAATTTAAATTGGAAAACCATCATTTGTGTTTTTTACCTACTTGGGCAGGTTTGCGCACGTTATGGTTTACCGTATTATTAAATAGACAGGGCAACATTTTTAACAAACTTTTTTAATTCCGCTCATTATTCTGATCAAACTGTTTTTAGGTTTTACGCATTTAACGTTACTCGTTGTATAAGAAATAGGTGTTCTATAAGATTTTTAATTATATGCTTTACTATTATAACATCATGGTAGTATCTAATATCTACATTCGACTTCCTTTTTGTAACAATTTTAACTTTAAAACACTCTCCTGTAAAGTTTATCATGTAATGACTTGTCGTCACTCTAGGGCGGAGCGGAGAATTCCACGAATTTTCTTTCTTGTGGATAATATTTCTCCATCTTGTTCTGTCGCACTTGCCCAGTTTTTTTTTGTCATTTCATTTACATATTAGAATTTTATTACACGATCACACAACAGTGGCTGAACAGATTTAGATGAAATTTTGTCATTTTAATCCAAAGTTAGTTAAATGGAGGATTTTGTCCAACAGTGGACATCTTTTGATTAAAATGATGTTGACAGTTTTTGAAGCAATATTTTCAAAGTTCAGTTTTCATTAAAATGCTATCAAAACATACTTTCTGCTAAACGTTTAGTAATGTATAGACAAAAGCAGAATTGTGGATATTAATTTACTATGTGGTGTCTATTGTAAATATTTGAAATGAAAACAAGTTTTGTTTATTTGGACCAATGTTTGCTCTAAACACGCAAATGTAAATGTATTTTGATTTTGTGGTGATTTCAAATAATTATTACTTGTGAAGTTTGTTTTATGGGATTTGCGTCGAACCTCATTTTTGATTGAAAATTAGGATTAGTGACGATTTGATTGATTAGTGAAGTGTATGAACTATACAGTTACTGATTTTTTGGAATCGTATATTATACTTTTTTTTTACATCTAGCACACAACACCGTCTGGTCCCAAGCTAAGCAGAGCTTGTGTTATGGGTACCAGATAACTGATAAAAATACTTATACACCCCTACATTTTGATCGTTTTAATCCCGTGGAGGGTACATGAAACACTATCGATTTGTAAAGATAACACTAAAAAATAAAGTACCTTTTCTTCAAAACTCTCTCCAACTCAACTTCTGTAAATTTTTGATTTTCTAATTTGTTAAAATCACACTAATAATTTAAAAGCAAAAGTTTGTAAATGTTAATGTTTGCTCCTTCACACTGAAACTCCTAAAGGGATTTAGATGGAATTCGGTACACTGAAGACCTTAACCTTGAATAGCACATAGAATACTTTTATCCCGTGAGTTTATCCCTTGGTAAATTTTCTATTTTCAAACGGGTGAATTCGCTGGCAGTAGCTAGTATTATAATGATTGCACGTATTGATTTTCCTTATTAGAGTAGAGAGTAATTGAAATAAATAAATAATAAACTTTAAATTGCGCCTATGCAATTCAGCAAAATACCACAAAACAACTAAGTAATTGCCTGATACTGATTTTCAGAGACAAAAAGAAAAACTGTACCTCTAAAAACCGCATCTGCAACAAAAATAACATCAATTTCCAACAGAAAGTAGAATACAAAAATTGAAAATAAACTTCAAACTTCACCATAAAGCGTAGTTACATTCTAAAATAAAGCCTAAACTCGGTAAAAGTTTGCAACCCACGATTCTTCGAAGTGGGGCATCCATTGAGAAGTTTTCCGAATTGTAGCACTAACGCAGAGGCCTACACTACCGGATGGAGTAGTTTTGAAAGCTGGGTTGAGAACTAAAGTAGTCACGTGACTACTTTATTTCTTTAAATCTTTAAGTCCTTCAAAACCTCTATTTATTGGTTTAAAACCGTGACCTCGGAGTTCATAGACATCTAGAATGCATCCTTTGATAATTGTAAATATGTAATTGTAATTGTAAATGTAAATGTGTTATTAATGTATAATTGTAAAATTGAAAAAAAAAATATTCATAATAATAAAATAATAGAATTTAAAATATTTGCACGCCATGAAAAATGGCAGACATGTCGTGAGCCACTTTTTATTTAAGATCTTGCACGCATGTATTATTTTAATTCTGTCTGCATACACATGTTTGAGCAAAAAAAAATCGTA
The DNA here is from genome assembly GCA_929112965.1 of Mythimna albipuncta. NCBI lineage: Eukaryota > Metazoa > Arthropoda > Insecta > Lepidoptera > Noctuidae > Mythimna > Mythimna albipuncta. The sequence goes on from OV815972.1 coordinate 6,186,641, forward strand.
TTCTTATTCTTTTTAGGGTTCCGAACTCTTATAGGATCACTATGTTGTCCACCGTTTTGTCTATCTGTCAATGCCGTTTATGTCTCAAAAAAAAAAAAAAAAAATTTCGACACTCTCAAAGGAATCACAATTTATTTTGAAATACAGGTTTATACCAAATTCAGGTAGAATGCAATTTTGCACCTTTAGCCCTAGTTTAAGCCCTTTTATAAATATTTATGTATATCAAACAATTCAAAAAACACTATTATTGTTGGCAATTGGCAATAGAAATTAGGCATAAAGCAAGGTCTTATACACAGGCATAAGAATAAATCTGAAAACAGTGAATTTGATTTTACGTCACAATTAAAAAATATTTTTTTTTTTACTTCTTCTTCCATTCTGTCCTGTCACCCGTCAAACTATCACTAACTTCCTTTTCTTTCATATCACTTCTCACATAATCCATCCATCTTTTTTTTTTACTTTGCGATTCTGAAATATCTTCGAGACTGCATTCGGGAATTGAACTATTTACATAGGTATCGTAATTTTGTGCGGAACCCTCAGTGCACGAGTCCGACTCGCACTTGCCCAGTTTTTTTTTAAAGTAGGTCCACTTATGTAGGTACCACTGCTGTACATGAAGTTAATGCAAATAAATAAATAAAATAATATGAAACCACTACAATACGAGTAAGCATTCACATCGTTTATTGCAAATATTTAAAAAATAATACTCCAGGTTGCATCTGAAATTACATATCATTATATTAATTACTGTTAAACAAAAACGTGATTATTTCGTATACCACAAAACTCATTTTGTTTTAATGGTAGGGCGAAAATGGAGTAATTATTTTGGTAATGTTAAGTTTACATTCAATTTGTGTTATTTTGATGCTTATCTACCCAGGAGAGAATTTTATTTATTATGTACAATTTGCAATACTATCAGCGTTATTGCCGCAATGAAATACGTACAAACAGGTTGGTACTGACCGGTTCATAAATCGATTAAAAAAACAAACTGATGGTAAATCATCTTATGATTTCTCTCGCTCTAGCACGTTCACTGCGTTATGAGGTCGAACAAGCCACATGCGTAACTTCTATCAAAATCGCTTTCTTTCACTCAGTACAGAGGACAGTTATTTTAACATTTTTATAGGTATAACCGAGACAAGAGAGAGTGAGAGAGTTTAAATTGTGTGTATCTGTGCGCTAAATATTTCTTTTTCTTTTTTTCTTTACACAAATACAAACACAAATTTAGATCGTTTTAATCTCGTGGAGGGTCGATCCAGTAGGCATGAAACACTATCGATTTGTAAAGATAAACTTAAAAAATAAAGTACCTTTTTTGAAAACTCGTAGGTATTAATTTACGCATCTACGAAATTAATTTCTTTAAGAAAACGTCAGCTGAGCGAGTCCAATGAACTGTAGATAGTTTGTACGCAACGCCGACTACTATCTACAGGGCATTGGACTCGCTCAGTTGACGTTGACGGACGACAAAGAATTTCAACTTTGGCTCTAAAAGACCTTATAAATACTGGCTGAGATAGTGGAGTTAGAGGACGTGTCATATTTTTACTGACTATAACCTACCCGTGTCTGTGTTTGGACCACGGTATTTCTTTAGAAAATGTCCGTGGCCCTAGAGGGCATTAGATAGATAGATAGATAGATTTATTCTTTATTGTACACCAAAATAAAAATTACATGAGAAACTTAAAATTTATAGGGTGTCACAAAGGGCGGTCTTATCGCTAAAAGCGATCTTTTACAGACAACCTTTGGATGGATTTGACAGAGAAGGAGAAAAAGATACTCAGGTAGTTGATGGTGTACTATCTACATATATACACAATACATAGACTAATAAATTACATAAATTACAAAACAATATATATATATATATATATATACATACTTATACAATTTAAATGAAAGCAGAGAAATTACTGTACATAATGACAACGTTCAGGAGGAAAGGTAGTGAGCAGTAACCTCATTTTTAAAAATTGTGAGTTTTTGAGCTTGCCTTACCGACACGGGCAAAGCATTCCACAACCGCACAGCCTGAACTGTAAACGACTTATCATAAAAGTTGGTGGAATGACTTGGCATCTCTAACCCCAAGTTTTCTGATGACCTAAGATATCTATTATGTGTGTCATGAAGGAACTTGAAACGTTCTTTAAGATAAGCTGGGGTTTTAGGATTGAACAGAACACTGTAGAGCAGGGACAAGATGTGTACGTTCCGGCGAAGACGTATTGGAAGCCACTTGAGTTTTATACGAAAATCGGATATGTGATCATACTTGCGCAAGCCAAATATAAATCGTATACAAACATTTTGAAGTCGCTCAAGTTTATCAAGTTGTGCCTCAGTAAGATCGAGATAACTGACATCAGCGTAGTCAAGGATAGGGAGTAAGAGGGACTGAGCTAGTGCAATTTTAGTGGCAGTGGGTAGAAAGTTACGCAACCGTCTCAGGGACTTGGCAGAAGCAAATATTTTGCGACTCACCTCTTGTAATTGGGGACCCCAAGAAAGATGCTTGTCTATCCATACGCCTAAGTTCTTAACCTTCTCGCTTATTGGAATAGCAGTACCGTTGAATAGAACCTGAGGAAGCTGGGACCAGTTTACCTTGTGCATTAACCTAGAGCTGCCAACAACAATGACTTGAGTCTTCGATGGATTAACCTTCAGACCGTGTGCCTCACTCCACTCACAAATTGAAGCCAAGTCCTGGTTGATGATATTAATAGCAGCATCCAAATCCGTATGAGGAGATTGTCTATAAACTTGCAAATCGTCAGCATAGAGGTGGTAAAAGGAAAGAAGTTTTTTGGAAATAGAATTTATAAATATTGCGAAGAGTAAAGGAGATAACACGCCACCCTGAGGGACACCGGCAGAAGTATAACACCAAGAAGAGCAGGACTCATCTATAGAAATACCATACAGGTAACTTCGAAACCAGTCAATCACTGTTGGAGATATGTTAAGAGAGCGAAGTATGGCGAGTAGGATATCGAAATCGACGGTATTAAAAGCGTTGCTAAAAACCCCCAAATTAGCCCCATTGAGACCCTAAGGTAGCACTGACATCCCTTTGTGGTGCACCTAGAACACATTGCACCGTCGACTGTGGGGTTTTAATCGGCTTTAGCCAGACATAATACTTCACTCTCCCCAGACATGGAATATCCATGAGGATTTCTCAACATCAAAATTGGTAGGCGTATTGCACTGCTTATTGGAATATTTTACGGCTGAGCAACATCACGACACACATATATTCGCCGCATACAACTGCTTTAGTCGGTCGGATGGCAACTGATAGATCTGTCAAATACATGATATATCATTGACGCTTGAGACAATCAACACTTCGTATGTATAATATATTTTTTAAACTTTTTTTTTTCGGGTTTTACATCAATATTCGAATACATTATTTTTTAAAGTGAGTATCTTTAAGTCTCAAATTCGTCTCCGTGTTTTTAAACTACTCATAAAATTTTTTATCAAACTTTTAATACTCTTCATCCATTCTAATGAAAATCATAATAATCAAACACGGTAGGCCCAGAAGTAGATGACGTGAAGATTTTTAACTCTTACCTCAAAGATTGGCCAGAAGTAGCTAAGGACAGAAGAGTGTCTTTTCCCTACAGTGGGACACAACAGGCTCATAATGAAAATAATTAATCATAAAAGCAAAAATATGTGTCTATGTTTGTTATTCCTTTATTGTCAAACATTTGAATAAATTTAGACTAAAGCTAGCACATCGGTAGTCCATATCTTGGTAAAGCACGTAGAATAACTTTTATCCGATAGTATGTTCCATTGGGACTATTTTCTACTTTTACACGGGTGAAAGCAGCTAGAATTTAATAAAATAAAAATACGTTTGTGGCCTTCGTGCTATTTGATCGGAAAACCGAATTTTATTTATTTAATAAGGTAAAACCGAAGTTAGTCAGGCAAAGGTGCGCGTTTTTATACATGAGCGTGAACATTGGTCACTGCAGCACTCATTACACCCTCGCCTACGACTCGGGCGAATTTCATTTGTCACTGCAGCACTCGGTTCCATTACACCCTCGCCTACGACTCAGGTGAATTTCACCTCAGTCGCAATGACAAACTTTCTCCACTTGTATCAATGTGAGCTGTATTGTAAACAACATCCCTCACCGCTAGTGATGGGCAATGATAATAATCCGGTTAATATCATTTGGCTAATAATCGATTAAAACTCAGTTAATAGCCATTAATAGCAATTATGGATGATAACCCTGCTGTTAATGTTATTTTAGTGATTGAAAATTTCCTTTCATGGTTTTCAGGCTTAGGACTGTCAGATTAGACTTTATTTTCATCATCTTTGTAGTAAATAAATGTGCAATTTATTTACTGCAAAGATGGCCCATTTAAAAATATTATTTATTTTATGATTATACACACAAACCAACAACACACGAAAAAGAACTTCTTCACCAAAACATATCAGTCGACGTAACGCCAACCAAATCCGGAATCAGTAATTCCGGATTTGGTTGGCGTCGCTGAAATGCAGTTGCATGAACTGCATTTCAGCGACGCCAACCAACAACAAATCTCTTTCTGGCACGAATAGTATTAGCGCCAGAAAGAGATAGCACGAGAAACGGGGGTACGGGGATGCATGTTACCTACTAACTAATCGCTGAGGTATTTTCCATTGTCTATAATTTACCTACGTCGTATTCACAGAAAAGAGCTAATAAGTAACTTACTTATTATACCTTACATTTTTACGTATCGGTTTAAATTTATTGGCGCTTGACCGCTATCTCACCTGATGGAAAGCGACGATGCGGTCGACGATAGAACGCGCTTACCTAGAAGAAACCTATTCACTCTCGACTTAAAGATTCCCGGATTGTAACTATCAGGAAACACAGACTCCGGCAAGGAATTCCACTCCCTAGCTGCTCGTACAATGAAAGTGTTCTGAAAAAGTTTTGTGCGTGTAGGTGGGATATCCACCATATACCGGTGGCGCATAGCCGTACGTCTGGTAGTCCGATGATGGAACGGGCCAGATGGAATTAAGTTATGCAATTCCGACGCACACTTCCCGAAATGCAACCAGTAGAAAACTGACAGGCTAGCGACTCTGCGTCGATGCTCAAGACTTTGAAGCCTCGACTCGACGAGTGTATCATCGTCAATTACCTTCTGGCTCGCCTCTCAATTGCCTCAAGTGCATCAAGCTGGTATCGGACAGATCCGTCCCAAAGATGAGAGCAATACTCCATACACGATCGAACTTGAGCTTGATAAAGTTTCAGCAGCTGTTCTGGCGTGAAGTACTGTCTGACCTTTGTGAGGATTCCCAGTTTTTTTGCAGCCAGTTGAGCCTTTGCTTCGATGTATGGCCCAAAGTTGAGTGTTGATGTCAGCTTAACACCAAGAAGGTCAAGATGGTCGGTTATCGGCACGGTTGCACCCCGGAAAATTGGAGCAGGGCTGAATTGGCTCCTTTTAGCGGAAAATAGACACGCCTGGATTTTTGCAGCATTGAACATTTGAACTTGACCAGATTGGCATCGCCCCATTGCCCAACCATAGCCTCTCGAAGAGACTGGATCTGTGACCCACTAGCTCGCGCGTTGGATATGTAACTCTCGGCAACAGTGCTGTCATCTGCATACCCAAAGGTACCGGGCTTGAGCAGATCGTTTATGTGCAGCAAGAATAATGTTGCCGAGAGTACTGACCCCTGAGGGACCCTGGCATTAATAGCCATTTGACCGGACGAGCAGCCAATCGATAACCACTCGAATGAACCGGTTACTCAGGAAGTCTGCGATCCAAGCACATAATCCAGCGGGTAAACCGAAAGATGGAAGCTTACTAATAAGGCCTTCGTGCCAAACCCTATCACAAGCCTTCAAGATATCGAGGGAGACGGCAAGCGCTTCCCCGTGCTTCTCGATGGCCTCACTCCAGATGTGGATGGCATACGCTAGAAGATCTCCAGTTGACCGATTTCGGCGAAAGCTGTATTGACGGTTGGTATCCTAAGGGATATCATTAGCTTCTAGGTATGCCAGGAGCTTAGTGTTGAGTACACGTTCCATGGTCTTACAGAGAATGCACGTTACTGAGATTGGTCGGTAGTTAGCTGGGTCAACCCGACTCCCCTTCTTGGGCACGGGCTGTACATTAGCTTGCTTCCATGCAATCAGCATTTTTTCAGCCTCAAATGAAAGCCTAAATGGGCGTGTCAGGATCAGAGACAATTCAGGCGCACACGTTCTCAGAACAATTGCTGGTATCCCGTTTGGACCGCTAGCCTTGTTCACGTCAAAGTTACGTAGCATCCTACGGACGTCCTTCTGTTGGATGCGAATATCCGACATATTCGTATTGCAACCATCAGGGTGAACAGGGGCCGCACGTTACCTGGATCTAGACGCGAAGATTCCGCGAAGAGTGAGGCAAACAAATTTGCTTTCTCCTCAGCGGTATGTGCCAGCGACCCATCGGGTTTCAGCGGTGGTGGTAGTGAGGGGCGGCAGAAGTTTGATTCAACCGACTTAGCCAGGGACCAAAACGAAAACTACCCGCAGGGTATGAAGCTAGTTTGTTCCCGATGCGGCTAATGTGGTCGAACCGAGACCTCCGCATCACCTTCTTGCAAGACTTGTCAGCTCTGTTGAAAGCTCTCTTCTGCTGGCTTATGTCATTCTTCTTGTGCATACGAGCATCGGCCCATACCTGATATGCTGCGTGCTTGAGCGCGCTAGCGCGATCATACTCCGCACCAAATCAAGGGCGAGCTCGGCCAGACATGGCTACGTCGGAGAATGGAATATAGTACTCTATTTTGTTAAATCAAGTAATTAATTAGGTAGATGGTTAAATCACAAAGCGATGTGTCAATAGTAATTATGGTTTTTATAGTATTGGATCTCTAAATTAATAAAACTGAATTTCCCAAAAAATGTGTATTTATTTTATTATTAACACTTTTTCACATACAAAAAGTGAAAATAAATAAAAAGAATTACAATACATCGAATCACACTGCGTACACGCACCCAATTTATGATCACACCCACAGATTTTAGACTTAACAAAAAAAAAGCATTTGTTTTTTTAACAATACATTAATAGCAGGGTTATCATCCATTGGACGGCTATTAATGGCTGTTTATGGATTATAATCGATAATAACTCAAAGCATCCGGCTATTAACCCAACACTACTCACCGCAGACATTTAAAACGGCTCCAATATTTATTGACAACACATTTATTCCAGTTCACAATAATTTAACGTACAATTAGCTACTGTACTTATGTATTTGAGCTACTTTTCATTTAATTGATTTATAATTACAGTCCTTCAACTGAAAAGGATTAGGAGTGATATTAATTTGTATTTGTATGAAGTATTATAATTTATTACTCGAGTTTTAGGTTTCAGTGGTAGTCAATGGATATGCAAAACTGATATTCAAACTTGATATTTAATTTAATATAAAAAAGCTTTTACTGATACTGAGCTGTCAGATAGGAATGATTAAAGGATGAATTTTTTTTTCTCAACTTTTTTCTTTACGGACAACGGCGGCCGCACGCGTGTGGGAACGGCCCTCACGCCTTTTTTTATAGTGGGAAAAATCATCCAATGACAAACCCCGCTCTTGGGAGGAGCGGGAGATAGTGGCAGACTCTTACTGACTAAAAACCCATTCCGTTCCTTCTGGCCTTCATACCGGGGCTCGAGCTGTATTTCGAAACTAACCCTGGCCCCGGTAGGCTTCATACCCATCTGGGCCCCTGCTGTTGCTGACAACTCCTTGAGGCGCGCAGAAACAGCGCGCGCCGTCGACGACTTGGGCTCGGTCCGGACAGTTACCGGACGGTCGGACAGCGAGCTACCCATTTCTCACTGTCCGCAAGCCCGCGTCTACGGTGGCCGGAAATCGGGATCGGAATCCCGGCGGCGGCGGTGAGAGCGCCGTTGCCTGATGCGGTCGGCCTCCTCCTTTGCGAGCATTACTGGTTTGCAGAAGTCGACGACCGCCTGCCACTCCTCCTCGCTCCGGACCAAGGCCTGAATCAAGGCCCGGCGCGAGAGGTCTCCGCCGCCGCTTGCGGATGCCGAGCAGTGGGTAGCTTGCTGTCCGGCTGTCTAGTAACCGTATGGACCGAGCCCAAGACGTCAACAGCGCGTAGAATTCCAACAGCGCCTCAAGGAGATGTCAGCAAATCGTAGGAGCCCGACCCTGCTGCCTACTGGGGCTCCTGCTACTGGGGTTATATCAAAGTGAACCCCGGGACCCCGAAACGAAGACAAAGAAAGAACGTGAATGAGTTTTAATTAGTAAAAGTCTGAAACGTTCTCCCATTCCACCAAAGACCGTCATTGTAAAATTTCCGACATAAAAAAATACAGTCATGCAAGCGAAGCCGGTGGCAACATCTAGTACACAACAAGCATTAACAACAATTTATACATAATGCTCATATTGTAATTTTAATGACGTATTATGGACACACTAATTCTAACTAATCGCATGTTGTCATAATTTATTATTGTTGCTTTAATTATTCGAAATTAATTACATTGACAGTATTAATTCGTAGCGACTACGTGAATACTATTAATTTTAAATGATTGTGCCAATATAATTATCATAATATTAGTTTAACCTTTTAATAACACATGATTAACATATTATCAAATCCAGTACCCCTAGCCAAGTTGCTAATCTGCAATCGTTAACGCTAGCAGAAAGCTTCAAATTTACGGGAATGACGTCATCTCAACGCTCACGCTCACGCAGTCACGTGGTTAGAACAAAAGTATTGGCGGCGCAGCCAACTCGAAGCGTTCGGCGCAAGCGAAACGGTTGGAACTTGGCTAGGGGGGCAGGTTTAAAGTTCTGTGTGTCGCAATACAGCAGGAGCCTAGCTGGGTCGAAGCCTACTGAAGCCAGTGTTAGCTCCGAAAGGCAAGAAGGAACAGAGTGGGTTTTTTAGTCAGTAAGAATCTGGCACTATCTCCCGCTCCGCCTAAAGGTGGGGGATGACATTTGGATGATTTTTACCCACCAAAAACAAAAAGTTCTGTGTAGCGAGAGTCAACGCAACACTGGAACACAGGTGGGATTTAGTCAGCAGATACCTGACATGCCTTCTCGCTCCACCTTTGAACACGAAAAGTTAGTCGATGATTTTCCACCACAAAAATAAATGTCCAACTGGTAAGCTGTACTACGGTGTGTGGATCTTCTAAACGGAAATTTTCAGCTTAGATTAGCACGGCATGAGTTGAAGATATACAATTTAACTTTCCAAAAATTTTTATTATTTATTGACTAGCTTTTGCCTGCGGTGTCACCCGCGTTCATAAAATATAGCCTTTGTCACTCAGTAATAAAGCAGCTGTCTATCGGTGACAAAATTTTACCAATCAGACCAGTACTACCTCCTACCTCCAGAGATTACCTCCAACAAACAAAAAAAAAAAAACATAAAAACAAAAAAAAAACTTTACCTCTTTATAATATTAGTATAGACTAGCTGCTGCCCGCGACGTCGTCTGCGTGAAGGCTCTACAGCAAGCATCAAAAATACCTAAGATGTCAGTGTCGCTATAGTTATAGTATTATAAGTAAACAACTTTTAAAAATAGCATTAAAATATATATTTTTTTTTTTGCAAACGAAGCAAGTGAAGAGAGTTATATGGGGAATCCTGCTGAGTTCAGTCATAAGATGTGACTGAAGGAAATAGAGAAAATAATGCAGGAATACATTCCATGATGCAAAAGAGTAAAAATACGTACAAAGGTATCATACCTGACAACACTTCCCTATAAACTACGTTAGTAGTTATGCTGCCAGGAGCCAAAATGTAAAGAGAGTCAGGACTGGTGACGCGGGAGCAAGCGACGTACAGTTGCCCGTGTGAGAAGCAACTCGTCCTGAGATCGACACCCGCTGACCTCAGTGTCTGCCCCTGCGACTTATTGATGGTCATCGCGAAGCAAACACTCACGGGGAACTGTACGCGCTTGGACTGGAACGGGAAGTAGTGAGGTATGAGGGGAATGTGTGGTATAAATACTGCCTCGCCAACGCCACAACCCGTAAGAATTTCCGCCTCAATGGTGTGTCTGTGGAGAGAGATGACTTTAAGGCGGGTCCCGTTACACAATTTTGGAGGAGAAAGGTTCCAAAGAAGCATAATCGGGACACCGACCTTCAACTTGATGGTATACGCTGGAAGTCCACTTGCTGCTTTGGGCGTCGGCGTTATCGCTCACACACCCATGAAGCTGCTGCAGTATACGACTGATGTCCCCGTACACACAGCAAATGAGTTCTTCTAAGCTGGATACCACTCTACCGAGAGACTCTGGAAGCACCACCTGTCAGAGTGCCTTCGCCAAGACTTAGAAGGGCATCGGAGAATTCTTGCAATGCACGTGCATTGCCGCCGAGCCGAGCTCTCATATTAATGGTCAAGCGCAGCTAACAAACTCGTGACTACAACAAAAATCGTTTCAACGAAGCATTTACCTCGTCAGCCCTCGATCCCCGTGTCACCACGAGAAGTGTTTGCCGGAAATCGCCACTGAACAAAACTGTGACACTACCCATCAAATGTTCGTCCCTGCGGATGTCCCGCGGGGTTCTGTCCACGGCCTCAACTGCCTTCCTATTGGCTATCGTACACTCATTCCATACGATCAGAGAGCAATCCTTGAGCACGTGTCCCTTATCGCTGTTACGTGACACACCACAAACAAGTGTTTCGGCGCTCTCTAAATCGATGGGAATTTTAAACATGGCATGTGCTGTCTTGCCACACGGAAGCAATGTGGCAGCGATTCCCGACGACGCTACAGCAATAGCAATTTTGCCCAGCCTTCTGACCTCTGCAAGTATGCCAGTGGTAAAAAATGTTTTTCCTGTTCTACCAAGAGCATCCAAGAAAAACATTTTACCCTGGTTTTGCCCAACGCTTTCAAGGGCGGTGTCATAAATTTGTTTTTGCTCTGAAGAGAACAAAGCGACATGGTAATTTCGTATGGTGTTCATTTCGCTCGAATCGTAATTTGTCTCAGCGTCATACTCCCGATTTCCACGGTCTTGATGCGGTGATGATTGTGAAGCTGGTAACCTATATTCGATCAGTGGATTACCGCTGATAGAAATGACCACATCTTGAACTGAGACAGGTGTTCAGCAAAAGACGTCGGGCCTCGGACAGTGGGAAGTAACAACCGCAGAAAATAGCATTCGCCATTATTCGGATGCATGGTAGGTAGGTACCCAATGCGGTGTCCTTGAAAATTCCCGGAAAACCTTCCACAGCACCTCCTCGTCGACGTCGGTTAAATACACCCCTTTGCTTGTCGTACGTGTAATATGAAGGCACCTCGTCATACGTAAGGGATCTCGCAAACTGGTCGACTTCACAGAGCTAGAAAAATGTCACCATGTTAAAACCGCATTTTTTTTTAAATTGTCTTCCTCAACTCTGCTCAAGATTTTGAAGGTTTACTATGGATACAACTTTTATGAAGAAAATGCACATCACATCACATCACCATCTATTAATTTTAAGAATAACTAACTACTAACCTCGCCTACATGATCAAATTTAAATTATTAATTTCCAAAAAGTGTTAACATGTAACTTGATTTTTATGAAATCTCATAGATGGCGCTGCTTTAAAATTGACTTTATACTACTAACATTAATTAAACTATGTTTCACTGCCCAAGTTACTGAAATGGCGTAGTTTTTATAGTGTAAAGCTAGATAATAGCATGACTTACTCAAAAACAACATTTAAATATGCATCTTTAGATTACACGCTATCACAGTATGCGTGAGAAAAATAAAGATTCACAGCTCCTCCTCCGTAGGTGATAGCGTGATAATATGTAGCCTATATGTTGACCTGACCTCTTAGTAATATTCATGCAAAATTTGAAGTTAATCCAAGCAGTACTTTTTGAGTTAAGCCTGGACATACATACAGACAAACAGACAAAAATTCTAAAAACTATATTTTTGGCTTCGATATCAATTGTAGATCACGCCTCTATTCTTTTAAAAAAATATTCAATGTACAGTTTTGACTTTCGTACAATTTTATTATATGGATAGATTTAATACACTTTGAAGAAATGCCTAACGATTAAACACGTTATTGTGGCTAATTTATAAAAGATAGATATATACTATTCAGGACTTTTTTGTAGATCTGTTGGAGACCATAATCTTTGTAATACATACTTTTGGTGTATGATCAACGTATGCGAGGATAGGAGCTCGAAAGCGCATTTTCATCCGACTTGCTTAAAATTTATCGCCATTTCTCAGTTCCTATGTATCTTATCGTTATGTTATATAGTCTATAACCTGCCCAGGAGTATGGACCACAATCGTACCAAGTTTGGTTAAAATCCCTTCTGTAGTTTTTGGCCCATGCGTGCACATACAGACAGACAGACCGACAGACAGACAAAAAATTTCCACTCCACATCCTCACTACACACCACACACTACTATAGGTTAGGATTTACTTATTCTATATAGGTATTGTATAAGATAAGGAACTACTGCTTATGTTTCTGGAGGTGAGCGCTGATAGCTGCGCCTCAGTTTCAAACTATTGCAGCTATCATCGTGCATAAATAAATTTTTGAATGTGTTTTTAGTTTCAAATAAAGAGTATTATTATTATTTATTTCTAGGAGGTAATCACTGAAAGTATTGGATTTTTTTTTCTCCGATAGAAAGCTGCTTTATTTCTGAGTGATAGCCTATGTGGCTGTATTTTATGTACGTGGACGAAGCCACGGCCAAAAGCTAATCTACACGAATATAATAAAGAGATAAAGTTCTCTTGAAGTACAGCCCCCCTAGCCAAGTTACAATCGGATTCCGTTCAATTCAATTGTGATAATTACAGACACAATTGAAAGACAATAGGTGCGCGAACGAAGGCGTTCGTTTGGGGTTTAATGAATTAATCGGTAACGCCTCGGTGACAGCAATTGTAAAAAACGATAAGTTTCGTCGCAGCAATTGTAAAAAACGAGTCGGCCGCTCGTTCTACAATGTAGCGTTTGTATAACAAAGGATGTAGCGTTAAGTATTGTAGAAATGATTTTGAACGATGTGAACTTGGCTACGAATTGTCTATTCGTTTGGTCTGACCACGCGACTTTACGTTGAGATGACGTCATTCCCATACGTTTCATCACTTCTCGACAGCGCGCACGCGGGCGAAGTCGCGGGCAAAACCTAATATATAACCTATAGATATAACAAATATAATGAAGTGTCACTAAATTAATAGGCTTATAATGGCTTACTATGTCCGTAAGCTTTATAGTGATTTTATCAGAGAACAATGGTCTGCTTAACTATCTTAGAATGTATTTCCGTCAAACTATTCAACAGATAATAATTTACAATACAGGCATTTAGTTGTTAATGGGTGGTAAAGATAGGGCCTTTGTGTATAAAGCTGTCCGTTACCTATTTTCCCTCCCTTTGTATGTTTATACATTGTAACTTAGCACATCTTAATGTGATCTGTTTCATGTTATATAAACCTTGTGAGATTACCAAGATACTTCAGCTACACACAAAGTATTACAATGTAAAGTAACACCTGTAATAAGTTTGGTCTCATCCTAGCTTCGTATCTTTGTCAAAGAGTACGTAGTGCACAGAAGGTTAGCTTTACACAATAGGCAAAAACCAGTTCACGCACATGTACGTTTACGCACGATACGGCTGCTCAAACAAATGACAATCGCGAGTCTGTTGGACTCGTTGTACATGAAACCGGCGAGTGTATGCGTGCGTTTCAGCTGGTTGTATACAGCCAACGTTCTGAACTTAACTGTCTATGTAGTACCGTAGCTTCTTTCCTCACCACTCACTTAAAACTCCTAAGGATCGCGCCAACGCGTTGAAGTGACAATGTTAGCGAATTATTGGAGAATTTTTAAAGTAGGTTTTTCAAGATAAGTGGTTGTCGGTTATTGGATTGTTTGGTTATGACGAGACGCAGACGAGTGAAAGAGACGGAGATTTGTCTGGTATTAAAGGTAATATAATTTTGAGAATACGTTAAGAGAAAGTTACAGGTCGAAACGAGGTCAAGATTTGTTTTATTTTTAGTTTACTTATGGACGCATTACTTATTAAGTATTTCCTGAAATCAGAAATTTCACTGTTGTTGAACTTAGTCAAGACGAACTAGAATTGCCTTAAAATCGATCTAACTGTGAAACACACAGGCAAATAGCTTTATAATATTAGTATAACTAATAGTAGTAAGTTCTATCAACTCATCTATCATGTGTCCATACAAGTGAAAAGTATCTAGAAGTTTTACTTTATCAAAATTTCTAGTAGGTCATAAAAGTAATCAATTACCTACGTCACACGCAGCCAGACAGCGCCTTTGGCTATTCGTCTTTAAAAAACGCATAAAAAAATAGTCTCTAGAAATCGCAATTTTTTAAATATTATAAGAATAATTCAATAAACACATTTCTGTAGAATTAATTTTTTTTTTTTTAAGTGAAAGCTCCTGGTTATCTAAGGTGTCCTATCTACTAGACATAGTATGTTTTTTATTTATATGGCGCTTTTTAAATAAAAATATTTATACTTTTAACATTAGTATCCCAAAAAAGTCCTTCACACATGTGCACCCTACATGGTGCTCTAATCTTTTCTCAGGAGTGTCGAATGAAAACTTTTCAATCGGATTTAACTCCGTTTCTTATCTAATCGCAAAGTTTTGTCAAAATTTCAAGCGGCTCGAAGTTCATCGAGAGTTCGGAGATGCTTTGCCGACCGACAAGATATTGTTTTTTGTTATTTTTAACTTTTATTTGTATTGCGGAGACTTTGTGTGTACTTATTTTGGGATTATTTCCGGGTTTCCTTGCATGACTGGAAGGCCGTTATAAAATATTGATTCTCAAGGAGTTTTTTATTTTTACTACCTATTACTTTTTTCATGCTTTTGCCAGGTTAAGGGTAGAGTGGAAGTAGAAAATTATCCCAAGGAAATAATAATAATAATAATATTCCACAACTATCACACAACGCCGTCTAGTCCCAAGCTAAGCAGAGCTTGTGTTATGGGTACTAGACAACTGATAAACATACTTATATACTCTAAATTAAATGTACTCCCGGGATAAAAAGGATTCTACATTTTATTCCAGGATATGGTTTATCCGTGTGTCAAATGTCGTCGCAACACTTTCTACTGTTTGAATGTGAAGGAAAAAACATACACACACGCATAGGACATGTAGGGTTCACCTCTACCATATAGTTTATAGACGTGACATTCGCTAAAGACACATACATACAAAGGTGATTGCCCATTTGTGGCCATGAGCGGACAATTGACTAGAGAAAAAATACTTTGTTAATTAATTTTGCCATAAAAAAATATGTATTCCCTTAGTTCCAAATGAGCTTCACTATAATAAACAATAAGTGATAAATAAAAAGTAACTTTATGGAAAATACAATAGTTTTATATTGTATTTTCCAATATTAAATAATATATATATAAATATAGAATATTTGATGTCCGTCTTTGGCCTGGAACACCATAGAGGCTGGGCAATCCCCTTTACGCCTTTCTAATATTAGTGTGACATATTGTACACTTCATCGGTGTTATGATTGGTGGATTTTTCAATTCAAAATTATGTACTTTTCTAAATCTATCTTTACTCCATCTGTTTAGGTAGTTAACTAAATTTTATTTTATTAAGCTATTGCATAGCTTTTATCGCGGGCCTTGAGCGTGGAGATCGAATCCAGAAATTCCGAAACGAAAATAACCTAACACCCTCCCCTCATTTGTTTTTTGAGCGTGGCAGAATTAGTAAAGATAGATCCTTAATTTCGTCACTCATTGCAAAGTCCATATAGCCGACTTAGATACTTGTCCGATACAGATGCAAGGCGACCCGAGTTCGAATCCCCAGTCCCGCCAATCTTTTTGCATTTTTTAATCAAGTTTTTGGTCAATTATTTAACTTTGGGGTACTGTGTTTGCTTTTGACTATTTGCTATGTCACTGAAAAGAACTGCTCCATATACTTCTAAGGGCAATTCCAAGATGGATACTAACCATAGTCTCAAGTCAGGGTCACGCCAGTGACCCCCTTGGGTATTCATGTGATTTGACCATTGCATATTTACTGTAGAGATCTTAAAAGAGACTTTGACTCCTGAGTTGGTTTTGGTGTTTTTTCTCAGGGTAGTCAGCTAGGAAACACCGGCCTCATCTAAGTTAAACAGACAAAAAAAAAATGACGTGTAGAAGTGTTTTTTAAACCTATTTGCAAAAATAAATTTCATATATCATTTAAATGTAAAAAAAAATTAACATGTCTTTTATCGAAAAAAAAATCTAAAAATATCTAAAATTAATTAGCTAAACCGATGTTAGGTAATAAATTAAATTTAAACAATCTTTGTACGTCTATAATATGATTTATTTTAAATAAAAAGCCAAAAAACCAAGATTGTCTACCTTTAGTTAGCTACCTAAACCGATGGAGTATAGGACATTACTGATATCCCATGCCATTTTGCTTATCAAACACTCTTCTATACCAAGAGAAGGGAAGAAGGGAGGATAGTGTAAAGAGTGAAATGAAAGAAAAGGAAGTTAGTTACAGCGTGACGGGTGACAGGATAGAATGGAAGATAAAAACGTGTTGCGCCGGCAGGAAGATGATGATACACTCTTCTATACAGTGTGTACATGTGTCCCTACAGAAACATGACCCTCTTTTCACTGCTCTTCTCCGCTTCACTATACCCAGCTCAGTGTAAACGCACCCTAAGTAGGTAAGCGCGTTTCAATCGGCCGCCCTGTTCAGTGCTTGACCATATTCCGTTTGTGTGCAAAGCGGCTTGGCAATTTCCGCTCAGTAGAGCAGTCAAAGTACAAATGTCAGGTACAGTACAGGAATGTGGTAGACAGAATAATCTGAATGTATCCTTAGTTTGATAGACTTTTTTTATAGTAGGAAATTATCTTATGACTTCTGACGCTCTAGAGTGGAGGGGAGGCGTGTCAGACTTTTTATAAAAATAAGCAACTGTGTTCTTTTTAATACATATTTAAAATACTTTATTGTAAATGTGCCCTAAACTGTAAATAAACATTTTATTATGTACTAGCTTTTGCCTGCGGCTTCGCCCGCGTAAATAAAATATAACCTTTATCACTCAGGAATAAAGCAGCTTTCTATTGATGAAAACATTTTAACAATCAGATCAGTACTTCCAGAGATTACCTCCTACAAACAAAAAAAAGAACAAACTTTACCTCTTTATAATATTAGTATCATCATCATCATTTCAGCCGATATACGTCCACTGTTGGGCATAGGCCTCCTCCAAGTGTCGCCACAACCAACGTTCCTGCGCGTCTCGCATCCATCGGTTTCCCGCGACCTTCACCAGGTCATCGGTCCACCTTGTAGGAAGCCTTCCAACGCTGCGTCTTACAGTACGCGGTCACCGCTCCAGAACCTTTCAGTGCCAACGGCCATCTGTTCTGCGAGCAATGTGCTCTGCTCATTGCCACTTCAGTTTGGCAATTCTTTGGGCTATGTTGGCAACCGTAGTTCTCCTGCGGATATTAGTATAGATTATTATATTATTACCAACTAAAACCAACATAGATTGGTTTAGAGCCTTCAGCAATAGAGTACAGTGTTACAACTTAACCCTCAAAAAGAATCATCAAAATCGGTTCATAAACTAAAAAGTAATGCCTTAATAACAAAATCAAAAAACTTAACAAGTTATGGTACCACTGTAGAGCGCTGGCGTGATGTTATATTACGAAATAGTGTTAACGATAAACAGACATATGCGATTGCAGCAGTCTCATAAGATTTGCTATCATTTATTGAAGTGTTCTTGCGTGTAAGAATACTTCAATAAATGACACAAAACATTTTGGGAACACATTAATTGTGCGTATAGCTAGGGAGCGAAATTCCTTGCCGGAGTCTGTGTTTCCTGATAGCTACAACCCGGGAATCTTTAAGTCAAGAGTGAATAGATTTCTTCTAAGTAAGCGCGTTCCATCGTCAACCGCAACGTCGCTTTCCATTAGGTGAGATAGCGGTCAAGCGCGAACCTATCAACAATAAAAAAAACTGTCTTCGAAGTTTTTCGTCAGATCTTCACCAAATTTAATGTTTGGCAGACAAACTCTTCGTAACAAACACAGGGTCATCAAAATTAATTCCGAGCCACGGTATGAAGACTTTTTTTTTTTTTAATTCAAATAAACTAGTGCTTGACTGCGATCCCACCTGATGGTAAGTAGCGATGCAACCTTTGATGGTGAGGCGCACTAGTTTATTAAGAGCCTATTCACTCTAGCCTTGAAGACACCCTTGAAGGAACGGGGTGAGTTTTTTACTCTGTAAGTGTCTGACACTATCTCCCGCTCCGCCCAAGAGCAGGGGTTGTCATAGGATGATTTCCCCACCGAAAAAAAAGAATAAAAAAAGGTTGTTCCAGGGCCCCGGGGATCTCTTTCACATCACCCATGGCCCCAGTATGCTTTGACCCTGTTGGGCCCCTGCGGTTGCTGACAACTCCTTGAGGCGCGCGCGGAACAGTACGCGCCGTGGACGACTTGAGCTCGGTCCGGACGGTTACCGGACGGTCGGATCCCATGGCCTAAGGGTCAATTCACACCGAAAGAGCGGCGAAGGGCAGCGCAGTTTCAGTGTCATATGAATTTTAACTTTATTTTCATTTCTATAATACTTATTATCGCATGAATTCCGGGGAATTCCTGCGGCGCCGCGGGCATCCGCGCGACTCGTTCGAGTTTCTCATGCGATAAAGCTAGAACTACATTAGACCGACGCACACGTGGCCCACGCCTGATTTGTACGTAGAACGACGTCGCGTGGCGTGGGTCAAGTGTAGCTCTAACAGTCTATTTTCCATATAAAATGTATGGAGACCGACGCTCCCAGATCGGCGTGTGTAGCCCACGTGTGCGCAGTGTAGTTCTACCTTAATAAGTGTTATGGTAATGATAATAAAGTTAAAATTCCTAAGAAACTGAAACTGCGCTCCGCTTCGCTGCCCTTCGCTGCTCTTTCGATGTGAGTTGACCCTAATGGTCGTCATAATAATAATAATAATAATAATAATAATAATAATAATAACTTAAAAATTCCGGGGAATTCCTGCGGCGCCGCAGGAATTCCCCGGAATTCATGCGATAATAAGTATTATAGAAATGAAAATAAAGTTAAAATTCATATGACACTGAAACTGCGCTGCCCTTCGCCGCTCTTTCGGTGTGAATTGACCCTTAGGCCATGGGATCCGACCGTCCGGTAACCGTCCGGACCGAGCTCAAGTCGTCCACGGCGCGTACTGTTCCGCGCGCGCCTCAAGGAGTTGTCAGCAACCGCAGGGGCCCAACAGGGTCAAAGCATACTGGGGCCATGGGTAAACTTTTTGCCCACAACAATTCGCAACTGATGGAACTACTGAAGGTAACTGAAACTTTCAGTAGTGCCATCAGGATGGAATTTGGTGTGGACAAATGTGCAGTCATGCATGTAAGGCGAGGGGAGATAGTGGAATCCGAGGGAATTCAACTCTCGGATTCCATACACCTTAGATCTCTCTCCTCGACCGAAACTTATAAGTATTTGGGTATGTCGGAAGCGTTAGGCATTAACGTCGCTGACATGAAGCAAACGTTGAAGGAGCGCTTCTTTGGCCGCCTGAAGAAAGTTTTAAACAGCCTTCTGTCAGGCGGAAACAAGGTGCGCGCCTTCAAAGGTTGGGTCATGCCGGTTTTAATGTACTCTTTCGGCATACTCAAATGGACTCAGACTGAGCTAGACGCTCTGGATAGGCGGGTCCGTACATTGCTGACCGCAAATCGGATGCATCACCCACGATCTTCGGTGATGAGACTGTACATCCCGCGGAAGTGTGGAGGTCGAGGCTTTTTGAATGCAAAGACTACACAACCGCGAGGTGTGCAGCCTCAGAGAATACTTTCTCAAAACCGACGTGGGTATGCACCGCGATGTGGTCGCAGTGGACAAGGGACTCACCCCGCTGTCCATGGCTAAAGAGAACTGGCGCAAACCTGTGGTACTTACCACTGATGACCGCAAGGAAGTATGGAAAGGCAAGGAGCTTCACGGGCGCTTTTTTCGGGCTCTTCATGGGCCTGATGTAGATTTTTCGGCGTCCGTGGCCTGGTTACGATTCAGCAACCTCTTCGGAGAAACTGAAGGTTTTGTCTGTGCGATTATGGACGAGGTTATCTTGACGAACAACTACCGGAGACATATTATGAAGGATGGGACGGTTGACGTGTGTCGGGCATGTCATCGTCCGGGTGAGTCCATCAGACATATTATCTCTGGTTGTTCTCGTCTGGCTAACGGCGAGTATTTGCACAGGCATAACCAAGTAGCCAGGATCCTTCACCAGCAACTTGCTTTGAAATACAACCTAGTGGACTCTGAGGTACCGTACTACAGGTATGTGCCCGACCCAGTTCTTGAAAATGACCATGTCACGTTGTACTGGGATCGGTCTATCATTACTGACCGGACTATTGTAGCCAATAAGCCGGACATAGTGGTGATAGACCGATTAGCGCGCCGTGCAATGATAGTCGATGTCACCATCCCGCATGACGAGAATCTCGTGAAAGCTGAGAAAGAAAAACAAATAAAATATCTTGACTTAGCACACGAGGTTGTCGACATGTGGAATGTGGACTCGGCTGTCATTGTGCCGATTGTTGTAACCGCTAATGGCCTTATAGCCAAAAGCTTCGACGACCATCTGTCGAAGCTATCGTTGCACGGGTGGATCAAGGGCCTGATACAGAAGGCAGTACTCCTCGATACGGCTCGCATTGTGAGGAGGTTCCTGTCTCTGCAGCCCTAACCACCGGTAGCTTGGACCCTGCTCCCGACACCGGTGGATAACTATATTTTTATATTTTTAAATGTTTTTTTTTTTCTTTTGTATAATTTCATTAAAAAATATTTAAAAATGTAATTTTATATGTTAAAAAATTGAATAAAGAGAATAATAATAATAACTTGGCAACTCTAAATGTCAGCAAAAGTATAATTTTACGTTCAAGCTATATTTAATAAAAATAACAGTTTATAGTCTCACATTCCCATCACATTTCTCAACAGAAGTCCCTGAGCTTGTGTTTATCAAAAATAATAAAACTTATCGCATCCAAAAATAAGAAAATGCAAACTAATAAAAGAAGAAAAAACCGAAAGACAGGTGACATATTCTGTCACATGAAAAACCAACAATAATGAACGTAAATAACATAAAAATACGAAAATGTTGACGAGAGCTGCCGCTCGAAGAGCACGCCTACCATCTCCGGCCTCGTTGCTCAGCTCCGCCTCGCCGCCGCCGGAACCCAGCCCCACTGTGAGTGCTGTGACACCGGCTGTGGCAGTTGCGTCGAGCTCGAGCGACGAGTACTACTCGCCGCCGACGACACCACCACCTGCGCGTCGTCGGGGAGGACGCCGGCCGCCGGCTTGCTTAGGATCTCGAGGCCCACCGGCCTCTGATAGGGTCCCAGCTACCGGTGGATGTGTGTCGCGCATGCGATGGACGCGATCGATTAACGAAAACGTCATGCGCGCATACTATGGGGCTACAGAGGGAGGAAACAGCCTGACCGCGTACCGTGTTCGGATGCTCTCTTTGTTTCAGGTGCTTGAGCCAGCCGTCAACGTATCGGCCCAACGACTGTCGGATCAGGTGCGGGTCATCCAGCGTAACCATATGTTGGAAGATACTGTACTTGATCGCCTCCGAACGGAAATGAGTGACCGTGTCATTACCCCTCCGTCACAGCCTGTGGAGCCAGTTGTGGCACCACCATCCAGCCACATATCCTTTCACACTGACGAGGTGAGTACTGACACGGTCACTAACGTAAGTACCCAGTCCAACAATGAACTGAGGAGTGCTTTGGAGTGTGCTATTCAGGAATATCGCGACATGCCGCTTGAACTTAGGCCGCGTTTACCTCGTTTGCCCATGCGTAATAAAAATAAGGCGCTGGTGGCTGCTCTGGATTCGCAGTTGTCAAACTATTTTGATGACTGCGAAAATCTCGCCAATACTCACTCGATCATGTACTGCGCGGCCGTAGCGGCATGTCGTGTAGCTCACGTCAAATTTCCAAATAGTGACGTAGCTACACGACCAAAACCAGCTGTGCCGGCCTGGCAGTGTAGGATCGAGCGACGTATTGGTGGGGCCAGAGCACTCATCGGCAAACTAATCTGCTTCAGGGAGGGTAACACTCGCCCACGAGTGATGCGCTTTGTGAGGCGGGCGTTTTCGGGGACTGACATCAGCCCCCGAGACTATATGTCCCGTGTCACAGAGCGCATCGACTTCCTGAAGCAGAAGGTGTATGCATGGGCAAACCGTATACGAAGGTATAAGCGGCGGGTTGAACGGTACATCCAGAATGGCACATTCCGGAGTAATGAAAGGTGGGTATACAGGGCTTGGGAGCGACTGGACCAAGGTGTGACTGACACGCGCCCTCCGGATGATGACGCCATGTATTCGTTTTGGCGCAACATCTGGTCGGTGCCTGTCAGTCATACTGAGGGTGGTTGGACTCGAGAGGTCGAACGAGCGTGCGAATCGATAACAGAAATGGGGGCATTCACAATCAGCCCCCAAGATGTGGCCCGTGCAGTCCGTCCGTTGCCTAATTGGAAATCTCCAGGGCCGGACGGACTGCACAACTTTTGGATAAAGTGGCTGCAAAGGTCGCACGCTCGTTTGGCATCTCAGTACCAGGCCGCCTTAGAGTCTGGCTCGCTACCCGAGTTTCTTACAACAGGAGTTACCCACCTGCTCCACAAATCCGGTAGCACCGCGGAACCCAAAAACTATCGGCCGATTACGTGTCTGCCGACAGTTTATAAGGTTCTTACATCCATTTTGAGAACAAAGATTAACCACCATGTTGATAATAACGCTATCATGTCTGCCTCTCAAAATGGATGTAGGAATGGGTCCCGCGGTACGAAGGAGCTACTTCTCATCGATATGGCCATTAGCCAACAGGTTCGGCGTTCCCGAAAGGATCTGTCGACATGTTGGATAGACTATAAGAAGGCCTATGACTCAGTTCCTCATACATGGCTCATGAGGGTGCTGGAGTTGTATAAAGTTGATGCAACTCTTCGCACCTTCCTGATGTCATGTATGAGGCAATGGAGGACGGTCCTTCGCTATCCAGGATGTCGAAATATCCAGAGGAACAGCGAACCGGTAAGGATCGAGCGAGGTATATTCCAGGGTGACAGTTTGAGTCCGCTTTGGTTCTGCCTAGCTTTGAATCCTCTGAGCACATTGCTGGAGAATTCAGGACTAGGCTATCGGTTGAAGAGAGGTGGTCAGGTTATATCTCACCTTCTTTATATGGATGACTTGAAGCTCTTTGCCCCCAACAATCTGCAACTGATGGAGCTACTGAAGGTAACGGAAACCTTCAGTAGTGCCATCAGGATGGAGTTTGGTGTGGACAAATGTGCGGTCATGCATATAAAGCGAGGGGAGATTGTGGAATCCGTGGGTATCCAACTCTCGGATTCCATACACCTGAGATCCCTCTCTCCAACCGAAACCTACAAGTATTTGGGTATGTCGGAAGCGTTAGGCATCAATGCCACTGACATGAAGCAATCGTTGAAGGAGCTCTTCTTTGGCCGCCTGAAGAAGGTACTTAACAGCCTTCTGTCAGGTGGAAACAAGGTGCGTGCCTTCAACGGTTGGGTCATGCCGGTATTGATGTACGCTTTCGGTGTACTCAAATGGACTCAAACGGAACTTGAAGCCCTGGATAGGAGGGTTCGTACACTGCTGACTGCATATCGAATGCATCACCCTCGGTCGTCGGTAATGAGACTGTATATCCCGCGGAAGTGTGGGGGTCGAGGCTTTTTAAATGCTAAGTCCCTGCACAATCGCGAGGTATGCAGTCTCAGGGAATACTTCCTAGCCGCCGACGGGGGTATGCATCGGGATGTAGTAGCAGTGGACAAGGGACTCACCCCGCTCTCCTTGGCTAACGAGAACTGGCGCAAACCTGTAGTGCTTGACACTAACGTACGCAGGGAAGTATGGCAGAGTAAGGAACTTCACGGACGCTTTTTCCGGGCCCTTCATGGGCCCGATGTAGACCAACTAGCGTCCGTAGCCTGGCTGCGCGTCGGTGACCTCTTTGGGGAAACCGAAGGTTTTGTATGTGCAATTATGGACGAAGTTATCATGACGAATAACTACCGGAGATTTATTGTGAAGGACGGCACGGTTGACATATGTCGGGCATGTCACCGACCGGGTGAATCAATCCGCCACATTATCTCTGGTTGTTCTCGGCTAGCTAACGGAGAATACTTGCATAGACACAACCTTGTAGCCAGGATTATCCATCAGCAACTTGCTCTGAAGTACTCTCTTGTGGAATCGGAGGTGCCATACTACAGGTATGTGCCCGACCCAGTTCTCGATAGTGGCGATATCACGTTGTACTGGGATCGGTCCATCATCACTGACAGGACTATTGTAGCCAATAAGCCTGATATAGTGGTGGTGGACCGAAGCGAGAGGCGTGCAATGATTGTTGACATATCCGTTCCGCATGACGAGAACCTCGCGAAAGCCGAGAAAGATAAACAAATCAAGTATATTGACTTGGCTCGCGAGGTTGTCGACATGTGGGAAGTGGATTCAGCGATTATTGTACCGATAGTCGTTTCAGCCAATGGCTTAATTGCCAAGAGCCTCGACCAACACCTTAGGAGGCTCTCGTTAGGCGGCTGGATCAAGGGCTTGATTCAGAAAGCGGTACTTCTGGACACGGCCCGTATAGTCAGGAGGTTCCTTTCTCTGGAGCCCTGACCGCCGGTAGCTTGGACCCTATTCCCGATACCGGTGGGACACTATTTTTTATATTTTTAAATGTTTTTTTAAATGTTTTTTTTTGGTTTAAGGAATATTTAAAAATGTAATTAATATGTTAAAATAGATAATAAAGGAATAATAATAATAATAATAATAATAATGCTTTATTTGTATTTTAACAATTTTTTACAATGCTTATACTCCTGCCAAACTGCATAGCAGTTTGTTGGCAGACGTAGCTCCCGCGTTATTACATTATTCACATTGCAAACATTGTCATTACACACAAATATCTTAATCAATTCAGTTCAATTCAATTCAATATATTTATATTTAATTCAATGTCATTCATAATAATTCAATTTAATCCAATTTAATTTAATTCAATTTTTGTTACAAAATATGTTGCTATTATTTTTATTTATTTTTTTAGGAATCTATCATGTTTTCACTGAGTACACTTAGGAAATATTTCGTCGTTTTATATTTAAACACCCGTTTGGAAGTTGACACATTTTCGATGTCTGCAGGTAGACTGTTAAATATTGTAGGAACTAAACTTTTATCACATCTTTGTCCATAATAATTATTGCAAGTGGGCACTTCGAACGTTTTACATTGTTTTGCACTTCGAGGCCTTAATTGTACAGTCCTGATTTTGTACTCTTGGTGACAGTAATGATCTAATGCAACTAATAGCGCTACTCTCTCATGTACCGGCAGGATTTTACATTCAACAAACAATCTCTCATAGTTTGTTTTTTTACATCGTAGTTTGGTTTTATTGTCTGCCAATTTTTTCATAAATCTAATTTGTAAGGTTTTAATTTTATCCAAGTATGTTTTAAACGTACGTCCATAACATGCCAGTCCATAAGAAAGCAGCGAATCCACCAGCGCATAGTACACAACAAACAAAGTAGCCCTGTCCAGCACTACACTGAGGTGGTGGAATTTTACAGTTTTATAGGACGATAGTTTAATAAACTTGGGTAATAAACCCTAAAAATATCAATAAAAAAGAAAAACAAGCTCGTCACGTGATGATCCAGTGGTCAAGCGTGATCAAAATAGCGCCTATCAATAATATAAAAGTTTTCAATCATTTTACTCCATTTATCTATTGTTAGTTGATAAAATAATTTTACAAAAAAATTGTTAAGGTTGGTTCAAAAGCCCGTCTTAGATATTCAAGTTTTATCCAGACACTTTTTATACTTTATCGAAAAAACCTTGAGTTCTTTGTGCGTTTATAGATGAAAAACTAATCTCTCTTGACAACAATGAAAACTAATTTAGTTCGGAAACTTGTCTTGTTATTTTATCTAGCCTTTCTTTTGTAAACTTTTACGGATTAGTGGAGTGGTGTATTTTTTTTGTTTTTCTCAATACTAAATCGCTGTTAACCTTTGATGTTTGAAAATAAGGGTGAGTTGCACCATTTAACTATAACGACGATAACAAAACCGTTAACAGCTGTCAAATCGTGGAATTGACCAATAGGCGGCCGTTTCACGACTGGTTATGGTTTGGTTATTGTTATAGTTAAATGGTGTAACTCACCCTAAAAGGTTTCTTTTTTTAATTAATTTGCAAGTATGGGTACAAAAAACGGTGACATAAAAATATAACAAGCATCAGACATATTTAACCAGAAGTCATGCAAAAGTACAAAAACTACACTGGAGATTCTGAGTAGAGAGGTATTAGAATAAATAAATAAAAATTGAAATAAAATAAAAAAATAAAATATTAATAATAAAATGAAAAAAAAAAGTATTATTTTCAATAAGATAATTGCTGTGTCAGTCTGTTGGTCTGTTACAGAAAAGGTTTTAAATAATACATATTTTAAAATAAATAAAAAAAAAGTTTTTTTTTTAAATGGCCGTCTCCCCCTCTCTCCTAATTTGCTTAAAAACAGTGGAAGCATAAATTTTAAAGGTGGATCAAACTCTTCATGATAAAATCAGTTTCTTGTTAGAAAAATAAAAGTCCAATAAGGATATTTTTAAACGAGATTGTTAAAAGGGGCAATGTAACATATTTTACATTATTTGGATTATGTTTTTTTTTTTATATTGAAGCAGTGGTGGCCCAGCACGATGAAAAAGTCGTGAGGCATGTTCTAGAATAAAAATTCGAAGACACGTGGCATCCAGTACATCCACCAACCCCAAATGAGCCCGCGTGGTGGAGCTCCATTCGATAAATATCTTAAAGAGAAGGCCTGAGTCCCGGTAGCGGGTACATTGTAAGGCTGATTATGCTTAGCTAACTTTTATCCCTTAAATTTAACAATAAAATAAAAATCAAATCAATCTAATTCCCCGCTTGACTTTGAGTTTCTTAATACCAATAACTGTGTTTAAGTAAAAAGTGAATAGATTTCGCAGGGGCTCAGAAGGGTCAAAGCCTACTGGGGCCAGGGGTGATTCGAAAGAGGTCTCCGGGGCCCTGGAGCAATGTCAGAGAAGGAACAGGAGTGGGTTTTTAGTCAGTAAAAGTCTAACACTATCTCCCGCTCCGCACAAGAGCGAGGAATGTCATTAGATGATTTTCCCACCAAAAAAAGTCAACAGTTTATTTTTAGGCAAGAGTTTTGCATCGTCGATCACTCATCGCTTCAGGTGAATTAATCGTAGTAGTCAAACGCGAGCCTTTAAATAAAAAACAAAAGATTATAAAACGCAAAAACAAAAACATAACAGCCTCTATCAACAATAACCCTTCACCGCTAACCAGGTCGCTGTTGTAAAAATAAATCTATTAACCCTATAATAAAACAAACAAAAACGCAGCGTATTTATGAGGCATGTAACAACAATGTAACAAAAGGTAACATTAGCGGTGCTCGTGAAAAGACGCCACCATGTGTAACGCCTGTCGATACACCCTGTATAGGAATATAGTAAAATTTACAACATAAATATTCGTCAATTCACTGACGTTGGCGTCTGCCTTTGTTAGAGGTTTACAGTAGAAACTTTGATTCCGTACAAGTGACGAGCGAAAGAGTTTTTTGCTACCAAGTGCAGCTTGTGTTAATGCAATTAAAAATGACGCGGTTCTTTAAACAATTGATATAGTTTAAGAAACTCTTTACTTTGAGATGGAAATTTATCAAATAACTTTTCTGGATGGTGTACGATTTTAACACAACGAGCGATTGACTCGGGCTTGGTTTTTATCAGACGGCCAAATGGTGAACAACCGATTGCTCGCCGTCTGCAAGCCCGTGCCTACGATGGCAGAATCGCCCTGCGACACCCAGTGTCCGGGGCGTCTTCTGCGGTAGTCCGTAGAAATCTCAAGGCCCCAGGCCGAGGCGTGAAAATGACAGCCACCTGGCTGAAACCGCGATGTCGGTCATTCTCACTAAGCAGTGATGAGAGTAACGGTGGTTTGTCGCTCTCATCACTGCTTTGCAAAAGGTCACAGCTTCGCATTTTCTTAAACCTTGAACAAGACCGGATGCGATAGGTCACCACCACCGATTGTCTCCACGAGGATACGGTGACGCAAGCGGGGCAGACGTCCACAGAATACTCGGGCATTTCCGGGTGAAAGGTAAACAGGTATCTTCCGAAATACCCATGCCCGCTGAGGACCTGTGTAATGACACATGGCTCCCAAAGGTAGTCTCTAACAATGGGCATCTTCAGAAGGCTTAAAGTCACCCAAAAGGTAATGGAAAGGACTACGCACGAAGTTTTCTTGCATGACCAAATCAGGAGAACCAAGGTTACGGACATAGCCCGAAGAATCACCAAACTTAAGAGGCAATGGGCAGGGCACAGTGCTCGCAGAAGAGATTGCCGTTGGGGCCAAAAGGTTCTAGAGTAGTGACCGCGTACGGCAAGACGCATCGTCGGAAGGCTTCCTTCAAGGTGGATCGATGACCTGGTAAGGGTTGTGGGAATCCGATGGATGCGAGACCCACTGGACACATGGGGAAGCCTTTGACGAACAGTGTACGTCTTTTGGCTGAAATAATAATGATGATATCCATATCCAGATTCAAAATTAGACATCCATAACATTCCTGCAAACGCCACCGCTTATCGCTTGCTCCACTCAATATGCCAAACCTCCGGCCTCCCCCACCCCGCGACATTTCCCCGACAATGCCCTCCCTGCTTGAGGAAATATTTTATCTTTCTTCATAAAGGAAGCCAACAATGGTAGAGTGATGTATTTAGGAAATAAATGTCAAGCCATCACTCAGAGTTCGGTCTAAAGTACATTTTGGACTGTTCTTAGTGGCAATACGAAATATTAACAACGCCTTAAATCATAAATAAAGTACTGACTTCTAACCTGAATGTTGCGGGGGCGTTAGTTGTTTCGTATTGTTTGTTTTAAATGTTGATGGTGTGACTGTCTGTCACTAATTCCAAATTAATAACAAAATATTATATTTGTCTTTGAACATTACGTCTGGCGACATGGGCCACTTAGACCCTCATAAATCGTCCTTTTAATGTGAAAGGAACAATTACAAAAAAGGGAAATATTTTAGCACAATTGTAAAGAAATGACCAAAATACCCAACACGTGCGAGCAAGTCGTGAGAACCAAGCGACCCAAAACTTCTTAGAAACTATACAAAAACAATGCTAATAAGTAATTGACAAGCGATACTGAGCCTTAAGGCGAGAGGAGGGACTCATGACTCGGCAGGATACGACACTTCGGGTCGGACCCTAGGAGGGCACAGACGTGCAGGGACTTCGCGTCAGACCCGAGTAGGGGACAGACGTCCAGGGACTTCGCTTCAGGCCCTAGTAGGGGACACACGTTTAGAGATACTTAGCGTCAGGGCCGAGTAGGGAACACACGTCTAGGGACACTGAACATCAGGGCCGCGTAGAGGACACGTCCAGGAGGATCTAGCTAAACCAGCCGTCTCAGTAGATATCATAGGCCAATGTCCCGTTGTAATTCTTAGGAGTGCCAGTATTGTGATACAGTATTAGATATTATAGGTGGACTGAGTCCAGTTTAGGCTTGTCAAATATTTATAGTACAGGTCTGTGCGTGTGAGTCAGAGTACGAATGGATGGGCGTTGATTGTGATCTAGTGAGTAGTGTGTAAGTACGCGAGTGAATCTCAGCGGCAGTGTTGAAGACTGAATGGGTGAGTGTTGTATGTTTTATCCTTCCTTACTCCATCCTATGACAAGGTATCCTGAGCTTGCGGTTGGTGTTAGGGACTCGGAGAAGGCCTTCCTTTGGAGTGAGCATGACATTGACTTTCCTTCGAGAGGACTTGACACTTCCAGCCACACGTGGCGCAACCATGACTGAAGCACTGCCAATTGAAGGTTGAACCGAATAAACATTCGCTACCTGCTAAGGCTAGTTTGAGCCACACTGAGATCACGAACCACCAAACGTTAGCGACGGCTACCTCCCCCTAAGAACTGACTGACAGTAGAGCGATCTACATTGCTCTTGTTATACGCACACTTCCAGGGAGCGGGGGTAGGCTTCACCAAGTACCCCAAACTGCATTGATAGTCGTTCTAAGGAACGCTAGGGAGCGTATCTCGTTAAAACACACCCGGCCCCCGTAGGCCTCTTACTGATACAAAAAAAAATAATATTTAGCGAGACACGTAATTTGGACTCATCTCTGGAAACTCCGCAAGCTAGACGTAGCTCGGAGACACGTAGGTTATGATGTCCTCACCTTTGGGTAGAGTAAGGAAGTGAGAAGTGTCGATAAACCACTTCAGCGTGAAGCAAGGCAACTGTAAATAGTTCTGCGACCGACTGACGATACGTCACGCTTGTTTAAGTTTTGTATTGTCTTATTGAAGAGTGAGTAGGCCGTTATAAGGAGTCAATTGTAGAAGAAGTGTGTCTTATCCAATAGCAGAGGCCTCACAACCCTTTGCCGTAGGATTGGTCAGGACACGCACGAGCGAAACGGATTAAAGTAGTTCCTAAAATAATTTAACTTGCAAATACAAGCGTCACGTGTCATATACCCTTTTGCAGCCCTCTCAGTCTCATAATATTCATAACTCAAAAGAAAAGTAGATTATCCTTCCTTATCCCTTGGATTTCCAACCCTATTTGATTTTAACTTTGTTTTCTCAATTCCCCACCTAATCCCCTAGCTTTCTAAGTCGGGAGAAGGTGACATATTCCTTGGAAATCCATTACTTTCGGTGGGAGCTTGTCCAAGTCACTGGTTGAAAGTTACAAGGGCGGGCGAATGGTGGCGCTCGCCCTCTTCCCCTTAGGGGGAAGCCGACCTTCATACCTTCATGTAGGGAAATTCAGGAAAAATGAAAATATTATCAGCCTAGGGTCTTATTGGAACAGTCACAATGGAATGTTTGATAAATGATATTTATTTTGCAAGAGGTAAAAAACACTTTGTACGTCATTTTGCTTTTTATCGTCAGTTTAAACTAGGTGAGGCCGGTGTTTCCTGGCTGACTACCCTGAGAAGAAACACCGAAACAAACTCAGGATCAAAGTCTCTTTTAAAGTCTATACAGTAATTATGTAATGGTCAAATCACATGAGAACCATACAGATTTGTTTGAGATGGTATTTTAAAGAAAAAAAAACTTACAGATTTGAGTGGACTTACCCAGTCAGTGCAAGCATTTGTTAGTGTTCGCAAAGCTCAACTCAGATCTACTAAGGAGCGCAACGACTTGACGAACAATAAAGAAGGACAATTGGGTAGGCCGCAGAAATACTGACAGAAAGCTAAGAGTTGATTTCGATCGAGTGGTGAAGTGGATATAGAGCAGTAATAGCCCAGTGCTTATGGTCTCGACTTACGAGTTGTCGAGTCATGTTTATCGCAAATAGACTCTTTTTCATTCTATCTTTTTTTTTGTCTTTAGTCGGAGGTTTAAAACCAGCCAAGCGCATTACTTTGTGGACTTTATTTCAGCACCACTGCTCTCAAAACGGTGAGAGAAACCATCGTGAGAAAACTGTCTTGGAACCAAAAATTTGAAGACATGTGATATTCACCAAATACCTGGGCCCGTCAACTGGGCCCGTGAAGTGAATTACGGCCCATTCCCACTTCTAGAGGAGATGCGTAAAACCTAGCAGTGGGAATATTATAAGGCTGATAATAATATCAACTAAGTACAAATTGATTTACAAAAAATTTATTGAACCACTGAAGGTCATTCGGAAAAATTCCATCAAAAGTTTTGCTTATGTTATTGCTTAGTTAGGGTTGTCAGGGCAAAACATTTAATTTAACATTTTACATTAAACCTCTGTTGTTTAAAAACTCTTTCATTACGCACGTTAAAACTCTTATTTGATGAGTTTCCGTTCCACCATTCTTGTTTAACTTCGAAAAAAGTTCACAAAGGCAAGCCAAGTTTTATTTATGTTCAAAAATAAAAAAAAGAAATTGAATAGTAAAAATTAAATTTCAATCTTTTAATATGGGAAACCTTGAAATTTTTTTGGACATTGTATCTGAATTTTTATACTGTTTAAATCTTTTATTATTTTGTTAAGTAAGTTTTTTCAAAGCTTGTTTGTAATAATTAAGGAGCACTTTAATATTTAATACAGTCTTGATGATTGATGAAGATTGCTCACATATACTGATTTCATAGTTTTATGTCGCTTTTTCTCTATAACAAACACTTATTTTTTATTGCTGATTTTAGTAGATATTGTGACGTGAAATTTGTGTTGTTTTACATACAATAACGTGTTGCATCTCTATTGGGGCATGAGCCGAGCAGTGCCAACAGTCTTTAGAAAACCGTAGTGGATAGACCTGCCCCCTAGCCAAGTTCCTCTTGTGTGGAACGCCTCGAGTTGGCCACGCCTTCAATTCCTTTGTTCTGACTACGTGACTGAGCAAGCTGATGATGTCAGGAAAAGGAATCGGAGGCGTAGCCTACTCGTGGCGTTCGACGCAAGAGAACCGGAACCAAACGGCTGGTAACTTGGCTTAGGAGAGATGATGACCCAATATGGAAACACGGGACGAGAACGTCAGTGTTGTCCTAAACCGTGTCTAGAAATAGTGATGGTGTTAGTTGTTTGTGAATATTCGTTAATTATTATCATTATACATTTACTTAATTTTATTATTATTATCGATTATAATATAGCAAATTTTCCAAAAATTCTAGTTTTGCAAATTCAAAAAAAAAATACATGTAAATTTTGAATTTTGAAAAACTTCACAATGGCATATATAATAAAATAGAATATCGTTTTATTTATAAAACTTAGTTAAAGTAAAATACATAAAAACAATTATAACGCACACAATTGCATTTTTACCTGAACTAGGTTGAACTAGGTTGCAGTGGGACACAACGGTCTAATAACAATAATGGGTTGGACCTGTATTTCAGTCTAGAAAGTTCTTAGAAACTTAATAAATTAAGAGTCAATAAACTCACTATATTAAATAACCTAAATTTAATTAACTAAAAGCAAAAAGGAGGTATTCCGTCATTCCGAGATGCTAAGTAAATATTGTACAATAATCTTTTTACAGCTATAATAATTTAATTTCTACAAGTACTAGCTTTTGCCGTTTCTCACTTTTTTAATAAAGAAATTAGCCTATGTCCGTCTCCAGAGTCCCAACTATCTCTGAACCAAAATTCATCAAAATCGGTTTTGCCATTTAGGTTTGAAGACGTAACAAACAAATAAACAAACAAATTCAGTTTCGCTTTTATAATATTAGTAAGGATTTACTTTATCCTACTCTATGAGTGCCAATTATACGTACCTACGTCTGTACGACTTGAATGACCTCGAAAAACGCTTAGGGTGAGTTGCACCATTTAACTATAACGATAACAAAGCCGTTAACAGTTGTAAAATCGTCGAATTGGCCAATAGGCGGCCGTTTCACGGCTGGTTATGGTTTGGTTATCGTTATAGTTAAATGGTGCAACTCACCCTTAATTGTTGTTTTGTATTTGACCGAAAATTTTGGTTTCTTTAACTTTGTTATCCCTAGAAAAATGCACAAAAAGTTTATTTTTAAACGGTTTTATTTAGCTCACCCCGTTTTTTTTTTATGTATTTCTTGGTGATTTACGTAAAAACGCGCCATTACGTTTTAATAATATCCCGGGGCACCCGAGAGATTAACCCTATCTAGGTGAGATCTGTTTTTCAACTTCGCAGACATTTTCAAAGTATGAAACAATAGAACTAGACCAGTGTCGATAATTTTTAAAACAAAAAAAAACGAATAGTAGGATGAAACCCATCACAAAAGGAGGAGAATATTATAAAAATGAAAGGAAAAATAATTTACGGGCGATCTGAGGTCGGGAAGGGGGTGGGGGTGACTTTTTAAGGGGAAAAAACGGTTTTTCTCGATTTCCGGCAAAACTAAAAGTCCTATGAAAAAAAGTCAAATAGCAAAGTTGTAGGTAATAAAAAGATCTAAAACTTTTGGATTAACACTTTTTTCACATAACCTCAAAATTTATGTGAAAAATTCAAAAAACCATGTTTTTGGTTTTTTATTTTTATCTC
This sequence comes from Mythimna albipuncta, assembly GCA_929112965.1. Lineage (NCBI taxonomy): Eukaryota > Metazoa > Arthropoda > Insecta > Lepidoptera > Noctuidae > Mythimna > Mythimna albipuncta. The sequence goes on from OV815972.1 coordinate 6,221,236, forward strand.
TTTCAAAAAACAATATTTTATCACGAAATTTGGTGAAAACTTACCTTTTTATGTCCCAAATACGCTGTAATTTATTTGATTAGAAGTATTCCTTTTTTCACCTTATTTTGAATAAATATCGAAAAATCACCCTAATTTTCAATCGAAAAATCACCCGTCAAAATATCTTTTTTTTTCAAAAAGTTTATATGGTGTCTGTTCGTTGAAATCTCTACTTTCCGATGGTGAAAAAAAATATTTATGTTACCATAGTAAATCTTCTCAGCAAATTCAAAAAACCGAAAAAAACTCGAATTCGAAATTTTTTTTTCAATTATTATATTGAATGTAGAGCTATTTATTAAAATTTTCACTTTAATTACTCGAAAAACGTAAAATTACATGTTACATAGATAACAAAAAAAATTACAAGTCAAAATATAGTACTATAATTAACAAACAAATAAGTTGATAAAATTAATACTTAATAAGACGTCTACAATATTTGGAGAAAGGAGTCGAATCTTCTTTAAGTTATATGAGTAGATGCCTATTTATAACTATTTTTAGATAACTTATATTTATCTGAGTGACCTACGAAAAATTTTAGCCCATCAAAAGGTATTTCATAGAGGAGTGGGGAAGGGGCTAGGCGGGTCCGGGTCTTACTACATACATACCTAATATATTATTTCGTAGCAGCTGTAACAACCGTTAGCCTAGCCAGTATTCGAAATACAGTATAGTATACAACATCGTTTATAATAATACATGTGCACGTTGAGTTTCTTGAAGATAATTATGACAAGTTTACAAAAAAACTAAGAAGATTAAAAAAATAATAATCTCCTTTATTTTTCACAAACAAACTTAGTTACTCCCATAAGATATATAAAATACACATCGGGAGTAACTAAGTTTGTTTGTGCAAAATAAAGGAGATTATTATTTTTTTAATCTTCTTAGTTTTTTTGTAAACTTGTCACAATTATCTTCAAGAAACTCAACGTGCACGTGTATTTTTTTAAACGATGTTGTATACTATACTGTATTTCGAATACTGGCTAGGCTAACGGTTGTTACAGCTGCTACGAAATAATATATTAGGTATGTATGTAGTAAGACCCGGACCCACCTAGCCCCTTCCCCACTCCTCTATGAAATACCTTTTGATGGGCTAAAATTTTTCGTAGGTCACTCAGATAAATATAAGTTATCTAAAAATAGTTATAAATAGGCATCTACGCATATAACTTAAAGAAGATTCGACTCCTTTCTCCAAATATTGTAGACGTCTTATTAAGTATTAATTTTATCAACTGATTTGTTTGTTAATTATAGTACTATATTTTGATTTGCAATTTTTTTTGTTATCTATGTAACATGTAATTTTACGTTTTTCTAATAATTAAAGTGTAAATTTTAATAAATAGCTCTACATTCAATATAATAATTGAAAAAAAATTTCGAATTCGAGTTTTTTTCGGTTTTTTGCATTTGCTGAGAAGATTTACTATGGTAACATAAATATTTTTTTTCACCATCGGAAACTAGAGATTTCAACGAACAGACACCATATAAACTTTTTGAAAAAAAAAGATATTTTGACGGGTGATTTTTCGATTGAAAATTAGGGTGATTTTTCGATATTTATTCAAAATAAGGTGAAAAAATGAATATTTCTAATCAAATAAATTACAGCGTATTTAGGACATAAAAAGGTAAGTTTTCACCAAATTTCGTGATAAAATATTGTTTTTTGAAAGAGATAAAAATAAAAAACCAAAAACATGGTTTTTTGAATTTTTCACATAAATTTTGAGGTTATGTGAAAAAAGTGTTAATACAAAAGTTTTAGATCTTTTTATTACCTACAACTTTGCCATTTGACTTTTTTCCATAGGACTTTTAGTTTTGCCGGAAATCGAGAAAAACCGTTTTTTCCCCTTAAAAAGTCACCCCCACCCCCTTCCCGACCTCAGATCGCCCGTAAATTATTTTTCCTTTCATTTTTATAATATTCTCCTCCTTTTGTGATGGGTTTCATCCTACTATTATTATTTTTCACTTTTTATTATTTTTGAAGGCATCTACCCTGGTCTAAACTGTCTAATTGTGTTCTAATATAAAACAAGTAAACTTCAGTAAACTATGATATCAAAAAATCCTGAGTTATGGGTTTGCTTAAAAGAGTTACCGTGGCCCTGCTACCTGTGTTCCTTCAGCTACCATCGCAGACGGTAGCTGAAGGAACACAGCTTGGGTTTTAGATACTGGTTTGGTGGGTAGTTGTAACAGGTGCATAAATTAAAATTAGCTCTTGTATTTAAAATTAATTTAATTATATATAAACAGTTTTTATAATATTTTATGAAATATTTTAAAAGTTAACCTTTTGTACCTGCTGGTGTAGCGTTATATTCTCATCATTTTTATTTTACAATCTACTTGACTTCATTATGGAATCACTGACAAGCACTATCACTGAACTCAAGGAGTTGTTCAATACAAGAATGGCTGTCTTCGAAGAGGAGTTGCAAAAGACACCGCAGTCACCTGTCACGGCCTCTGGCTTGGCAGCGGAGTTCACGATTTTCCAAAAATTCGTCACACAAGCTCTCAACAGTCTTCAGCGGCAGGTGGAGTTGCTTGCGCGTAGTGTCGATCAAATGGAGATGCGCGGCCGAAGAAAGATCCTGCTGCTACATGGAGTTGACGAAGGGAATAAGGAGAATACTTCGAAGGTGGTTACCGAGTTGGTCTGCGGTAAGTTGCAGCTGAGCAATTTCTCTGTTGCTGACATTAGCCGAAGTCACAGGATGGGGCGTGCGGCTGCAAATAAAACCAGGCCTATCCTGTTCAAAGTTAGCAGTCAAGCGGTCCGTGATAGGATTTGGTTTTTGAAAACCAAATTAAAGGGCTCTGGCATCACTATGTCCGAGTTCCTTACTAAGGCACGGCATGACATTTTCTTGGCTGCGAGGGAGAGATGCGGCGTATCCAGGAGCTGGACTAAGAGCGGCTGCGTATACGTCCTGGGCTCAGATGATAAGCGGTGTCGAGTTGAGTCCCTCGCCGAGTTAGACAAGATTGCGCCTCTTCAGCCTGTAGGTATTGAGCACGAAAAGTGCGATCCTAAGGCTGTGCCGGTGCCTACTGCTGCTGCTGCGAAGACTGCAAGGCTTAAGCGTGCTGCAGTCTTGAAGAAGTGATTTGTGTTTCGTGATGTTTCAATGTTCGGGTATTGTTGTTTTTGTTTTTTGTTACCTTCACTTTTACTTTTGTAATTCTTTTCATTTTAATTTGCTTGACATGATGTTTCGCGAATTATTTATATTCTAAATTGTCACTGTCACTGTCAGTGTCAGTAAACACTTTTATTTTATTTCTAAGGGAAGGCTGTAATCTTTTAAACATATTGCCTAGTTTTCGGTCGATAGAATATTAGTACGTTTCGTTATATGTAGCAAGGTATAATTAGCTGAGTTCTCGTATATTATTATCTTTTATAAATTTTGTTAAAATTGACATTGAATGTACGGACACTCGCGTAAGAGCGGTTGTATGAAAAACAGTGAAAATGTATGTCGAGATGCATCATTTTAATTTTGTTATAAAATTGTAACGCCACCGGCAGGTAAACCAAATTATTTGGTGTATAAATCATATTTTTTTTTTATAATATAGGATTTTATTTATATATATATAATATATTTTTATTTATTTATGTCTTTAGATAACAGCAGCGATAGTGATAGTTTTTTATCTTTAACAAGTGACGATGACAGTTACATGAGTATTCCGTCTCTTGCAGACAGTCTTACAGAGCAATTTTCTGATGTACCTAACAATTTTAACGTTGTTCATATTAACGCCCAGAGTATTCCGGCTCATTTCCACGATATGCTGGCAAGTTTTGACTGTAAAAACATCCATGCTATTCTTATTTCCGAGTCGTGGCTTAAACCCTGCTTACCTTCTACAAGCTACTCTCTTCCTGGATTTGTACTGATAAGAAACGATCGAGCTGTTGGTGGTGGTGGCGGTGTTGCCATATATCTCCGTGCGCATATTCCCTTCTCTATTATCAATGTGTCGGCACAACCACCGCCATCAAACGCTGGTGAACATCTCTTTCTTGAAGTCGAACTACACCATTCGAAAGTGCTTCTTGGTGTCTATTACTGTCCTTCTCTACGTATCAATTTCTTCTCATCCTTTGAAAAACTCTTAGAAATCCTGATACCTTCTTACAGTCATAGCATAATCATGGGTGATTTTAATACTTGTCTCTTAAAAAAAGACCACCGCTCTCTTTCTCTAACTCATATTTCAGCTTCTAGTAACCTTTCCATTCTTCCACTTAGTGCTACTCACCATTTTCCAAATTCCACACCTTCGCTTCTTGACTTGATTTTTGTCTCTTCTCCTGATCGCGTCGCTAAGCATGGCCAATGCTCGGCCGATGCCTTCTCCTATCACGATCTGATTTTTCTTTCTTACAAAATTCGACCTCCTAAGGCTAAACCCAAAATCCTCATGCAACGCAATTTTGGTGGTATGAACGTTGACAGTCTTTGCGAGGATGCTAAGAACATAGACTGGTCTTCTTTGGTGACCTCTGCATCAGTCGACGAAAAAGTTAATATTTTTAATCAAAAAATCGTCGAGCTTTATGATCTGCACGCACCGGTTCGAGCAGTAAAAGTTAGACATTTGCCGGCGCCGTGGCTGACAGACGAGATTAAAAAGTTAATGCACAAAAAAGCGATGGCAAAATCAAAATTTAAGCGACGGCCTACTGATGCTAATAGGGATAGATATATTTCAGTCCGCAATCACTGTAATAAGGTGTGTAGGAACGCCAATCGCCAACACATTCATAACTCTGTCCAAAATGGGGACGCATCCAAGGTTTGGAATTTTCTAAAATCGTTGGGGGTCGGTAAAGTACGACAAGAGGTAATTTCCAAAGATTTAAACTTCAATGATTTGAACAATCATTTTTCAGCTTCGTCCAATTTTGATAGGACATTAAAATTAGAAACGTTGAATTATCTTTCATCTCTTCCGACTCCCAGTTACTCTCCATTTGTTTTTAGTCAATTCACTGCTTGTGATGTTAAGAAAAGCATTCTATCGATTACTTCGAATGCTGTAGGAATTGATTGTATCAGCCGTAAAATGTTGCTACCGGTGCTGGACGTAATCCTTCCTATCATATGCCACATCCTCAACTTTTCTACATCTAGCGGTGTCTTTCCATGCTCATGGAAAGATGCTCAAATTATTCCTTTGCCGAAAAAGTCCAACCCCACATTATTTTCTGAATACCGTCCAATATCCGTCTTACCCTTCTTGTCCAAAGTCCTAGAACGATTAATCTATAACCAAATTAGTACTTTCCTGTCTAAAAATAATCTCCTCAATCCCTTCCAGTCCGGTTTCCGTCCTGGTCATAGTACCACCACAGCCCTTATCAATATTACGGATGATATAAGGTCTGCCATGGAAGGCGGCAATCTCACGGTTTTGGCATTGCTCGATTTCAGTAATGCATTCAATGCTGTAGATTTTGACGTTTTGCTTGGCATTCTCAGCTCTCTTAATATATCTCCATCGGTGATTGACTGGTTTCGTAGTTACCTGTTTGGTCGTCGGCAACGTATTTGCATCGGAGAGACCTTGTCTTCCTGGTGTTGTACTTCTGCCGGGGTACCTCAGGGTGGCGTTTTATCCCCTTTACTTTTCGCAGTTTTTATTAACTCAATCTCCAATAATCTAATTTCATCCTACCACCTTTATGCTGACGATCTCCAAATTTACTCGCGAGCTCCTCTTGCTGATTTGTCCGAGGCTATTATCTCCATCAACCATGATCTGGCCCGCATATGCGAGTGGAGTAAGCGATATGGACTTTTGGTCAACCCCATAAAGACGCAGGTTGTTGTGGTGGGCAGTTCTAGGTTGGTTTCTAGGATTGACTGGACGTCTCTTCCCCAGGTTTTATTCGATAACACAGTTATACCCTTCTCCGAGAAAGTTAAAAACTTGGGGTTAGTCATTGATAAGAACTTCACCTGGTCTGCCCAGCTACAGGAAGTTAGCCGTAAACTTTTTGCGTCTGCTGGTTCTTTAAGGAGACTGCGTAATTTTCTTCCGACTACCACCAAGATTGCACTTGCACAATCACTTCTTCTCCCCATCCTTGATTATGCTGCTGCTAGCTATCTTGACCTTACACAAGAACAACTCGATAAACTTGAGCGGCTTCAAAACTTTTGCATAAGGTTCATATTCGGTTTGCGTAAATATGACCATGTTTCTGAATTTCGTGTGAAGCTCAAGTGGTTGCCAATTCGCCTTCGCCGGAATGCTCATATTCTTTCTCTTTTATATAATATACTCTTTTCTCCTTTTACCCCTCTTTACCTCAAGAATCGTTTTCAGTTTCTTTGCGACTCCCATTCAAAATCTCTTAGGTCATCAGATAACTTACGACTCAAGATGCCGGTGCATTCCACAACCTTCTTAGATAAATCCTTTACTGTCCAGGCTACCCGTCTGTGGAATGCATTACCGGATGCTATAAAACGCGCTCAATCATTGCCTGCCTTCAAGAGACTTGTTAAGGATCACTACTTGTCGCTGTGATTATTCGAAAGTCGTTCTTTCTTATGATTGCTCATATATTTGGTATGTATGTATTATATTGCATATGTATGTATCTGTGTATCTATCAATTATAATAATTATAAATGTAATTAATTTTAAAATAGGTAATACTTATTGTTGAACTTATGACAGCCCATATCATGTTCTGACAATTACTGTCTATTCTAGGTTGCCTGGAAGAGATCGCGGAATGCGATAAGGCCGCCCATTGTACGTGTTTTAGATATAAGTTTTTCTTTGTTATATTTTGTATGTACAATAAAGTATATAATAAATAAAAAAATAAATAAATACTTTTTTCGGTGGGAAAATCATCCAACGACATCCCCCGCTCTTGGATGGAGCGCGAGGGTGTGTCAGACTTTTTCTGACTAAAAACCCACTGCTGTTCCTTCGTTATCTTTCATATCAGTAGGATCAAAGCCTACTAGCGCCAAGGCTTTGTTTCTAAAAGGAAAACTCGACTCTGATATGAAAGACAACGAAGGAACAGGAGGGGATGTCATTGGATGATTTTCCCACCTAAAAAAAAAATCTACACGAAATAAAAACAAAAGAATACCATACGCTTTCAACCGCATGAAGTTGCGTAGAAACCTGTATAATCATGCAATCCCTGTCTTAGGCATGAATTGCGAAGGAACGAAATATGAAGGGCACGTTATAGCGGACCCAACGCTTCCCGTATTCATTCGACCTAGCGGAAAGGATTACGTATTCGCCTTAACCCTATTGAAATAAATGGATATTTGCGCCGTCATATGAAACCATAGGCATGGAGAATGGATTGAGCATTTCTATCGACTTTACTTATGCAACATTCTATTGGCTACCGTTGTTGTAAAAATACCAAACTATTTGCAATTAATCATTGGGACGTTTTGATAGCGCATGTCATTTTTAACTTCATTACTATTAAAATCACTGAAATAATGTCTCTTTATCAGCTCAGGTTTTAAGTAAATATGAGCCAAAAAGTTTTAAAGACAGATAGAGATCGTGCACCCCGTTATCGCTTTTTCACAAGCTTTCTTCAATTATTATTAATTTTTCTGTTAACGAAAAGTGCATCATTTGCCGTTGCATGGTTTTGCCTTTACAAGAAAACAAAATTCCAACGCCCGGTTTTACATAATAGTTAATTATACCAATTTTATATTTCTGTCTATTATCTATTAATAATCACAAATTATAAATGAATTCTCTTTCTCTCTCTCTCTCTCTTTCTCTCTATGTGTAATCGTCCTGCCGTAGTTGAGGGTCATGATTATTAATTATTTAAAAATACATAAATATCTTGACATGATGCCTTTGGACCCACTACCACCCCCCACAAAAAGCTCCAGCGCCCACTAGGAGGCGATATCACCTCGTTGGGAATCTATGGTTTGGTAGGAGTCAGCAGATAAACAGACAGACGCGGAAAGCAACTTTGTTTTATAATGTGTAAAGATAAAAAGATTTCGAAAGGGCTACAATAGAGATTTACCAAACCACTCGCCCTTCGTCTCTATGGCCAAGTCTGTTGACTATCTCCCGCTCCGCCCAAGAGCGGGGGTTGTCATAAGATGATTTTTCCCATCGAGAAAAAAAAAAAAACCACGCGGTTATTTTATTCCTTTATACAAAGTGAAAACTGAACAACACTCAGTTCATTCTCCACGACTATGTATGAAACTAACCAAACGGCTACAGTAGCTAACAAAGGTTACGTACTTATGTGCATCTTCAGCATCGTTTCTATTTTCAGAGGGCTGAATGTTAGAACGTGGTTAGGGGGCTTAAAATACCCTGTGATGGGGTTTAGACGGTAATTGCGCAGTTGAGTGTTTTTTTACTACCTTATTAAGTGTATTGTAGTAGCTGCGACAATGGCTCGCGAGAAAGCTTCAGATTGATCAAAGCACCCTACGTGTTACTGCGGAATAGATTTTAATTTTATCTTCGTAGTTAACCCAAAAGCCAAATCCTCTTCGTCGAAAAGGATCTTCTTTTTAATGACCTTGAACAAGTTAATTTCCATTTATACCATTTGTCAAAAGTGCTTTTTTATTTAAAAAAACGCTATTGAAATATTATGTGATCAATCCTAGATATTTTCGATTTTTGATAATTTAACGTCGCGTTCGCACCGCGGCACACGGAGTGGCTACGCGCGTGTATTAAGCTTCGCTTTGTAAGAATGGATGTGGTTGTGTCCACTGCAACGTCTGCAACCCACAGCGAGGCTACGCATGAATTGATGTCATTGATACACGCGTGGCTTGCTCGAATAAGCGGTTACTTTGCTCAAAGCTGTCGACGTGTATCAACGTTTCCACTGGAATACACGAATATAACCCACGAATTTTTTTTTTCAGTTTTTTGTATATTTTGTATCTAGTCATAGAATGGCATAAGGGCATAGAATCACTTCTCAGCCCGTCCCACCTCCCACAGTAAAGCCCATGTCCGTGAATTAGAGTTGCACGTGCGTAGCCTCTCCTTGCGCCGTGCTGTGGTATACATAGTCGTGGGTCTTTGTAAACCTACTCCAGTGGAAACATAGACCCATGTTGTCAAACAAATTAGCACACGCAGCTAAAATGCGCCGAGTGCCCGAGCACAGAATGCGCCGTGGTGGGCCACACAAACAAATTCAAGAGTCTAGATGTCATATGGCGGTAAGTCCCCACTTTGAGGCGTGGCTGGAAAGACCTCACGGCGTCCTTACCTTCCGCATGACGCAGGTCCTCACTGGACATGGTTCGTTCGGGAGTTTCCTGCACCGGATTCATGCGGAAGTGACGCTCGGGTGTCGCCACTTTGCGGAACGCCCGGAGGACACGGTGGAGCACACAGTCAAGGTGTGCCCCGCTTGGGCGGAGCATCGCCGTGCCGTCGTGGGGCCGATCGGCTGTGGAGACCTCTCGCGCCGAGCCTTGGGCCATGGTCCGGAGCGAGAAGGAGTGGCAGGCGGTCGCCGACTTCTGCGAAGCAGTAATGCTCGCACAGGAGGAGGCCGAACGCATCAGGCAACGGCGTTATCGCCGCCGCCGCCGCAACCGGGATGCTGATCCCGATTTCCGGCCAACGTAGGCGCGGGCTTGCGGACAGTAAACAATGGGTAGCTCACTGTCCGGCCGTCCTGTAACTGTCGAAGCCTACTGAGGCCAGGGTTATCCGAAAGGGCGCTCGAGCCCCGGTATGAAGGCTAGAAGGAACGGGGTGGGTCTTTTAGTCAGTAAGAGTCTGACACTATCTTCCGCTCCACCCAAGAGCGTGGGATGTCAATGCATGATTTTTTCCCATAATAAAAAAAAGATGTCTCACTTTGTCTTTAGCTTTATAAATGCTGATAAAATGCCAATGTCAATGTCATGGGTTCTTGTTTGGTCTAACATTGCACATAAATGTCGTCGTATAATTTTACATATAACGCTCTTCATACTTAAGTATGTAGTTCAGTAATTTCAGTAAAGAAAAACGTAATATACCGTAAACAAAATGTAGCTTTTTTTCAACAGAAGAATAAAATTACAGCCTGTATTTTAAGTGCCAAAATATGCTACGAATTCCGTAAAAGAAATAGGTTGACGAAATTAAGACGAAGAAGTAGTGCTTGAATTATAAAAGGCATCTCCACCATTTTGAAGTGCGACCAAAGCTTTAAAATGTGTCGCGAATTCGAGCCACAACAATCACCCTTTTGAAGGCGAACACAAAAGCCAGCCGTGGTTCCGTATCTAAATTGGACAATTAGAGACCTTTTGTCATTTAATTGTTTATCTGTCCAAAACAAGGCTACGCTTAACTGCAAATTATAAATAACTGGCAGCTTAATGAAGTAAATGAGTTTCACGGCGATAAAAAATGTGGGTGGCCATTGTATGGGGTTTGTTTTTGTGTTTTGTGAGGGAATATGTGCTTGGCATATGTTTAAATATAGGAAACCCATGGCTGCCGACATAGCCTGAAGAGTTGCCAAACTTTAGTGACAGTGGGCAGGGCATACTGCTCGTAGATCAGATGGTCTAAGGGGTCAAAAAGATCTGGAGTGGCGACCGCGCACCGGTAGACACAGCGTTTGAAGGAGGCTTCCGGCGACTGGGACCGCAATTAACTAGGACCGCGGTCCCAGTCGCCGGATCCGTAAAAATTAAATAATTTTCTTCCGGCGACTGGGACCACTAATAAATGATAACTTAAATCAAATAATGTACAGTCAAACAACGATGTAATAATTGAATAAAAATCCTTTTTGATTTAAAAAGTAGGGTAGGTAGGTTTAGGTTTTATTTCGACGTCAGCGGCTTTGTGAAAAGTGACATTTTTGCTCCAATAGCATCGTTTTATTTTTTTGTAGAGTTGCTTTTCTATATTGTGAAAATATGGTAATTCTGTAGCAAACTGTAATCCCTCGTCTGTTCTCCCTGTAGTTCTGAAACTTCCATATTATTTTCAAACACTTGCGCAACAGGGATATTTAAGTCCTTTTGAACATCTTCTACACATTTTTGCATTTGGCGGTTCACTATAACCTTCGCGAAATCAATAGGTTCATGACAATGAGCAGTTTCATTCAAAATAGTCATCGCATCGACTCTAATTTTTATTGTCGCGTTGCAAACACTTTTTCTTGCACATCGCCAGAGTTTTGAGCCATCTTTGTTTATTCTTTTAAGAATATATTCATAGCCAGCTCTTCGCAAAAGTTCACGTCCTCTTTGTGTGACATCAATATAAAACTACTGTTCAACTCGTGAAATTGAAGGACTTTTTTCATCCATTTTGATAATTCTAAAATCGAAAAAAAAATATTAACTACATATCAGATAATCTTATTAGATGTCAATTTTTTTTTTTGTGATATTAAAAAGTCTCATCAAAGATGAGAAACAATTTAAAGTAAAAATATTTGTAAGCTCGTTTTTTAACCCCCTTATTAGCTTGTTTTGTTCATAAATAAGTTAATAAAAAATTGTTTTACATACCTGAAGACTATTAAATGAAGTCACTACACCACCACTCACTCATACAATGATCTAATACAAAACTGTCTGATGCAAAACTTGACTTTCTTGTTAGTGATTGGCCGAGCCAGTCATCGGGCGATGCAAAATTTCCCGTTTATAACAAAAGGGCTACCTGACCTTGAATTCGACTGGCAAAACCGACTCGAGTTAGAAAGGGATAGTAATATACAATCATACAATGCTATTGCCTTTGTGTGTGTTTTACCTGCATGTGTGAATTATGTAAAAATGGGCTAGCTTAATCTAATAGATTAAGCTAGCCCATTTTTACATAATTACCTAAGCGATATGTTATTCATATATAGAATTTTTTTCGTTTGACTGTACCAATTTTGGCTTCTATAATAGATTTTTTTAAGTTACCTATGAGTGGTCCCAGTCGCCGGAAGAAAATTATTTATTTTTTATGGATCCGGCGACTGGGACCGCGGTCCTAGTTAATTGCGGTCCCAGTCGCCGGAAGCCTCGTTTGAAGGCCTTCTGCATGGTGGACCGATAACGTGGTAAGAGTCGAGGGAATACGATGGATGCAAAACGTTCGTTGTGCGACACTTGGGGGAGGCCAGAAGTGGACGCCTTTCGGCTGAAATGATGAAGATAATGATGATACGAGTAGGTTTAAATGCTCAGCCGGATTGTAGCCGGTAAATGTCCACTAAGTTAAGAATATACCTAGAACATGTAACTGATATAATGCATACCCTATACAATTTAATTTGTAAATTAAGCAATGAATTTTATTTATATGCAATGCAGAGCTAGTGATTTTTTTTTGTACGCAAAATGGTCATCTTAAGTTTGGTTCAATATATTATGCGCATAACACACTATATTGGTAGTGATTCGGTATCGGTACTATCTACGCACGCACACATTTTAACACGCTAGTGATGCAATTGAGATTTACTAAAGAAGGTAATTATGGTTTCGTACCCCTTGTAGGATCACTTTGTTGACCGTCTGTCCGTCACCTGTTTGGTCTGGGGCAATGTTTGAAAGAGTTAACGTGGCTGACGTCAGATTAGTCAGTAAAACTGACACACCTTCTCACTCCTGATTAAAGTGAGAAAAGGCATTGAATGATTTCTCACCTCAGTAAAAAATGTTGTCTGGTAGCAATTGCTGTCAGCGATGAGACCGCCTAAATACCTTGCCAGTTTACAAGTTAATGAGCATATGACCTTCTTAGACGCCACAATATTATACCTACTCTTTGATCTTAGCCAAAAGGCCGAGAAGCGATAGATTTAATACCTAGTTGTGTCTCTTCTCTTGTCCATTTATTAAACATACTACAATTACAAACTTGAGCCTGTATAATAAGCCTAGAAACCGCAGAAACCTACAAAATATTTCCTTTGTAACGCACATAATGCCAGCATCTGTAGCTCCCGGCTACACTTTATGAATAAGATGTTGAGGTTAAGTCTCCGTAAATAAACACAGAACCCGTGTACCGCTTACGTTTATAAGCATGTAGGTCAAACTGTCCTTAGATCTTGGAGCTGTTCTGCATGACATACAGTGTAAAATACGTTAGGGGGTAAAATGGTCTTTGGTGAGGAAATATGGCACCCTTTAAAGGTCTCTGTCTAGACCAGGTTCGACAAAGGTCAGTTTTTCATTTACCCTTATCTTGTATGGACTAAGGATCCCGTCTAAGATGCTAGAAAAAACCGAATAGGTAGTTGTTAACCTTTTAATCGTGGAATTTACAGACACAATAGAAAGACAATAGGTGCGCGAACGCCGGCGTTCGCTTGGGGTTTAATGAATAAAAGACGTTTATATAAATATATTTTTATTGATATGCTCGCGTTTGACCAACATCTCAACTGATGTGGTCAACAACGGAGAGCACTTGCCTAGAAGCAAAATGTTCTCTCTTGACTTGAAGACCTCTAAGTTGTAGCTATCAGTTCAGCAGAGAATGTCACTCCTTGGCGTATTAGAAAAGATGAAAAAAGAAATGAGACGGTATTTTAAGCCGAAACAGTTGTTCATACTTTATGAAGCGCAAGTTTGATCATTTATTCAGTACTGCTAAAATTTTCTGTCAAATGCCAGCTTGGTGCGCTAGAGTCGATTGAGAAACGTACCAACAAGATCATCATCAATGATGTACTTGTCAAGTTAAAAACTCCAAAGTCTTAAGCATCGGTGCCGAATTGCTAGCCTTTTATATTTTGGAGTGTGCATTAGTGGTCAAAAGCGGGCCTATAAATTATGAAAAAAAAAAACAAAGTTCAGATACATCACACTGAAAATATGGGTCCAACACACCCCATTTAGGAAATTTCTAACTCTGTTAGACGTTTCGCATATCTATAATAGTATAGGTTCAGTGGTTAATATTTAAAAAGATTAATCTCGAGAAGTACCAACTGATTCAATTACAAACATTTTATACAAGTAAAGTAGAGCGTAAAAGCTTGTACTAACTTATAATGTCTTGAATCAACTGAGATGAATCCTCTCAGTTACAAGAAAAAATAATATTTTTTTATCTCCTATAATAAAATCAGTTAACACTTAGGCAAAGTGTATCTTAGGTATAAACTGCCAAACCGTATGATCATTTTCTGCCTAAGCTATTTCTCAACAAAGTTACGGTCGGCTTTCAGCCTGACCGAATGCGGCTACCTGTGTTTTACATGGCGCGACTGACCCTACAATCCAGTTATTAGGCGATACGAAAGTCCTTTGGAAAGACTGTGGATCAGATTAGATGTTTCTGGCGTCTGACAACCTATAAAATCGTCAAAGATCACAATACAAAAAAGAAAAACAACAATGAAAAGCAAACAAACAACAACAACAAAACAACAATAAAGAATATAATAAATAATAATGACAACCAGGACTAAAAGCTTTACGTGCTTTCCAAGGCACAGGGTAATGTCCTAGATAAAGTTAAAACAAACTTTTAATGAAAATCATTTTTTATAACAAGCTTTTATAGCTCGGTATACCCATAATTATGATGATTAATACTCGTTAAGACAAATCATACGAGCCCAAACTCGATGGGGTTGTGTCGTTTAACTTCGAAGTTCCCCGGTTCCATCACCAGATCAGCTTCATTTCATAATTACTTTGCATTGTCATCTGATTTACACATGCATGCAAATTTCAGCTCAATCGGTAACCGAGAAGTGGATCAAATTCAACTTGCAAAATTTGATGACAGACAAACATCGGTACAGGTGAAACTAAATAAAAGCTAATAAAAATAGATATAAATGGAAAATTTCACTGTAGTACTTGCCCTGTGTTAAGCTAGATAAGTTGTAGCCTTGACTACTGGGCTATTACGACACTTGTCCATCACTTGCCAAGCCATCAGGGGCCCAAGTTTGCTATTTATATAAATTCGTCAATCCAACACGATTCCATTGTCATTTTGTTAAAAGTTCGTAATCCGGTAATTCTTAATGATCGATCACTGATCGATCAGTGGTCTCATAATAGAGCTGTGGTAGAATGGCAATATCAAATCAAATTAAAAGCAATGACTGCACGATAACGTTCTAACAGATCAAAGGAACCATCAACATTTTAGCAGATTACCGCATGCATCCGACATTCATTTGTCATGTACGAGATTACCATTCTACGCCATTTTTTTCAATCGTGTGTCAGTAGTTGACCATTGAAAAGTCATAATGACGCCATTATATTAGTAGATCACCAAACTTGTTAAAATCAACAATTTTGGAGTCAATGATAGACCATTTGACACTATGGTAATAGCAGAGTTGAGGCCCAGGCCACATATGCGGTAATCTGCTAAAATTTTTACAGTTCCTTTGATCAATCTTCTACCATTAAAACGTCGTTGTTCAGGCTTATAATTTGTTACGAGACAGCTCGATATTGTCAGTCATTCTACTACAATTCTTTTACGAGGCCAATGATCGGCCACTATGAAATTAGCAGACTATGAATTTTTAACAAAATGACAATGGAATCGTGTTAGAATGATGAATTTATAAAAATAACAGATTTGGACCCCTGATATGTACTTCAAAGATCACTAGCCGTACTTACGATTAACCAATACGGTTTTTAGAACAGTATCTTTTTTCTGAATCCAACTATCCATGACGATTGTTCATGTATTCGCATGACAACCGAGCGAAGGCTTAACGTGCCCCCTGAAGCACGGAAGGGTACCGGTGTGTAAACTTATAGGTCAACCGTTTGCTGGCATTTAAAATTCGAAAGAGCAGCTAAAAATAACAGTCTGTGCTTTTTTTCGAGCCGTTGCCAAATTAGTGAATAGATCAATGACTTTTCCAGCTAGCTTTCATAATGTGATTTTTTTTTTAATTTTATGTGAAAAATCGTCCAATGACATCTCACGCCCTTGGCTGGAGCGACAGGGCGTGTCAGACTTCTTCTGACAAAAACCTACTCCTAGTTCCTTCGTTGCCTTTTATTTCAGGGCCAGGTTTTCCTTTCAGAAACATACCCATGACCCTAGTAGGCTTCGACCCTGTTAGCCCCTTCGGTTTGCTAACAACTCCTTGAGGTGCGTGGGAACAGTACGCACCGTCGACGATTTAGGCACGGTCTGGAAGGTTACCAGTCGGTCGGACAGCAGCGTGGCGATAGCAAAACTGGTATGGTAAGCAATGATGTAATAGATGAAGTATAATCTATTTACTCTTAACTTAAAAACACGAGCAATTCCTCTTCTTAGCTGAACGCCCCAAAACATTTTATGCGTATGGGTGGGATGTCCACCATGTACCAGTGCCCATAGTTTGTGTGATTAGCATGATCATTTGTTCTGTGCCTGGGTGTAATTTATCTGTAACTAGCTTTTGCCCGCGCGGCTTCGCTCCCGCTCTTCCCTACTTCAGCCTACTATACCCTACTCTACCCTACTTTTTTTTTTCTATAAGAACCTTCTTCTCATAATAACGAACATAACAAAAAAAAAATTAGCGATATCGGTCCAGGCGTTGTTGAGTTATGCGCTTACCAACACATTTTGCGATTCATTTTTATATTATAGATATATATGTATTTAAAAGTGTATAAGTATGTTTATCATTTGTCTAGGATTCAAAACACAAGCTCTGCTTAGCTTGGGAATCGACAGCGTTCTGTGATAGTTATGGAATATTATATTATATTATTATCTGGTCTGATGATCTTTCAACGAAAGTTTGCGCAAGATTACCCACTGTGCTGCATACCTCTAAACTAAGATCTTACATTTTATCACCAATAAGAAACCCGAGCCCCACCAATATACCTTTATCATTATTTTAATGCGTTCAATAATGGTACAAAATACGTTCGCACTAAAAGGTAGGTTATTGAAACTTTCAAAGTGTCCCAAAGGTCATCTCAGAATTCAGGCTTAGCGAGCGGACCAAAATATCACCTGTCGTCCTTAAACGTCGCTTGCGAAAAAGGCTGTCATGAAAAAAAACTTATGAACTTTTTACCAGTTCAAACTGTTTTTTGACTTTAAAATGAAATAAATTTTCTTTTGAGATTTATTTGAGTTAGGGGTGTGTTTATTTTTGTTTATCTTGGATTAAATGCTATTTATGTTAGACTAGTTGATCCGGTGAATTTTGTATCGCCTAACAGTCAATGAATGTGATATATATATTTTGATTTAGTCAACCGATTGCGATGAAATAAAGCATTTAGATGAAATTACACACAATTTTAATGTATAAAAGTTATCTACATATTCTATCGATTTCGTACATTTTACGTGATGCGCGCACAACTAAAAACATCTACAGATTTATTTTTTATGTTTGATTAGCTTTTACCACTTTTCATCCAAATCTCTTCAGCTGAGTATGACCGAGTAACAAACAGACACATCATTCAATGTTTTTGCCTTTATAATATTATAGTGAAGAGGAATTGACCGTTGGTTTCGTATTCGTTTCTTTTCAGTTTATTCTTTAGATATATTATAATCTTCTTCTTTTTCGTCTTCCTTGCCTTATGCCTTTTCATTGCCCTTCATTCGGGGTCGGCTCTTGTCGTCTTTAGGCGCCAGAATAGTCTATCCTGGGTTATTTGTGCATCCAAGTGAGCTCGTTCCAGGTCTTAGGATATGGTTGTCCACCACGTACCACGTACCGGCGCCCTCTGCCTTTTCTACTTACCGGGATCGTTAAGGCCTTCTTTACTGGGACTTGAACCAACGACACTCAATGCAGGAACCAATCGCTCAATTACTGCGCCCACTGTGTCATCAATTAGCTCATCGTCCGGCCGTCCGGTAATCTTCCATACAGATTCCGAGTAACGTGTAGTGTTCTACGCGCGCCTCAAAGAGATGTCAGCAAAACCGTAGTGGACCAGCAGAACCGATGGCTACAAGGGCCAAGGACTTCTGAAAAGGTAACTCGTGGTCCTAGAATGCTACAGCGGAAAAAGACATTACATTATTTCCTATCTCAAAATATCATCTATACATATAATAAAATCGTAGGAAAGTCAAAACTGTACATTGAATATTTTTTAAAAAGAATACTTGGGGCGTGATCTACAATCGATACCGAAGCCAAAAATATAGTTTTTAGAATTTTTGTCTGTTTGTCTGTTTGTCTGTTTGTCTGTATGTATGTCCGGGATAAACTCAAAAAGTACTGCATGGATTTACTTCAAATTTTGCATGAATATTACTAAGAGGTCGGGTCAACATATAGGCTACATATTATCACGCTATCACTTACGGGGGAGGAGCTGTGAATCTTTATTTTTGTTACGCATTCTGTGACAGCGTGTAACATAAGGACGCAAATTTAAATGTTGTTTTTGAGTAAGTCATGCTATTATCTAGCTTTACACTATAAAAACT
Organism: Mythimna albipuncta; assembly: GCA_929112965.1. NCBI lineage: Eukaryota > Metazoa > Arthropoda > Insecta > Lepidoptera > Noctuidae > Mythimna > Mythimna albipuncta. The sequence continues at coordinate 6,239,749 of OV815972.1, forward strand.
ACGCCATTAAAGTAACTTGGGCAGAGAAACATAGTTTAATGAATGTTAGTAGTATAAACCAATTTTTAAACCAGCGACATCTATGAGATTTCATCAAAATCAAATCAAGTTATATGTTAACAGTTTTTGGAAATTATTCATTTAAATTTGATCATGTTGGCGAGGTTAGTAGTTAGTTATTCTTAAAATTCATAGATGGTAATGTGCATTTTCTTCATATTATAGTTCGTTTTGACAAATTCAAGTTCCAAAATCTTAAGCAGAGTGGAGGAAGACAATTAAAAAAAAATTGCGGTGTTAGGTATTACATGGTGGCATTTCTCAGACTCTGTGAAGTCGACCAGTTTGCGAAATCCCTTACGTATGACGTGGTGCCTTCATATTACACGTACGACAAGCAAAGGGGTGTATTCAACCGACATCGACGAGGAGGTGCTGTGAAAGGTTTTCCGGGAATTTTCAAGGACACCGCATTCGGTAGGGTTTATACCGTGCACCCGAATAGTGGCGAATGCTATTTTCTGCGGTTGATACATCACACTGTCCCAGGCCCAACGTCTTTCGCCTTTCTGAGGACATTTCATGGCGTGGAGTATCCCACTTACTGCGCAGCCTTTTGCCTAATTGGGATGACACCCTCGCGGAGGCCAACGTCAGTGACAGTCCCAGCCACATGCGTCATCTGCTTGCCGTCATCTTGGTGTTTTGTGGAGTCGCGAACCCGGTAGCTTTGTGGGAGAAGTATCGCCATCATCTGTCTGAAGATTTTCTACGAACTTTGAGGCGTGCTACTAGAGACGAAGTCGAAGTAACTGATGAACGCGTGCTGAACACCTGTCTCAGTTCACTTCAAGATGTGGTAATTTCTATCGGCGGCAATCCACTGATCGAATATGGGTTACCAGCTCTCCAATCATCACCACATCAAGACCGTGGAAATCGGGAGTATAACGCTACAAATTACGATCCGGGCGAAATAAAAGCCATACGAAACTACCATGTCGCTTTGTTCTCTTGAGAGCAAAACCAAATTTATGACGCCGTCCTTGAAAGCGTTGGGCAAAACCAGGGTAAAATGTTTTTCTTGGATGCTCCTTTTTTTATGGTGGGAAAAATCATGCATTGACATCCCCCGCCCTTGGGCAGAGCGGGAGATAGTGTCAGACTCTTACTGACTAAAAGACCCACCCCGTTCCTTCTAGCCTTCATACCAGGGCTCGAGCGCCCTTTCGAATAACCCTGGCCCCAGTAGGCTTCGACCCGGCTGGGTCCCTGCTGTTGCTGACAACTCCTTGAGGCGCGCGGGAACAGTGTGCGCCGTCGACGACTTGGGCTTGGTCCGGACAGTTACCGGATGGCCGGACAGCGAGCTACCCATTGCTCACTGTCCGCAAGCCCGCGTCTACGTTGGCCGGAAATCGGGACCAGAATCCCGGCGACGGCGGCGGCGATAACGCCGCGCCGTTGCCTGATGCGTTCGGCCTCCTCCTTTGCGAGCATTACTGCTTCGCAGAAGTCGGCGACCGCCTGCCACTCCTCCTCGCTCCGGATCATGGCCTCAACCAAGGCCCGGCGCGAGAGGTCTCCGCCGCCGATCGCCCCCACAAGGGCACGGCGATGCTCCGCCCAAGCAGGGCACACCTCGACTGTGTGCTCCACCGTGTCCTCCGGGCGTTCCGCACAGTGGCGACACCCGGGCGTCACTTCCGCATGAATCGAGTGCAGGAATCTCCCGAACGAACCATGTCCGGTGAGTACCTGCGTCATGCGGAAGGTAAGGACGCCGTGAGGTCTTTCCAGCCACGCCTCAAAGAGGGGACTTACCGCCATGATTCTTGGATGCTCCTGGTGGAACAGGAAAAACATTTGTTACCACAGGCATACTTGCAGAGGTCAGGAGCCAAGGCAAAATTGCTATTGCTGTAGCGTCGTCGGGAATCGCTGCCACACTGCTTCCGGAAGGCAAGATAGCACATGCCATGTTAAAAATTCCCATCGATTTAGAGAGCGCCAAAACGCCTGTTTGTGGTGTGTCACGTAACAGCAATAAGGGACACGTGCTCAAGGATTGCTCTCTGATGGTGAGTGTACGATGGCCAATAGGAAGGCAGTTGAGGTCGTGAACAGAACCCTGCAGGACATCTGCAGGAACTAACATTTGATGGATGGTGTCACAGTTCTGTTCAGTGGCGATTTCCGGCAAACACTTCCCGAGGTGACGCGGGGATCGAGGGCTGACGAGATGAATGCTTCGTCGAAACGATCTTCGTTGTGGTCACGAGTTCGTACACTGCGCTTGACCATTAATATGAGAGCTCGGCTCGGCGGCAGTCCACGTGCTCAAGAATTCTCCGATGTCCTTCTAAGTCTTGGCGAAGGCACTCTACCAGAAGAGAGAGGTGGACAGGTGGTGCTTCCAGAGTCTCTCGGTAGAGTGGTATCCAGCTTAAAAAAATTCATTCACTGTATGTACTAGGACATCAGTCGTATACCGCACCAGCAGAATTCTTGGGTGTGTGAGCGGGCCATTTTGACGCCCAAAAACGATGATGCCACACGTTATTCCGTGGAATTTCTGAACTCTCTGTCAGCAAGTGGACTTCCAGCGCATACCATCAAGCTGAAGGTCGGTGTCCCGATTATGCTTCGAAGTTGTGACGGGACCCGCCTTAATGTCATCTCGCTCCACACAGACACACCATTGAGGTGGAAATTCTTACGGGTTGTGGCGTCAGCGAGGCAGTAGGTATTTAAACCACTCATTCCCCTCATACCCCATAACTTCCCGTTCCAGTTCAAGCGCGTACAGTTCCCCGTGTGTGTTTGCTTCGCGATGACCATCAAAGTCGCAGGGGCAGACACTGAGGGCAGCGGGTGTCGACCTCAGGACGAGTTGCTTCTCACACGGGCAACTGTACGTTGCTTGCTCCCGCGTCACCCCTCCTGACTCTCTTTACATTTTGGCTCCTGGCAGTATAACTACCAACGTAGTTTATAGGGAAGTCTTGTAAGGTATGATACCTTTATACGTATTTTTACTCTTTTGTGTCCTGGAATGTATTCCTGCATTATTTTCTCTATTTCCTTCAGTCACATCTTATGACTGAACTCAGCAGGATTCCCATATAACTCTCTTCACTAGCTTCGTTTGCAAAAAAAAACTTATAATGCTATTTTAAAAGTTGTTTATTTATAATGCTATAGCGACACTGGCACCTTAGGTATTTTTAGTGCTGTAGAGGCTTCACGCAGACGACGTCGCGGGCAGCAGCTAGTATACATATAAAAACAACGTGCCATGTCGGGCGAGGACCTGCGTCATGAGGAAGGTGAGGACGCCGTGTTACCGCTCCAGCCAACACCAGACGACCTTGAGGTGGAGCAGAAACATAACAAAGCAGGTGCAACTTAATAGGAGACAAAAAGAATAAATACAATAAAACTTGGAAACCAACAAAAATCTTCACCCACTCTAGATGGACAGAAAAGGTATAGAATAGAATAAACTTTATTGAACAGTAACAAGACTTTTACCAACCCGCACTGGGCCCACGTGGTAGATTCCGGCCCATTTCCTCGCATAGAGAGAGGAGGCCTGAGTCCCAGCAGTGGGAACATTAAAAGGCTGATTATGGTATTATGCTAACAAGTTTTTTAAAATAACTTACATCCTCAAAGAATTCCCACCCACCGTTAAACCCACTCCTTCTTTGCCATTGTTCAGGACCCCGGGAAACTCTTTCGCATCACCCATGGCCCCAGTAGGCCGAAGCCTAGGTCCTAGGTAGCCTAGGTCGAAACCCTGCTGGGCCCCTACAGTTTCTGACAACTCCTTGAGACGTGCGTGGAACAGTACGCGCCCAGAAATCATTGAATGGCTTTCCACTTAAAAAAGGGGTATTTAAGACTAAATCGGTTTCCATAGTCGACCACATCATCTCTGTGTGTGTATGTAAAATAAATATAAATATTTACATTCTTTTTTATTTTCTTTTCTTACATGATCAAAGTCCGCAAATCATTCCCACGCTTTCCGATACCTACGGCGTTTTTAATCTCAGATAATAGAAAGTCTCTTCAACCTTAACACCCGAAGATTTATTGTGACGTCTTTGATGTCGGAGTATAAAAAACTCAACATCAAACTGAAAAATATTACGATCAGCTTTTATTTTGTTAAAAAGGATCCACTTCTGAGAATTTTTGTGATGGCTCCAGATAGATTTAGTTTTAATACGCGCTGGTTTTATCATCATCATTATCACTACTGAGGCCAGGGTTATCCGAAAGGAAAGCTCGGTCCCGGTACGAAAGGCAAGAAGGAACAGGAGTGGGTTTTTAGTTAGTAAGAGTCTGACACTATCTCGCGCTCTGCCCAAGAGCGGGGGATGTCATTAGATGATTTTCCCACCGGAAAAAAAATTATCATCATCATATCAGCCGAAAGACGTCCACTGTTTGACATAGGCCTCCCCCAAGCGTCGCCACAATCGCCGGTCCTGTGCGTCACGCATCCATCGGATTCCCGCGACCCTGACCAGGTCATCGGTCCACCTGGTTTAATAGATAATAATTACTGGCAATATACACCACTTACAAATACTTAAAAGGCTTATTATAAAAGGTCTTGTCCCTATTTAAGAAGTCTCAATAAATAATTTTCCTAAATAGCATTTTATTAGCTTTTGTTTATATCCCAAAATGTCACTCAATTTATGAAAATATTGTACAGGCTATTGATATGAATATTAATAAAAGACAATCAAAATGGACAAACGCTGCCCGAAGTATTTTTTAGTAGCAATTGTTATGAATGATTGATTCTATTATGAATTATCAATTATGACTTTTCGTGAACAATTTTGGGACTTAGTTTTTTTTTTTTTGAAAATTATGATCTGTAACGGTACGACAGAGTCCCATTTTTGTGTACTAATTAAAAAATAGCGGTATAAAAATATTAAAAAAGTACAATATTTCTGCCATACTTGGAAAGTGGAGATAGGCAGTGCCGTAATTAGAGAGTGGTGCCAGCGGTGTCAAAAGGGCGCATTCTCTGCAAAGTGGCCAAGTATATTGTGAAGTCAGAAATATAACAAAAAGCTTCTAAGCTCTATTAGTTTGTATGAAGCACTTTATGTTACACTAGCTTTCGTCCGCGGTTTCTTATAAAACTATAGCCTATGTCACTTAGAAATAAAGCAGCTTACTATTGGTAAAAAAAAATTAGCGATCGGACTAGTACTTTCAGAGATTATACATCAAACAAAAAATAAGTTTATTTCTCCATATTGTTAGTGTATGTTATTAAAAAAATATTTCGTAGTATTGGGGCTTGACTTCCGTCCTGACGTATCTGACGGTACAAAATAATGTTTTTTCTTCCTAACAAATATAGACACACATACTTTATAAAGCATAATTCTTGAAAAGTATCATTTCAGTTTTCAATTATCTAGTCCTTTCGTTTTGTATTGTACATACTTTTTTCTAGGGGCGCAGTTATATAAGTCCGCACCGGACGTATAAAAGGCTAGATACGCCACTGAATATAGGCATTTCCATAACCGCCTACACACTGCATTTTTGTTATTTTTTTTTTAATACTTTCCACTATCGGCATGCCCTTATGTTTTTTCCTTTTTGTCGATATGTTTTGAAAAGTTATTAGGACAGCTAGACACATGATAAATATTATTATTAACTCATCGAATGCCGTAATTAGAGACACAATAGAAAGACAATTGCTTATGTCGAACTGTGTAACTGCGTATGCGTAGACTTCTTGAGGAAAAAACTGAAGTATTTTTTTATTATTAAACGATAGGCTAGCGTTTGACCACCATCTCATCTGATGGTAAGTGAAGATATGATCAACAATGGAACATGCTTACCTAGAAACCTAGAAGTAATCTATTAACTCTTGACTTGAAAACCCCTAAGTTGTAGCTAAATAAAACAACAACAGAAATATCAAAAACACGACTACAACAACTGCTCCCACAAAAATAAAATAAAGACAATAATAAACTAATTTCTATCTTAACAACTTACAAACACCAGTAAATCTTAAACTAACGGAACTTCAGACAACTGCTCACATAGCCACAAAACGCTGAAATAATAAAGTCTTTGCTGGAGGCCCGTGGAAGGTTACATGACAACGTTAAATATGATAATGAGAAAAGTAAGCAACACGAATGCTCGAAGTTGAACCATAAATTATTAATATCCGTCGAGTTCGCTGCATTTGAACTGATGCAAAAATTTGTTGCTGGCAACATTATTGTTTTGGAGCTGTTCGAAATTGAAATATTGAATTGTGTTCCTATTAGCATTCGTTACCATATTGAATGAGTGATTTTAAATTATGGCATTTTGTTTGAAAAGTTAATCCTCGTGGACATTGAAATGTCTGTTATTTTATATTATTTAATTCAATGAATCTTTGTTATGATAACAAAATGGGAATTAAAATATTCAAATCTAATTTATTCAAAATATTGACATTAAGAGGGCCTTGACATTTTAAATAAACTTTCTAATAACTTAAAAAAAATAGTTGTTATAGAAATAATTATTACCCCTAGCTAAAGTGACAATCTGCAATCGTTACCGCTAGTAGAAAACTTCAAATGTACGGGAATGACGTAATCTCAACGCTAAGGCACGTGGTCAGAACAAACAAAATTGGGGGCTTGTCCAACTCGAGGCGTTCGACGCAAGAGAATCGGTTGTAACTTGGCTAAGGGGGCAGGACCGTCCTTACTACTTGGTACCACTTGGTGTGCCACAACATGTGGCGCAGAAGCCAAGTGCCAAAGTCAACTGACTGACAACCGACGATGACGAGACGTCGAGTTAGGTACTTAGGCACTGAATATGCCTAAGTTGCCATGATAACGATAATAACACTGTGATGTTAACGTTTTTAACTGATTCTGAGTCTAATGCATGCCTTGGCAGCCTTTAATTAACCTTTTGAATACTACAGACACAATAGAAAAACAATGAGATAGCAAACTCGGGGCGTCTACTTAGGGTTTAGTGAATTAAGGCTACACTATAAAATGTATAAAATACTGAATCTTTAGCATGTATAATGGTGAATGTTGTTGGTTATCCTTAAATAAATATATAAATAATTATTTAGCCGTATTTTTGGCATTCAACGAGGTGAAAGAAATTAAAAAAAAATACACAATATAATATTACTCCTCTATAGAGTTTTATATATATCAACTCTTTTCAAATTAAAAGAATGAACTAAATTCATACATTAATTCCGAAATTCTTTGAAAATTATAAACAAAACAAAATTGACTTAAGTACCAAAGAGCATACAAGCTGGCACATAATGTCTTGCAGCCATCTCCCGCTAGCTAATTTATTTACGTTGGCAACACCTGGACTACGTAAAGATGCTCTTAATTTTCCATTATTCTCACCTACTTAGTTTAACCCGTCTTTTTGTCTGTGGTATTTAGTATGATATTATATTTTCTTGAGTAAAATAAGGAATGGGCCTTTAACCGTGATACAATTGTTCCTTATTCATTCTTTAGTCTTTATTGTACACACAATTTATACATACAGTAAAAGTAGGCTTATAATTGATGTACTTGGGCAAGCTTAACCCAGAACTACGCTTTCTAAAAGCAAATCACATAATGAAGAATGAAATTTTGCATTTGAGGAACTTATTATTATGATTTTTAAAGAAAATATTCATAAATCGTTCAACTTCCAATAATAAGCGATAGATGGCGCTAGTAGTTACATGAACTTTAGACATTCATTGTAGATATTAAGTAATAATTTATAATATTACACTTTATGGATTTGTTTTGTATAATATATCATATCTGTTAAAATGAAATATTTACTTGCAGTTAATTATTAGATAAACTCTAATGTATATTAGATAGTCAATCTCTTTACTTTGCGCTGATTGGTCGGTCAGTCGACCGAGTGTTTCTGAAAGTGGGTAGTAGCAAAACACGGGGGTTTTTGTAACGATCTTTTGGGACAGGGGCGGTCTGCTTTGAGTTGTTGAACTGAAAACATGTCCGACTAATCTGTGTATTTGTAAATGATTGTTAATAGAACGTAAGTATGAAATTGTGTTTATCAAAGTGAATAAAATATTTATACAATTTATCCTGGAGTGTTTGAATTGTTACAATTCAGAAGTGACACGGACCAGACAAAAAGGTATGGTTGAACAAATATTATAACGTTTATCGAGAAATTTTCAACGCCCACCAATGTTAATTTCTATATCACATAGATACATAGTCGTTAATCTATCAACTATTCACAATAAAACTGTCAGCAGACAAATAATCTCGATATAACCTACAAAATTTTTAGTTAATATACATTTTGAGTACTATTTCTTGTATAAGCGTTTGGTCGGGGCTACACTCCGATAACGTTCATCTTAACAGACGTTTAACATGTGTTAGATAAACAAATTGAGAGAGAGAGTCAGAGCTTCACTCTGGTAGCGTTTTGATTTCTTTGTTTTACTTCTCACATCGACAATATATACTGCATTACGATCACGCATTATCTAAATATGACACATTATATAATAACACATGAAATATTCAGGGTAATTGTTAATACATCGTAGCACTGATTTTTAAATCTCTATCTAATGATAAAGTATCGTATTGATTTTAAATATTTTATATCGAGACATGATACGGGTGAACTATGTATGTTCATCGGATTATGTTAGGGGGTGAACTATGTATGTTCATCGGATTATGTTAGGGGGTGAACTATGTCTGTTCATCGGATTATGTTAGGGGATGGACTATGTATGTTCATCGGATTATGTTAAGGGTGGACTATGTATGTTCATCGGATCATGTTAAGGGTTGGACTATGTACGTTCATCGGATTATATTAAGGGTGGACTATGTATGTTCATCGGATTATGTTAGGGGGTGAACTTTGACCTGTTCACCAGTGTACATATGTGTACGATCTTACTAGAAAGTACACTACCCACTAGTTGTGTGTAGGCGCATCGTTGCCGGTTGATAGTGAGCTATGTATGCTTGCTAAATTCTCTTATTCTTAATTATGCCTACAAATATGTGCAGTGATAACAGGAAGAGGTTATGTGTGCCTAAATTGAAGCTAAATGAGCTTGAGATTTTTTTTTTTTTTTTTTTTTTTAGCCAAATGTGCCAAGTATTTTAGACCAGTATCATACTCACCCAAATTTCTTACTGATGGTGACAGGCTCGTGTATTGAATCATTCGATTCCCTGCAAATGTGTGAACTGAATGGTATTGATATGCGCGTCATGTTCGTAATCGAACGTTGACAAGACTAAACACCTCTTATATGCTGGTGATTCATTTTAGTTTCTATATTTCAAATTGGGTTGCTTTTCCTTTCTTTATTTTCATCGAATTCGTATAATGATAAATGATAAATGATGAATGATAAATGATAAATGATAAATAATAAATGATAAATGATAAATGATAAATGATAAATGATTGATGATTGATGATTGATGATTGAAGATTGAAGATTGAAGATTGAAGATTGATGATTGATTGATTTTATGATTGATGATTGATGATTTATGATTGATGATTGATGATTGATGATTGATGATTAATGATTAGTGGTTGGTGATTGATGATTGATGATTGATGGTTGATGGTTGATGATTGATGATTGACGATTGATGATTGATGATTGAAGATTGAAGATTGAAGATTGATGATTGATTGATTTTATGATTGATGATTGATGATTGATGATTGATGATTTATGATTGATGATTGATGATTGATGATTGATGATTGATGATTAATGATTAGTGGTTGGTGATTGATGATTGATGATTGATGGTTGATGGTTGATGATTGATGATTGATGATTGATGATTGATGGTTATTGATTGATGATTAGTGATTGGTGATTGGTGATTAATGATTAATGATTGGTGACTAATGATTAATGATTGATGATTGATGATTAGTGGTTGGTGATTGATGATTGATGGTTGATGGTTGATGGTTGATGATTGATGATTGATGATTGATGGTTATTGATTGATGATTAGTGATTGGTGATTGGTGATTAATGGTTAATGATTAATGATTGGTGACTAATGATTAATGATTGATGGTTGATGATTAATGGTTAATGGTTGATGATTGATGATTGATGGTTAATGGTTGGTGATTGATGATTGGTGATTGATGGTTAATGGTTAGTGATTGATGATTAGTGAATGATCAGTGATAGTGCTTTGATGAGGCCAAGAGTGTCTTTGATGAGGCCAAATGTGACTTTGATGAGGCCCAACGTGCCTTTGATGAAGCTAAGTGTACCTTTGATGAAGCTAAGTGTACCTTTGATGAAGCCCAACGTGCCTTTGATGAAGCTAAGTGTACCTTTGATGAAGCCAAGCGTGCCTTGATGAAACCAAGCGTGCCTTGATGAAGCCAAGCGTGCCTTGATGAAGCCAAGCGTGCCTTGATGAAGCCATGCGTGCCTTTGATGAAGCTAAGCGTGCCTTTGATGAAGCCAAGCGTGCTTTTTATGAAGCTAAGCGTGCCTTTGATGAAGCCAAGTGGGCCATTTGATTTGGCCAGATGAGCCAATTAAGATTCGGGTTAAGTGTGCCCGGTGCAGATGAAGTTATCCTCAAGAGCGTAAGTAACGTATGAATTTACCTATAGTCTGACTACGTTGGTTTAATGCAGATGTTGTAAATGAATTGAATAATTTATTAAGTTTATTCATATCATTTTTGAACTGTTTATTGGATGAGATTTGAACATTCTGTTATAGTTTTTGAAGATATTATAGGTTTAGATAAATTGAATTGAAAGTATATTTTAACACTGGGATTTGATTCTTAAAAGAGTTTCAAATGAATGATACAAGTACTATTTCCTGTAAATGTTTTAACCACTGACTTTTTTTTATTTTTGAGGACTTGGATTCCGACAGAACTACAGAAGGAAAAATTGCCAGTTTTATTGAACAATAGATAGTTCCTGGTTCAAACAGTACAGGCTTGAAGAAAAATGATGCAAAGAGACGATTTGGAAGGAATAAGACACCACCAAGATGCAAGAAGCGAAGAGGTACCCCACGTTGGTCAAAGAGAGTGGTTGATTTTCAAGGAGGAAGGCGTTACAAGTATCGAGGTTTGAACATATCCATTGGAACTTTGTGATACGGGAGTTCTACCACTTCTGTAAATTTTTAGAGTATTTAAGTTTGATTAGAAAGAGTAATTATAATTGATTTGTATTAAGCAAGTAGGATCAGAAACTGACTATAAAATTTGTCTCAAAAACTTGCTAGTCTTACCAAGAGAAAATAGAAAATTTACGGAACCTTGCCAAGTTTTGTAAGTTAGCATCTCGTGACGAAGTGGTAAACTAAACTAAAATGATTTTATCTAATGAGCAGAATTATGGTCGGTTTCAAGCAGAAATGTTAGCTGGTAAGAATTAAGGTGTAACTTATGTGAATATTATTACGACAAATTAATGCTTATGTACGGATAACATATAAGTAAAAGAGCTGCAGATAGGAGTTTAAACACACGGTATTAATGATAAATCTATTAGGAATTGAGCCAAACCATTAAATTGTAGACGAGGAAATGGATTTATCACACGTTTTCAATTCCTGTGACGTGTGCATACTGTAGCAGAGACTGATTCCATAGATAGAGAACACAATGATATTTCTTTTACAAGTAGGATAAAATATATACTATTACATGACCATAACTAGTTCTCGTCGTCCAGACTGAAATCGAAGCCGGTTCCTAAGGTGATTATGATACAATGAATGATTTAAATAGAGCTAAATATTACATCGTTATTTATTCGGTTAAGGGGAAGATGGATTGAAAATCCATACACTAGAGTAGAGGACCAATTTCAGGGTTTCAAATAAAAATGAAGTTTGACGAACAGTGCGATCCGAACTTCATTATTGGAACCTTTACTTGGTACGAAATCACGCACATATGCTGCTAATATTATTTGGGAGATAATTTTAGTACAATTAAGCCCTAAGCCTCTAGCCGAAGGATCACCTTTATTCTAAATGCTTAAGTTTCTGTTTTATATTATGCTTCCAAATAATGAAAGTAATGAACTCTGACTAAACGAGTCGCCACACAACATGTAGCAACATGGTGGCTACAGATTTGTGAGTTTCGTTTAACCGCTGAGAGTGTAAGATCTAGGACGCGTATGTCGAAACCTTAAGCCGTAATATCATGTTTTCCACAGAAATTAAGACGAATACTGTTTCTGTTTATAGTATTGAGACGAGAATTGATCTAAATATCAACTTTTCGAATACTTTGACTAGAGACACAATAGAGGGACAATGAGGGGCCGGCGTTTGCTTGGGATTAAATGAATAAGATCTAGATTCCAAATTCTTATAGCTGAACCCTATGAAAAACCTAATGACATGAAGTGAATTCAGTGCGCGTAGATAATGAAGAATACTTTCGAACAAAAAGCTGATCAATTTTACTTTATGCTTACAGTCTCGCATAATTAACATTGACCAATGGTTTTGAGTACCTAATTTAGTGTTGGTTATAAAACATATTTGACAGTAGTTTATTAACTTGAATAATAATGCAATCATGGATTACTTTTAGATACCCTACTATCAAGAGCTTTTGCAATAGTCATAGTATTGACCTTGTTTTTAAAGCTGTATATTGTCTAAGTCGAGCGCGGTTTTGCTAAAATGTATAACCACTATTTTAAATCCCCTAGCAAAATAAAATGATTCCTATGACGAACACCAATGAAACATATACTTATGGCGTGTTATTAATTCTGTTAAATGTCCCACTAGACGGACTGCCACAAAACTACGTAAATATGTATCGTAATATTAATCTTTATCGAAATTAAGCATTATGTTATCAAGAGTATTTATGTAGAAGTAAAATTCTTTTTGTTTCATCTCGATCGGATATTTCGTTTAAAAGTTATCACGTGTGTAAGATGTTAAGAGTTGGTACCTATTAATGAGTTATGGGCCATGGAGTTTTTTATCAACGTAAAATCCTGTAATAATCTTTTTCGAAGTATATTTGTTGATGATTGTAAGTATAAGATCTTTGAAGAGAAATAAATACATTTATGAACGCGGTAATTTTGGGAAATACTGATTTGATATGAAAACTATTTAAAATATTCAATAGTCCATTTATTGAGGGAGGCAATTATAGGCAATATTTTATCTCGGTATTTCCACGGAAACGAGAAAAACGCGGGTGAAGCCGCGGGGCACAGCTAGTACGTTATAAATTTTAAGATATGAAGTGAGCGTCAATATCTGGGTTAGACTAGCAAAAAGATACTTTCGTTATCAGTAAACTCCTTGATACAGCATACAGCATAAGTAGTTTAATAAAGATTAGTAGATCTGATTGCAATATTATGAGGGTAAAATAGAATTTGCCTCATTTTAAAATTCATAGATTAACTATTCTTCGTGTGATGAATACTATAAATATATGACGTGACGATAAAGCAAATAATCAAGACTGAGCCGAATGTTATGATTATGAATGTAAGACTCGGTTCCTTGTAGAACTGGAATTAAGTTTCATAATTTTAATGAAAATATCCTATCATGTTAATTGTAGTCGTGCGTCAGGAGATCGCACGATGTCGGATGGCCGAATGTTATGATTTTTAAAGAAAATATTCATAAATCGTTCAACTTCCAATAATAAGCGATAGATGGCGCTAGTAGTTACATGAACTTTAGACATTCATTGTAGATATTAAGTAATAATTTATAATATTACACTTTATGGATTTGTTTTGTATAATATATCATATCTGTTAAAATGAAATATTTACTTGCAGTTAATTATTAGATAAACTCTAATGTATATTAGATAGTCAATCTCTTTACTTTGCGCTGATTGGTCGGTCAGTCGACCGAGTGTTTCTGAAAGTGGGTAGTAGCAAAACACGGGGGTTTTTGTAACGATCTTTTGGGACAGGGGCGGTCTGCTTTGAGTTGTTGAACTGAAAACATGTCCGACTAATCTGTGTATTTGTAAATGATTGTTAATAGAACGTAAGTATGAAATTGTGTTTATCAAAGTGAATAAAATATTTATACAATTTATCCTGGAGTGTTTGAATTGTTACATTATAATGAAAAAAAAACAAATAACCTTAATTTAAACACATAAATTAAAATAACTTAAAATTAACAACATTTTTGTATCATTTTTCTTTATATTGAGTTTGTTGGATTCATCATTATTTGTGACGTAATTATATTGTGAATTCCATTTTTCACGAATATTGTTAGTAGTATTTTATACATTGGTAACATTTATGAAGCTTGAATCTAATGTTGAAGTACCTGCCAAAGATAATGTTGTGTTTACAAACGTAAAACGCCAAACTTATAAAAATCCTTATTGATGATAATGTTGTAAATTCTAATGTAATTATTAATAATCTTTGTAATATATAACTACTAAGACTTTGTCTACAAAATATAAGAAGTTGTGTGTTGTGCGACAACCTGAGATTTGTAGAGGGTGGAAGGATATTTGATGTTTAAGTGTCAACCCACAGGTTTGACACTTGAACGTCAAGACTTTCCTATAAATAAGATTGGTTTCTATTAAAGTCCTCTTACTTGCTGTTCAACTCCAGACCTTTACGGACTGCCTAAGTGTAAGTTATTTAATTTAATAGCTTAATATTATTGCTAATGTTGTTTTGATTCTGTGTATTTGTTATACTGTGACTTATGTTTCTAATTATGTTATTGTTAACTATTATTTTAATGTGCCTAAAAAATACTATATCTGAGCTTCCGAGGTGTTTCTTGGCCGTTCTTCGCCTCGAAGACCTAGTTTCCGAACGAGCCAGTAGTTTATTCGAATAATTGACAAGCCTATTTGAAATAAATACTTAGTCTTGTCTTTCTGTGCTTTTCTTCATAAAACCCTTTCCTTACACACCAGTCATAGGAACTTTGATACACAGTAAATAACCGTTATCCATCTTGACATTCTTTTTATTATGATTTAAAGGTAGTTATAAATATATATCAATATATATAGTTTTTCCCCCTGTTCATTTCTAACAAGTTCGTAGTTTGATTTCAATTTTTTAACGGTCTTTAATTTTTATGTAATAATGATACACTCGTGACTAAATACTTGTGCTAGCTATAAGTCTACCAACTACCTATGACAGGGGCTTATAACTGTCTCTTTTAAACACAGGTTACTTCATCAAGCTATCTAGAAAAAGAGTACTGCACCCACTAATTAGACTAAGTAAATATGTGGCTGTGTAACCCTACAATGTAGGTACATTGTAGGAATACACAGCCACATTTTTCATCTTTTACATAGGTGCCAAATAAATAGGACAGCTGATGTACATAAATAGGTGAGCTTAACCCACAACTGGGTTTTCTTACAGCAAACCATGTAAATGAAAATGTTTACATTTGAGAAACTTTAAATTTAAAACTAAAAATAATAATACAGATACAGCACACTATACATAAACATAATAAAAACAATAAATAAATACTTATAAACATACATATTTATAGGTCATATTGATAGGAAATGTTCCTTAATTTTTCTCTTTCTCATTTTTCTTTTTTTTTTTTTAAATATTCACGATTGATCAATAGCTTTTCCTATGGTAACCGATGCTGTGACGGGCGTTAGAACACAATTGCAGAAGTAACCTGCTTACTCTTGTCTTTAATTAAATACCCCCAATTTTGTAGCTATCAGGACACAGACTGCTAACAGCTATACTCACAATATGTGTTCCCAAAAAGTTTTGTTATTTGCTAAAAAAGAGATTTTAGATAACTTTTCCGTAGTACATCTACTATGAAAATGGAATTAATTTATTGTTATTTATTTTCATGGAAGTAAGTCAATCAATAGGTAATTATAATATAACTAGCTGACTTGGCAACCGTTATTTCGCCACTTAAATGATCAAAGAAAACAGTGGGGGCGAGGGTAGGAGGGTAAAAAATAACTAACATAGACTAACACCAATAACACTAACAACCAATTTAGAACCGTGTAGCTTCTGACGTTTTATAAGTGCCCATGTAGGCCTATTAGAAATAAAAAACTTTTGAATTTTGACTAACGACCTATTCTGAGATCTACCAAATACAAACAAAAAATTTCATAAGAATCGATCAAACCATATCCGTTGAGTTCTGTAATAGAAACTGTGATATAAGATTTTTATATTAGACATTTAACAATATATTTTGGCTACGTATATGTGGATTTCGTGTACGTAGGTTTTAAAGGTGGGGAAAATAAATCATTGCACATTTGTACCAACGGTTTATAGTACTTCTCTTAGACACACGTTTACGATTCCATCGTAGACGTCGTATTGAGTGATGTACTTTACGTCTTTCTTCTCTATCATACATTGACTTTCCAATCATAATTTTGATTTATATTTACATTAAATAGATTAATTGAAATTATATTAATATTGTTGTTTTATTATTTTATGTAGTGTCTATCGGCTTTAGTAGCCTGAAAATAAAGAATTGTTATTATTGAAGTCTAGCACTCGTTCCTACTTGATACATGAATAGATTCCCACCCTTTTTTCCATCGTCATTTTAGCTGATAGAAGTCCATTGCTGGACAAAGGCCTCAATAACAACGCATCCCTTTTTTTTGTTTCAGGACAAGCCCGCTACAATGTCTCCAACTACTGCAACTTTTGAAAACTGCAACAGCAACTTTTTTTATCAGCAGTACCGACCTTCGTACAAGCTCCGAGATAATGAAGTTCGACAGTTCTTTAAAAAAACCTTGGATCCCGCAACGAAATCAATCAAAAAAGAACAGCGGAGGATTAAAAAAAATAACATTATTTCACCTTTGCCTTATTATTGTGTGCCATCATTATATTCAAAGGCGCCATTCTCGCCAAATTCTCTCGCAACAAGAAGTACCAAGACATTATATTCTAAAGAAAGGTCGATTCATTAATTATTGAAATATGATTTCAATGAACGTTCAAATCTATTTAACTTATCGATATTTTCAATAGAATTGCGAACGTAAATGTCACTGTCAAGTTCAATTAAAAGTTTTCCATCTGGAAGATGATGTTAAAAATAAGTGTAATTATTTCGCTGATTGGCAACTTGACTTGAGCTCCATATAAATCTTTTTATAGTATGTTTAAAAAGTCAAACGACTTGGGAATTTTGTATAATATTTAATTATTTAAAAAAAAAAAACTTATAATATATTCGATACTTTTTTGAAGAACCTTATGTTCTTCTATTAGTAAACAATTGTCAAGATCTCTTGATCAATTGATTTATTTAACCAGTATTCACTACATTAGATTGCATTTTACCCTATTAATTATCCAAGTCTTGACTTTTTAGACAGACTTTAACTAGGAAAATTCGTAGAGTTTCAAATACAAATTATTATGTACATTATCTGCACTAATATTATAAAGAGGTAAAGTTTTTTTTTGTTTGTAGGAGGTAGTCTCTGAAAGCACTGGTTCCATTGCAAAAAATAATTCACAAACTGAATATTTCATGTATGCGGGCGAAGCCACGGGCAAAATCTAGTTAATCACTCGTTTACCATCAGGTGAAATTGTGGTCAAGCGCGACCCTATCCATTACAAAAAAAAAAAACTATAAAATTTGGTGTAACGTAAATTAAGCAGGAATGATAACAAAACACTGAAATTCATAAAATTAAGTGTGTGGAAAACCTGATGAACCGTGAGAGCAATGCAGTGGAAATTAACTAATTAATATTTTGGCTTTGAACCAACGTAATTATTTGTTTTTTTATTTAGGGATATCGTCACATACATTTTCCAGCTTTGGGTGGAGTGAAAAGCGTGACAATGCTTTTTACTGACTAAATTTATTTTATTTAATTATTTAATCAGACATCAATATTGGTCCTTTCATTACAAGAAAATTGTTAGTATGATCTTAAAATCCTATGTTAGTAACTAATAACTAAAAGCGACTTAGTCTTCTGGGTAAGGTTCCACACCAGAGGGCTTGTCAAACTTACTAGCTATCATTTTTAGAATGCTGTTGCTGCTGCCACACAGTCTGCTTAGTAGTGATGCTGTCTACTTGCGCCACGTGGCATCAAAACTATCTGTACGTGATTCAGCGAACATGCCGGAAGCACTGCAGAAACGTGGCAGATGCAACAACAGCCTGTAGGCATTTTTAAACTGGATGCGCAAAAACACATCTGTGTTCAAAAGTTACCGTTTGCTTTCCAGGGCTGTTCTTTTTTTAGTAGGAAAATTATCCAAAGACTTCTCTCGCTCTAGGGCAAAGAGCGAGAGCGTGTTAGACTAAAAAAAAAAAATTCAACCATTTTTTTTTCACGTAGGCCTACAATGGTACTTATAAAACATCAGAAGCAAGTGCACGGTTCCAAATAGGTCGTTCGTTACTTTTATTTCCTTCTTTGTCTTGCATTCCAAGACCCCAGGATTACTTTCAGAAGGAAGCCTATGGTCTTAGTAGGCTTCGACCCTGCTGGGCCCCTACGGTTTGGCATGCCAAGGCTACAGTAACTCTTTCAAACAATTGCACAACTCACTATCTGCCTGAAGCAGGTCCTCACTGGACATGGCTAGTCCGGGAGGTTATTGTTTGGGATGTAGACAAAATAAATGCTTGGGTGTCATCATTGTGTAGATAGCTTGGAGGACACAGTGGAGAATACGGTGGCGTTCTGCTTTACTTGGGCGAAACTCCAACGTATCCTCGTAGAGGCGGTCGTTAGCGGCGAACTCTCGCGTCCGATTCTCTTTCAGATTATGGTCTGCAGCGAGAGAGAATGGAAAGCGTACAATTCCTTTTGCGAAGCAGTAATGCGAGCAAAAGAGACGATCTTTCTAACAGTTCTGCAGCCCAAGCATAATACTCATTGAGTTATCAGCAACCTGGGGGCCACGCAGGATCGAAGCCTACTGGGGCAATGGGTGATGCGAAAGAGACCCCCGGGGCCCTGGAACTATGGAAAAGAAGGAGCAGGAGTGGGTTTTTAGCCAATGAAAGTCTGACACAGCCTCCCGCCTCGCCCAAGGGTGGGAGATGTCGTTTACAAGATTTTCCCACCTAAAAAAAAATAAAAAATAAAAACCTAATGCTCGTTTCTTGCTTTCTGTATAAAAAGTACATTCAGCCACCCTAGCCAAGTTACAACCGTTTCGCTTGCGCCGAACACTTCGAGTTTGCCGCGCCACCAATTCTTTTGTTCTGACCACGTGACTGAGCGTTGAGATGCCGTCTGACTCGAGCCGTTTGACGGAAAAAAATTAAGGTGGTGGTAATTAGCTTACCAACACTACAGACAATGAGATAAAAGAGCAGGTGGAATATAATTTCTCTTAGGAAAAAAACAACTGTGATATTGATGTGTTGTGTGCATAAGTCTTGTGTGATGAGCACGATCATTTGTTCTGTGTCTGGGTGTGTTTAGAAATATATAAATATGTTTATCAGTAGTCTAGTTAACCCATAACACAAGCTCTGCTTAGCTTGGGAATAGACCGCGTTGTGTGATAGTTGTGGAATATTATTATATTATTATTTTAGGGTAAAAAATCCTCTAATAAATTAATAATTCCTCCAACTCTTGATGGAGCGAGAAAGTGTCTCAGACTACTACTGATAACATACTCGTATTATTAGTTTTATACACAGTTGCCCGTTTGCGGTTCAGTTCTCAGGAACTGTTGACAGTAATCACATTAGTGGTACGAATATTTCCCTGATTCGCAGCCATGCGTGTCGGTAAATAGCAACCAACTTAATAAGCTGATGAGCAGTTGTGCATAGTCAGTGCAATAAGTATGTGTACATCAAAGCATCATAAATATGCATAGGTATACAATTCAGTCAGTCGTTAGTAGTAATACAACCTGGGTAACCTCGTAATGAAACTCTGTATAAACCTACTAAATATAAGTCTTTGGAGGTATGTGGAACAGAGAGTAAAGTCCCACATAGGTACTTTCGTTGAAAAGGGAGGATCCTCCGATCAGACAGCCGTTATGTCTGGTGGGCAACGGCCCGATAGTTGATTTTGGGCTCTCGTACCTATATATTCAAATCGCGCGGAGAACTTTGATGGCGCGATACAGGATTAGTTCCTATGTGACGTCATAGATGTCGCTAGAAGTCCTATAATACGGTATGGATCAGAAAATTAGGTTGAGAAAAAGGCGGATGAAAAAAAATTGCATAAAGCGGAGATGATAATTTTTAGATTTGACAGGAAAAGTTAGAAAGTGGCGCCGTGGTTGAGCGATTAACTGCAGCGCTGCGTGTCGCGGATTCGAATCCCGTACGGAACAAAAATTTGCATGGCCTACGGACAGTTGATAATTCCGGGTTTAGGTGTCTTGAGTTTGTGAGTTCATATGCTTGTGAATACACCGACAATCCAGGAGTAATTCCTAGTGTAGGGCAAAACTTTATAAAAAAAGTTTTATTAACATTATTTTTTGTATTATGCATTATATTTAGTATAGACCTAAGTAAAGTTTTTTCAGAATCAATAACTGAATCGATTACAATAATTTTTACACCATGTTATATTTTTTCTTAAAAATGTTTTAAACAGGTCACAAGTTTGACACCACTGACACTAAGCGTCCCCGTAAACGGTCCTCAAAAAAAACGCAGCCACAAAAAGAAGCTAGAAGCGGCTACAAAAAAAAAGCTTGAAGCGGCCGCAAAAAACAGCTGAAGCGCGCGACACCATGTGTCCGGAGAAGCTTGAAGCCGCTTCAAGCGTTTTTTGTAGCGGCACCGAAAAAAAGTCGACACAAAAAGAAGCTTGAAGCGGCGTTTTTTATGGCCCGTGTGTGGGGACAGTAAGAACAAAAAGATAACGACAGGTTTTAGAGGGAATTAGGTGCCAGGGCACAGCTGGGTGCGGAAGTAGAACAACCCATTATTTTTATATATTTGCCTAAAAAATTATTTTGTTATGGACTACTATAATTATATTATTGACTACTATTTTAAATTATATTATTTAATTGTTGATTATTGTATTAAATATTATTAAATTATTAACTATTATATCAAACAAGATTAAACTAAAAAAATGACATCTATAAAATTGACATTTGTATTAAATACTATCAAATTATTGACCACTATATATTGATAGTGTACTACTTAATTGATTACTGATATAATGTTGCAGCAGTCTTATAAATAATATTGTATGCCAAAAGGCGAGTCATGATGTACTTCACTATTATAAATTATTACATCATATTTTTACCTGTGTACCACAATAAAAAAAATTGAATTTGAATTTGAAAAACCCCGTAGTTGCTCGGGTGGGCCGGTGACCATGTATTTATGTCGCCAACCAAGTACCATAACTTATAACTTTGTGATTTTTCGTAAAACAGTTTTGAACATAGATTCTTTACATAAAAATACTAGACAGGCACTTCAGGTTTCATATGTACTAAAAATAAGTTTATGTAACAACGGAATATTAACGCTGATAAGTTTTGAACAACCTTGATTACCTTCACAATCCATTACTAACCAGTCACTGTCTAAGTACAACAGCGATGTTCCATTTATTTCCAAAAGTAGCAAAGTTCTACCACGCAGTTCTTGAACGCCTCCAATAAAAACTGTTCGTAAACACAAAAACACACTTTAAATTTTACAATTTGCATAAATATAAAGCTAAGCTTTTCCGTTATGAATTAGGGTTGGCTATAACCGGTGCCTTATTTAAAGTTGTACCGCAACTGTCTCTGTATCCACGTTTCGCTTGTCAAGTTGCGGTTTCTATTAAAAAAGCAAAAATTACATTGTTCGCTGCAGGCGCTCCTAGGGCTGTCAAGCTTACACACAAGGAAAAAGCTTTCATTTCAAACTTTTGCGGTGGCACCCCCGTCCTTTGTGTTGACGACGCGAAATTTTATACCTCATTCAAAGCGTACGGTATTTTTACCGTTCGCATATTCTCCTTTTACTGTATATGAATAAGTGCCAACCTTATTTTGGAGTGTGTTAGTGGCTGACAACTTGGTATAGCGTATAGCTCGCTCCGTAATATTACTGGGAAGCCAAAGGATGTACTTTGTTTGGACGTTTTTGAAATTTCTTGAGCAAAATGCGGACAAATTTTATAAAGTACATAGCAGATTTGTCAATTAGTGTTTTCATCTTTTGTGACTTATAATGTTTATTTTCTTTCAGTTCTCAAAACGATGAGGAAACCGGCATGTCCTAGAACCAAAAATTCGAAGACATGTGACATCTACCAACCCGCACAGGGCCCGCGTGGTGGATTACGGCTCATTCCCTCTCCCGGAGAGGAGTTCTAAGTCCCAACAGTGGGAATATTATAAGGCCGACTGTGCTATTTATTTTCTTTGAGTAAAAGATGCCTTGTATTATCTTCAAATTTTAATCTACATCTACACTAATATTATAAAGTTTTTTTTGTTTGTTTACAGGAAGTTAATCATCCGTGAACCTTCACCTGTGGAGATTGTCTTTGCTGCGCCCAACCTGGGTGCGAAGTCCGTTTAGAGTTTTCCAGGTTGGCCATGGCAACTCGTGTCCAGGTGAGAGGCTCTCCGACGGCTCGATAAAATCATTGATCTTCAGTATTTGTGCGGCGTCTCTCCGCAGACGATGTCCATCCTTCCGTCCTGCGTCACTTGCCCTGTTACGTGCTCACGTAGGGACCTAATGACAGTATCAGCGGATGGAATTGCCGTGGCCGAATTCTTGGCCAGTCAAGGAAATTAACTAGTTTTGCCATCGATACGCTAAGAAGAAGGAGGTTAATTTTTAAAGTACTGGTCGGATTGCGAACATTTTCACCAATAGAAAGCTGCTTTATTCCGGCGTGACATAGGCTATATTTTTTACGTATGCGAGCAAAACCGCAGGCAAAAGCTAGTTTCTAATAGAATGAAAATATACTATGTAGAGGTTATTGTATGTACATACAGTTTTTCGTTACTGAAAAGGACAGATTAAATAAAACAATTTTTTTTTCCCTTTCAGCGATGAAGCAATTGGGGCCATAGGTTGACTTCTGGATGGATGCGAGACGCACAGGACCGGTGTGGCGACACTTGAGGGCTGCCTATTTCCAACACGTCTTTCGACTGAAATGATGATGATGATATTGACTTCTGTATGGGAATTCCTTGGTCCTGGAACTTAACGGGCAAAGAAGGATCATAGGTGTGGTTTTAGTCAGTAAAAGTCCGACACGCTCTCCAGCCACCTTCACTGCGCACGGGCTTCAAGAAAACGCCGCTTCAAGCGTCATTTTAAGATGATCTTTTTTGTGGCTCGTGTGCGGTACCACCACAAAAAAACGCTTTAAGCGGCTTCAAGCTTAACCGGACACAAGAGGTGTCGCCCGCTTCAGCTGTTTTTTGCGGCCGCTTCTAGCGTTTTTTTGTGGCGGCGTTTTTATGAAGCCTGTGTGTGGGGACATTAAGGCTCTCTAGAGCAAGAAAAGTCATTCGATGATTTTCCATCTCAAAATAAAAGAAGCGGTGAAGAAATGTGACAAAGAAAAAATAAAAACACAAAACATCTTTTTACCATAGTAAGCTGTGTAAGTAATTAAAAGCTTCCTAAATGATTTGTAAATGTAATAAAATGACTTCAAAAACACTTCCCCCACGGTACAAAATCAAATGAATTTTCCTTATTAACTAAAATAATGAGAAAACCATTAAGATAATGATGTTTTGACAATCCATCCAAATTCATATTTCGTAAAGGACCCACTACATTATTGTTTTCTAAAACAAAGGAAATTGCCGACCGCGCGGCTTTGATCGTTGGCTGGATGAAACCCTTTGTCGATATTTCACTAATAAAGTTTACTAAAATATGAATTTTGCGGGCCCTGGTACAGGCCATGGTACGCAGTGAGGTGGTAAGCGGGCTACGAAGCAGTAATGCTAGCGAACCCAAGCGTTTTATTTTTCTTCTGTGGGTCAAATCATCCAATGACAACCCCCACACTTGGGCGGAGCGGGAGGTAGTGTCAGACTCTTACCGACTAAAAAAACCCACCCTGTTCCTTCAAACCTTCATACCGGGGCTCGAGTTACTCGGGCCTTTCGGACAACAAACGACCGGCACTTTTTTTTTATTGATAATAGGTTCGCGCTTGACCGCCATCTCACCTGATGGAAAGCGACGATGCGGTCGACGATGGAAAGCGCTTACCTAGAAGAAACCTACTCACTCTCGACTTAAATATTCCCGGATAGTAGGTATCAGGAAACACAGACACCGGCAAGGAATTCCACTCCTTATCTGCATGCACAATGAATGTGTACCCAAAACGTTTTGTGCGTGTGGGTCACTCACAAAACGTTCACTCCCCAGTCGCTGGGATCCTGACCTTGAATTCTAGCCACCGTAAGCGTGGGCTTGCGGACGGCGAGCAATAGGTAGCTTGCCGTCCAACTGTCCACGCGCGCCTCAAGGATATATCAGCAAAAGCATAGGTGCCCAGCGGGGTCGAAGCCTATTAGGCTATGGGTTCGTTTCTGAAAGTAAGGCTTGGAAAGCAAGACAAAGAAGCAACATACAAGGAACCGACTCCAAAATTAGTCAGTAAAAGTCTGACACGCTCTCCTGCCCCGCCCTAGAGCGGGAGAAATGATTGCATGATTTCCCACCTAAAAAACTCAAAATATGAATTTTGTAATCAAATATTAATATTAAATGCTTCAAGGGTTGGGCTGGCTAATTAGCTGATGTAGTTTATGTAGAGGTTGGTTTTGGAAGCTGTACCTACGCTAAATTTGCAAGCTCGAGAACTGGCGTACAAACTTGGTAAATCTGAAGTGTGTGCTCTGTGTAAGACTGGAAGTGGCCTTTTTTAAAGAAAGAAAGAAAGAAAACTATTTTATTTGGCATACACACTCGTAGATACACACAATGTAGTAACAACATGTAAACATTAATGATCATATAAAAAAATATACAACTGCCAATGTGTGTCTCACGGCGGTGCCAAATAGGCTCAGTTCAGCAAAAAATTGCCAGACAACTACGTGGGAGTTGCCTGACGCTGGTTTTCAACTGAACCTTATTTCGAGTGTACTGTTGAAAATTGGTTTATATTTACTCAGTTATTACGTGTTAGGTGTAGGGTAAATAATTTATATCAAATTAAAAAAAGACAAAATAAATAAAAATTAATCATATATCTATTCAATTGTGCATAATTCCATGCGCAAACAAAAACCGATTTTGAAGCGAAACGAAGCGACTTCATCTCAACACACCCTAAATATGTACCCCACTTTCCTTTGCTTATAATTATACAATATTAGTTTTAGTATATTTTTTTTTATGGTGGGAAAAATCATGCATTGACATCCCCGCCCTTGGGCGGAGCGGGAGATAGTGTCAGACTCTTACTGACTAAAAGACCCACCCCGTTCCTTCTAGCCTTCATACCGGGGCTCGTACGCCCTTTTGGATAACCCTGGCCCCAGTAGGCTTCGACCCGGCTGGGTCCCTGCTGTTGCTGACAACTCCTTGAGGCGCACGTGAACAGTGCGCACCGTCGACGACTTGGGCTTGGTCCGGACAGTTACCGGACGGCCGGACAGTGAGCCACCCATCGCTCACCGTCCGCAAGCCCGCGCCTACGTTGGCCGGAAATCGGGATCAGAATCCCGGCGGCGGCGGCGGCGATAACGCCGTTGCCTGATGCGTTCGGCCTCCTCATTTGCGAGCATTACTGCTTCACAAAAGTCGGCGACCGCCTGCCACTCCTCCTCGCTCCGGACCATGGCCTCAACCAAGGCCCGGCCTTCAACCAAGGCCCGGCAGTTTTAGTATATGCAAAACCCGAAACACCTGTCTAGTATTTTTGTGTAAAGAATCTATGTACGAAATGTCATAACTGTACCTATCATGAAAAATGACAAAGTTATAAACTTGTTATGTCAGCAAAATACATAGTCACCGGGCCATCCAGGCGACTGAGGGGTTGTTTTGTACTTGCACCCAGCTGTTTGCTAGCTCATATTACCCGCTATGACCTTACGTGACCTATATTGTATCTACTTAGTGTCGGTGGTGTTCAACCTGTAACCTTTTTAAATATTTTTGGGAAAAAATATAACATGGTATAAAAACTATTGGAATCCATTAAATTACTGATTCTGAACAAATTACGTTCAGGTTTTCCATAAACTTAAAATAAATTGTAATTTTGTGGCCAGATCGCGACGCGCAGACGCGAGTAAGTATTTACGGCTCACAAGCCAATCTAGTTGTCAATTTGTTATAAATGCCTGCAGGAAAATGCACTAAGATTTCCCACACAATTCATTCTAAAGAAATGAAAAGGCTTTTGGCTGATGATGTCAGATATAACGTTTACAAGCTAACAAAATATAAGCGAGATCTTATCAAAGATTGTTTTGATGTCACGTCTAGTCATGATTTATAACGTGTAATGTATTTTTAGAGCCCGCAGCGTTTTTTAATTGTATCCAATTAACTTTATTTCAGCCCTTGGCTCAGGAACCCAATTACAACACGTCGTGAGAAAAAAAAAATTGAGACGGAAAATAAAAAACAATAAAGATTTTGCACGGTACGCCGACGACAATTTATAAGATCTAAATGTAATGACATCTTTTATCTTAATTACTTTGCCTTTGACCTCTTTTCGAATTGCCAAAGACTTATTGTTTTTTTTTCTTTTTTCTTTCTCACAGATTTCCAACGGATTCGACATTATGTAGTATTAGGGCAGCCTGTTGCCACCTGAAATTGCGTTACCTTTTTTACAGTTATTAGAGCTTATAAAAGGTATTCTGCCTTATGATTATTTTAGATACGGGATTGTGTTCTTTTCTTTTATTAGAGAAATATTATAGCAAGTTCATGTTATGTAAATACAGAAAATACGAACAGGAGTTTCATATCCGAATCTACGACTTACATGGTTTTCCCCTAAAGGCAAGCGCGAATGTCGAGGAAAGTTAAGAAAAAAGAAAATTAACTTTTTTACGAAATGGGAATGAAATAAAAGTCGGCAGTAGGTGAATCAACAGTATTATTTTGTTCGAATTTGAAAGGTTAACTCTGAAATTGAATTACTTATGTAATGTTATGCGTAGAAGGATATGCGTTTTGGTATTAGATTTGGTTTTAGGAAATATGGTTTGATACAGATATATTTTGATGTATGAAATTTGTAGAATTATGGCATTTAATATCTTGAATATTATTAATATCTAGGGGGACACGGGCAGTTGAGCTTATAAATGCATTTTAAACATTTTACTAAAATAATTATTTATGTAACTAGTCCAGCGCCAGGACTTCGACGGTACATACTGTATCATTTTTAAGGTTCCGTAGTCAACTAGGAACCCTTATAGTTTCGCCATGTCTGTCTGTCTGTCCGTCCTCGCTTAATCTCTGTGACCGTTAGCACTAGAAAGCTGAAATTTGGTACCAATATGTATATCAATCACGCCGACTAAGTGGTAAAATAAAAACTGGAAATAAAGGTTTTATTAGGGTAGCCCCCTTATATGTAAAGTGGGAAGTGATTTTTTTTACCCTAACGTGTGATATATTGTTGGATAGGTATTTAAAAATGAATAGGGGTTTACTAAAATAATTTTATGATAATGTCAATAATTTCGGAAATAATCGCTCCAAAAGTAAAAAAACAATGTGTGTCCGGGGCCCTCTAAATTTTGAACCATAAGTTTAGAAAATATGAAAAAAAAACTGAAAAGTAGAACTTTATAAGGACTTTCTAGGAAAATTATTTTGAAATTGATGGAAAGAATAGTTTTTGTACAAAAAAGACAAAAGGGTTCTACAAAATAATTTCTGGACTAAGTTTGTAGTATAATCGTATATGCAAGCATTTTTTTTTTAACTCATAAGTGGGTACACTTATTGTGACGGATGGGAAACTACGGAACCCTACACTGAGCGTGGCCCGACACGCTCTTGGCCGGTTTTTTTTTATTCATAACAAAATAAAATTGTCAATGAATCTTCTATACAATTTTACACTATTTTTACTATGCTTTTCAGTACAAAGTTGACCGATCTGCGTTGTTCTCTCATATTACCTATTGATATTGTAATGTGGAAATATTGTAGAAACAATCTTTTTTTTTAAAGAGTAACCTTGGAGTTTCTTGCCGGTTTTTCTTCATAGAAATGATGAGTTTGAGTTTATTTTAAATATTAAAAGCAATTTTATTTCAAATAACAAAAACGATACAACAAAGACTTACAAAAGTCTGCGGCAAGACAATACGTTATCGCATTTTAAGCTGATCAATACAGATTACTATGAAAACCCGCTTACTGAAAGGAAAAGAGATAGAAAATGAATTTATTTGGCAGACAACACAGCACACAAACACTAAAAAGGAACAAACACAGTAAAGAAGCAAAAAAATAAATAAAATAGTGTACCTCACAGCTGTACTAAAAATAGGTCCATTTCAGTATAAATGCCAGACGACTAGTGTTTAACGCTGGTTTTCACCTGACCTAGTTCTAAATCAGATTTGTACTGTAAAATATAACGATGATTTATTTATTTATTTATCAGTTGCTTGCTATACTTACAGTATGACCAAAGCGTATAGCAAGCCGAGAAACTATCCGCATCAGGCCACGGCGGTCTCGCTGCCGCCGCCGCCGCCGGGATTCTGATCCCGATTTCCGGCCACCGTAGGCACGGGCTTGCGGACAGTGAGCAATGGGTAGCTCGCTGTCCGGCCGTCTGGTAACTGTCCGGACCAAGCCCAAGTCGTCGACGGCGCGCACTGTTCCCGCGCGCCTCAAGGAGTTGTAAGCAACAGCAGGTACCCATCTGGGTCGAAGCCTACTGGGGCCAGGGTTAGTTTCGAAAGACAGCTCGAGTCCTGGTATGAAGGCTAGAAGGATCAGGGTGGGTCTTTTAGTCAGTAAGAGTCTGACACTATCTATTGCTCCGCCCAAGAGCGGGGGTTGTCATAGGATGATTTTTTCCCACCATAAAAAAAGCCAACAAACTATGAACTAAGAAATTGTATACAAACATTCCTTTCTTTACTGCTATATTATATAAATATGTCAAATTTCGGTTCCTGGGCAATCAGGGCGTTCAGCAGACAGAGCGCCTGGGCTGTAAGGGCAAATCAAGCCGTTAGTGTACGTGACGAAGGGGCAACGAACAGGCGCCGTATGGCACAGGCACGCGACGCCCGCAGTCGGTCTGGAGCGAAAAGTGAACAGCGAGCCACCGTAGTCGCGTTCATGATATGGTAGTAGTGCATCAATAGCGCGCATTAACGTCACAGTTCTAGCGTGTTGATGTCCACCATTCCAACGACGAACATAGACGGATATAAATAGGGATAGTACCCAATGTACCCATACAACTTTTTATATAGGTAGTGAGCAAATTTGCTTTGAACCCGTTCTATCATCAGCTTATATTTTCATTCAGTCATCATCGATCATAATCATCATTTCAGCCGAAAGACGTCCCCTGCTGGACATACGTAAGCCTCCCCAAGTGTCGCTATAACGATCAGTCCTGTGCGTTTATCGTCCATTGGATTCTCGTGACCCTCACTAGGACATCGGTCCACCTTGTGGGAGTCCAACGCTGCGTTTTCTGGTGGTCGCTACTCCAGAACCACGTTTGCTCGTTCTGCGAGCTACGTGCCTTGTCTATTGCCACTTTTCAAAGATTCATCTGGCCATATCGGTAATCTTCTTCATTTCTGATGTGATCACGCAGGGAAACTCCAAGCATAGCCATTTCCGTTTGGGTAACCTTAAGCCTTCTGAAGAGGCCCATTGTAAGCGACCACGTTTCAAAGCCATGTCATCACTGGCAACACGCACTGGTCATAGATTTTCGTCAAACACTTAGGTATATTGGACAAGAAGATAGCACGCAGATGCTTTTTTTTAGGTGGGAAATTCATCCAATGACCTCCGCCGCTCATGGGCGGAGTGTCAGGCCTTTACTGACTAGAAACCCACTCCTATTCCTTCATTGCCTTTCGTACCGGGGCCGAATCTTCCTTTCATAAACTAATCCTTGGCCCCAGTAGGCTTCGACCCCGATTTTGGCCCGACATTTTGCTGACAACTTCTTGACGCGCCCCGTCGACGTTTTGGACTCGCTCTGGATAGTTACCGGACATTCGGACGGCGAGCTACCCATTGCTCGCCGTCCGCAAGCCTGCACCTATGGTAGCCGGAAATCGGGATCAGAATCCCGGGGGCGGCTAGGGCGAGAGCGCCGTTGCCTCACGGGTCCGGCCTCCTCGTTTGCTAGTATTACTGCTTCGCAAAAGGAGATGACCTCGCAGATACTTAAATAATAGAATATATAAATACAAAGTTTTGGTCTCATAACGTGTCATGCTTCTGTGTCTTTAAAATACGTAACACTACAACACACAAATACAAAGCAAACCATGAATTATTACTCAGAATGTACCCTATTTAAGTTATATTTAGGTTTGGCTATGAATTGATTATAATAAAACAATAACGGGGCGGTCAGTTCGTATTATGTTCTCGTTTGGGGCAGCCCTGACCCCGCGGTAAGTGAGTTATGACATATTATTAAAGCCTAGAAAGAGTTGGTGATGTGGATGATTTAAATGAAAATTTTGGTGGGACGGTGGGTGGTTCTACTTTTTGGGCACAGATTTAGAACTCTAAGTAAACTTTAGACTGGCCTGTTGGTCTAGTGGTTAGTGACCCTGACTACTATGCCGGAGGTTGTGGGTTCGATTCCCACCCAGGACAAATGTTTTTGTGATGAGCATAATCATTTGTTCTGTGTCTGGGTGTAATTTATCTATAATATGTATGTATTTAGAAATATATAAGTATGTTTATCAGTTGTCTAGTACCCATAACACAAGCTCTGCTTAGCTTGGGACTAGACGGCGTTGTGTGATAGTTGTGGAATATTGTTATTATTATTATTTTGTGTAGTTCTTTTTACTTCTTCCCGTATAAGAGAGATTAATTAACCTTACATACGGGCCGGAGCCAAGTATATAAGGCAGGATTTAAATGGAAAAGGTGGATGTCAGTGTTGAAGAAGTTAGGAATTTTCTAGTGATACGACAGGTGTTAAGGATAGTGGCTTTTTGGAGCATGTACAGTGTTTGAGCTGGCATGTGTAGAGTTTCGAGGCTCTGTGCGAGAGATTTCGGTATTATGCCAGTAGACGAAAGCACAATCGGTACAATATTATTATTAACTTTATTATTATTATTATTAACTTTATAACTAGCTTCTGCCAGCGACTTTGCCCGCGTGAATGTAGATTTTTCCATACAAACTTTAGATCCCCGTTTCATCCCGTTAAGGGCTGAATTTTGGAAATTCCTTTTTTAGTGCTCAGCTACGTCATAAAAGGAATCTTTGTGCAAAATTTCACGCTCCTAGTCCCAATAGTTTTGGCTGTACGTTGATATGTCAGTCAGTCAGTTTCTCTTTTCATATAAACAGAAATGGCGGCACGTTGCGTGTCGCAAGTTCGAT
Source organism: Mythimna albipuncta (assembly GCA_929112965.1). Lineage (NCBI taxonomy): Eukaryota > Metazoa > Arthropoda > Insecta > Lepidoptera > Noctuidae > Mythimna > Mythimna albipuncta. The sequence continues at coordinate 6,271,421 of OV815972.1, forward strand.
TCCAACACGGAACAAATTTTTGTAAGGTCTAAGTTCTAATAAATATTCTGTCTCTGGTAAACCCGCCCACAATTCAGGAGTAATTCTTAATGTAGGGAAATGAAATAAAATCAAATATATAGACAGAAGGAATTTATTTGGAATAAAATCAAATATATGGACAGAAGGAATTTATTTGGAACTAGCTGTGCCCCGCGGTTTCACCCGCGTTTTTCTCGACAAAATTGTGAATCTAAACCATTCCCAGATCCCCTTGAACACACACAAAAAATTTCATCAAAATCGGTCCAGTCGTTTGAGAGAAGTTCAGTGACATACACACTCACAGAAGAATTATATATATAAAGATAAAATCAAATATATGGACAGAAGGAATTGGTGTTTGATGTTTGATTGTGTTTTGTGTGTATTACAAATCAAAAAAATATTTTTTTGGATGAAATCTTGAGGTACTTAAAACTTATTTTTTCTTGGTTGGCCTTGCTCTGAGTAGAGTAAGTGAGAGAGTCTTTGCTGACTAAAACCCACCTAAAATTTTAACTTTAACCCACTAAAACCTTCAGTTCCACGTGATAATATCCAAGTTTTTTTTTTAATTTGATAGATCAAAAAGGTCATCCTTATCCTTCTTGTAATATAAAAGCGAAAGTGATTTTGTTTATTGTTTGTTACTTCTTCACGCCTAAATGGCAAAACCGATTTTGATAAATCTTGGTACAGAGATAGTTGGGACCCTAGAGACGGACATAGGTTAATTTAAAAAAAAAAGTGAGAAAAGGGGGTGAAAGAGGGAAGATCTTTTATGTACGCGGGCGAAACCGCGGGAAAAAGCTAGTTCTACATAATTATTTACGATAGGTTTCAGTATTTTTTTCCGTTTAGAATATGATTTAACAAAAGATTTATATGGTCAAAAATTTGCTTAATAACTGTCCAACTTTGAACAACGAACGCCAATTATTTCTGACAAAAACACACGAACATCACAGAAGCTTGCCAACACACTGGACGAAACAAAACACAACGCGACTGCGCCTAAAAAAAGTCCAAGCCGAGCTCCGAGGTTTTTTTACACCCCACACCGTAGGCCAGTGGTCAACGGAGCATTGAAACGGTGCCGGGATAATTGCGACACTGTCCTTTAGACCCCAGACTGTTCCAATTATCCCCGACACTAACACAGAAACCGTGAGTCTAAAGGATTTCACAGAATTTTTGAAACACGAGCATTTTTGACGTTAGGAATTTTATGTTCACATATTTTTGGTAAAGCCTTCCTCTTTTGACGTAACGATGCCTGTTAGGTTATGTTGAAAATTACGTAATATTTAGGTAAAGCTCACAGAGCTTCGAGACACTTCTGTGGCCACTGATAAAGATGTCTCCAAAAATTCTTATCTTACCTTAGTGTGAGATTTCTAAGGTAGCTCTTGCTCAATCTCTTCAACCGCTCATAGACTATGCGTGTGTTTCTTTTCTACGCTACGAGAGATACTGACTATGCTATGAAGGTACTTACTAATTACTACTAGCTACTAATAAACAAACTTTAGTGATTGTGGAATTTATGCATCCGCAATAAGTTATTTCATCACTACTGACGGTGAAGGAAAACATCGTGAGGAAACCGGCTTATCCTAGAACCAAAAAATTCGAAGACGATTCACCAACCTGTATTGAGTCCGCATGGTGGATTACGGCCCATTCCCTCTCCTAGAGAAGAGGCCTGAGTCCTAGCAGTGGGAACATTAAAAGGTTGATTATGCTATTATGCTAACCTTTGGGTTAAAAAAAAAACGTATTAAAAAATCATCAAAATCATGTAAACAGTAAGTTTAAACGATCTGGCCAGATTTAGTTGGCCATATCATCATGAAGTGATCAATTTCTAAGATCTGGCCATGACATATATACGTCTATCTACGATAATCAATTCATCTTAATTGGATTTCTTCATTGTAAAAATAAATTACGTGTCATCGGGGTCGTTAATGTAAAGGTTAAATAACCGATTACCTTATACTTTAAAGTTTTTCAAACGAAAATAAACTATTTGACTTCAACATTTGTAAATATTGCTGCAGGCTACAATATATATTAAACAGAAATTGGTAAGTAATCTGGTAATAGAGTAAAACATTTTTTTGCAAATATTTAAATAGAATGTAATAAATTTTATTTTTAAAAATCAGAAAAGAGTAGATAAATAAGTTTGAAGTATTTATCTATTTGTTTTGTAACTAATGAAATAGTAATACAAGAAAAACAAAAACATTTAAGTAATTAAAACCGTGTGTAATTTACACATACGTCAAAAGACTACATGTTGTAAGACTAATAAGAATAAGTAAGAATCATTAAACATTATGATGTCATTGAAAAGGGTACAGTCATACGAGGTCCTGTATACTAGTGGCGCTACGTTATAACTTATAACCGCTGTTACTATTAATGTGCAGTTGATTGTACCCACTTAAGTTGTTATAAAGTTAATTGTAATTTTTAAGGATAACAAAGTAATAATACAATTTTTGTCTCTTGTCCACATAGCTCTTTAAAAGTACAAAACGGTTTAACAGACGATGAACTTTGAAAAGATGGCAAACATTTTGAACACATAAAAGAAAGGACGAATTTAAAAGAGGTTTTTAAATGTAAAAATTGCGATCATAATGGAAGGAAATATCTTTTTGATTTTACTGGTTCAAAGATTATATTATAAAGTATATTGGTTGTTATTATAAGGAAAGATTTTCATCAAACTATAAAGAAAACTATTACGAAAATGAAAAATTTAAATGAATATAATAAGATTGTTTGTTTAAATATGATTAATGTTAAAGTAGATAGTAATCTGATTACAAATAATCTTTATAAACATAAACAACTTCTTGATGTTCTCATTACTAGGACAGAGGCCTCTTATCTATGATAGGAAGTGGACTATAATTCAGCCTGCAGGCCTAATGTGAGTTGATATACTTCCCTACTTTTTAATTAGTACACAAAAAAAATGGGGCTGTATCTGTACTCGTTACTGATCATATTTTTGTATTCCTAAGTAGAAAAAACCGAAATCCTAAAATTGACCACAGAAAGGTAAATTCATCATAGATTCAATCATACATAACAATTGCTAGTAGAAATTACTGCAGTGTTTTTCATTTTAATAGTCATTCATAATTAATAGCCTGCACAATATTTCCATAAATTGAGAGACATTTTGGGATAAACACAAACGCTAATAACTTTGCTGTTTATGTATATTATTTATTGAGACTTTACTTAAATAATAAGAAGGGCTTTTCTAATAAGCCCTTTAAGTATTTGTACTAATTAAAAATTAGTGGTCTATAATATTCCACAACTACCATACAACACTTTCTAGTCCCAAGCTAAGCAGAGCTCGTATTATGAGTACTAGACAACTGATAAAGATATTTATATATTTCTAAATACATACATAATTATTATAGATAAATTACACCCAGACACAGAACAAATAATTATGCTCATTACACAAATAGCTATTCTGGGTGGGAATCTAACCCACGACCTCCGGCATAGCAGACTAACAGGCCAGGCAGTGATGGATACCACGTGTCTTCGAATTATTTGCTCTAAGATATTACCGCTCGCCGCCTCGTGCTTAGCTACCGGTCACTGTAGCCAGTCACTGGTGACGCACGCAAAGCTTCGCGTAAAGCTGTTAGTCCTGCGCTTGATTTCTCCACGGCGGCGGATAGCCATCCCGTCGAACTATGACAGTAAAGAAAGAGCGAATACACTTAATGTTTGCGCATACATTTGTGCACCATAATATCTTCTGCTTACTTGAAATATACTGCTTTTCTTTTCAACTCTGCTTGCTAGAGTGGCCTGTTGGTCTAGTGGTTAGTGGCCCTGACTGCTATGCCGAAGGTCGTGGGTTCGATTCTCACCAACGACAAATGTTTGTGTGATGAGCACGATCATTTGTTCTGTGTTTGGGTGTTATTTATCTATAATATGCGTGTATTTAGAAATATATAAGTATGTTTATCAGTTGTCTAGTACCCATAACACAAGCTCTGCTTAGCTTGAGACTAGACAGCGTTAGGTGATAGTTGTGGAAATTATTATGTTATTATTATGACTGCAGTTAATCTTCAACGGGTGGCCACCATAGCTAAAATTCTTTCAGGAGGATTTTTAGGAATATACGAAACAAGACGTAAATTAAAAAGGGAACCTTGACCAGACGGGTACTGGGTCTGGTCCAGGCAACTGGCCGATACTTGATTTCAGGTTGTTGTATATGTTTTAATCGCGTAGAGAACTCTGACACTGCGACAGATAGTTTCGAAGCATTAGTTCTTATGTGGTGACATAGACGTCTTAGCATAGCGTAGCATAATTAGCCTGGTAATATTCCCACTGCTGTGACTCAGGCCTCCTTTCTAGAGGAGGTGACATGGATGTCACTTCAGATTATTCTTTTACTGATACTAAGTTACACTTTATGTTTTAAGCGATTGATTACTCAGCGTATCCCGGGTTCGATTCCCATACGGGAGATATATATGTACAAGACTGTGGCAGATACCACTATTTTTCTACTAATCCCGCAATTTTTCTAGCCCACTGTAATTAAAAACCAAAAAATATTTTTTACTTACCGTCTAATAAACGTAATTACTAAACGCTTTCCGTCTTTTTTATGAGGTGGGAAATCATCTGGGGCCAAGGTTATCCGAAAGGGCGTTCGAGCCCCGGTATGAAGGCTTGAAGGAACGGGATTGGTTTGTTAGTCAGTAAGAGTTTGACACTATCTCCCGCTTCGCCCAAGAGCAGGGGTTGTCATTGGATGATTTTTCCCATCGGAAAAAAGGTGGGAAATCATTTAATGGCTTTTCCCGTTCTAGGGTGGAGCGAGAGGGCATGTCAGACTTTTACTGACTAAAACAGTATCCAGTTTTACTTCAATCAGATGTACGCTACCCGCCCACGTCAGACTTTTCATAGGACAGATAATCGGGCCAATTTTTTTATACTTGTAACATTGTACTGTTTTCTGACCGACTTTTTGTAGGACGTGTGCGTTGCACTATTGCTATCGGTGTGTTCTATTTTTCTCCCACAAAAAATCGGTCACTGATTATCGGACGTAGGCGGGCAGCTGTAGACGCGACTGATCTGAAACTTCGTTACAATGATTATACGCTATTCGCGTTAAGAATAGAAAAAAGAAACCTTTTTTACTGTCTGTGCGTTAGATTTTAACTTCTATTACAAAGGCATAAGGATGGCATTAAGAGCAAAAAAGTGGTTACAATACGAACTATTTACTGCAGCCACCATTTGTCACGCCACTAACGTAATAAAGTCAAAATCGGTTGAACGGACAGTAATAAAAGGCTATTCTTAACTTGAATAGGGTATAAAGGTATAAATGAAAATTATTCAAACAAGATGTGTCGTTTATTGACTGCTCTGCGGCTTCAAATACACTTTAATCAAACTAGGGCGATCCAATAAATGATGAAGCTAGTTTAACAGTCCTACCATACGAGAACCGTTCTCCAAAACCATTACATTCTGATTGAAGGGTCTCAAGATCTAACAATAATGACTCGCAGAATAAATTATTGGCTACAACTTAATCGTAATTTCAAAAGCAATCTGTTATACAAATCGTATATTACAAGAGAAGGGTAAGATTTGGACAGATCTCAGGAGCCTTCGGGGAAATCAAGCGAGGGAAGCTGCGGCCGCCGGTTCATTGGGCACCCGCCTAATGCGATCCATTGTTAGGTATTACAGCGGTGTTTCGCGTAATAGCGTAATTTAAGTTGGTATGTACAGACGAGCAGAAAACGCTTGTAACATTGCTCCTAGAATTCTGACAGAATGGTACAGTGTAACCTGCGAAATACAAATGTTCTTAAACTGAGTTTTCGAGTTATCGACGGTGCGTGGTGTTTTACGCGTGCCTCAAGATGTCAGCAAAACTGAGGCCCCAGCAGGGTCGAAGCCTAATCCACGCGCGCCTCAAGGAGTTGTCAGCAACTGTCCCAGCAGGGTCGAAGCCTACTGGAGCCATGGGTGATGCGAAAGAGATCCCCGGGGTGGCACAATGGCAAAGCAAAAGTTTTTAGTCAGTAAAATCTGACACTATCTCCCGCTCCGCCCAAAAGCGGGGGATGTCATTAGATGATATTCCCACTTAAAAAAAAAGGGTGGAAACCTAATAGGGCCATGGGTTTGCTTCTGAAAGAAAACAAGGTAAAGATGGAACATAAGAGTGGGTTTTAGTCAGTAAAAGGCTGAGACGCCTTCTCGATCCGCCCTATAGCAGAAAAAGACATTACGTAATTTTCTACCTAAAAACATTAAATTCAGTAATCAATCTAACTAAAATTCAAGTTAGTTATCATGCCAATCAGGCAATCTTACTAAAACTTTTTTGTGAAACTAGAAAACTTAAAGGCGTACTTACTGCAGAGAGATAGAACAATTTGTGAGCAAAAAATACTGAATTTAAATAAAATCCTAATAGTTAAGAGTTAGAAGACTTGAAAGTTTTGGAAATAATCACTATTTAAAGAAACTTGAAATTTAAAATTGGCCAATCAAAAATTTCAAAAAGTTTTCGTCTAAAGTTCTATAATCGTTTTGCCCTTTTGATTATAAAAATGAAAAAAATTAAGCTTCTCAATTTAAAAGCAATATACACTGTACCTCGTCTGTACATAACATGAGACTATCCAAAATTATCTAATGTGTAATGACAGTGTCCAATCTGATGAGGGTCGAGCCGGGCCAATCTAAAAGGAATTCCAGTTAATATGCCCGTTATTCCGAAACACCGTACCCTTGTACTGAATAAACCACCACCTATTTGGTATGCAAGGAGTGTAACTTACTCCTCGCATTCCATTGCTGGATTAACCCTACGCTGCATACTTTCAATTCATACTTTGCCATCAATGGACATTGCACTCATATATGCAAAGTACAGTCGCAGTGCAAAGTGGTAGTAATAAGCGATTAAAATCTACAGTCAGTCTAATGTTGTGCACGCATGAATGGTTACAGCTATTCGCAATATTTGTTTTAGAAACTTTGATACAAGTTTATGTTTCTATTTAATTGAACGTATGAATTGCTGTTAAATCAGGTGCGTTAAAATATTATTTTTTTATAAATTTTACTTAACTTTGAAAGGTCAAGCCTTTATCCAAACGAGGAGTCATATACAGAAAACTGTTGTTAATTGACTAATATTTTTACATGTATTTTAAAGTCATATAAATTTGTAAATACGGTTAGATTTATAATCTATCTCGAGATTATAATCTGTCGAAAGATTGTAAAAGTAATACAATTTGAATGGCATATAAGTTAGTGTTAGTCACCAAACATAGCCTCTATGGACACAGAATGGCCTACTGTAAGAACGACCAATCAGCAACAGCCTTCAGACTGTTGAAAATTTAAGTCACGAGAGATTCTGATTTAACAGTTTCACTTTGATAGTTTGTAATCTACCGAAAAATAATGCGTTAAATTGTAAGCAGCATTTTACTGTTTACATTCTTTTAACTATTTACAATTTCTCAAGATAGATTATAATCTAATGATATTTAAAAATTTACGGTGACATGTACATGTAAAAGAAAAAAAAAGTGTACTCAACATTTAACTACAAACTCATTCCTCTATATAAAGGGTAACGATTAAACCTCAACGTCAAACACACGTCAAACACAGAACGATTCCCGTTGCAGAATGCAAAAATCATTCTCTTTTTTAATTATAACGAAGTTGTATTCCATCAAGTTAATAAGGGACGTTGTTAACAAACACACGAACAAAGGTGTTATTAGACAAAAGCACGGCAGCTCCCCACAAAAGGATGTCACCGGCATCCCACTCGGGCTACAAAAACCACTTTTACATACAAATTAACCTCTAAAACAACCACTCAAAGATCATTTTTCTTTAACTCATCTTCATGGGTTACGACTAGCATTTGGAAAAACAATAAAAATCTCTAGCGGATCACTTCTCCTCAAATATCCAATTTATTTATGTGTTTTATGAGTGTCGAAATGTGAATTGAAGAGTCTTGAATTCGATTCCTCGAGGCAACTGGCCAGTTTATTATAATAAAACATGCTGCGAATGTTTTTACTATAACTTTTTATGAAACATAAAAATGGAATATCTATAATAGTGAGCTATTTGGTATAAACTACTTCGCTTCGGTTTCGGTTATGATTCGGATTGTATCGGCCACGCTTCGTCCATAACGACCCGAAGAGTGCTCCAATTAGGATCCGTTTTGTGGTGATGTTTAGATTTTAATATTATTGGGATATTAGTTATAAAATTCACAGATTTTGCTGTAAATTGGTGCATTCACCAGTAAATAAAATCATCTTCTTTTATGCAGTGTGAGTTTGATTCGTGTTGGCTGATAGCAAATGTATGGGTTTTGGCTTAGGTGGCAAAAGTAGAGGTCAGTCAGTTTAAATTTGTTTATTTATTATAAAATAATGTGTCTTCAAGACGTCACTATTATGATTTTTCTAATCCGAATTAATCAATATTTTGAAGTTATAAAATTTCATCCAGTCAATTAATCAAGAAATAGCTGTGACAACTGAAACAAAAGTACAAACCCATATTCAAATTAATAACTTGAGTGAATTTTAAGCCATAGTATTACTACTGTAAAATTGGGTCACTTTGACGCTGAAGAATAACCTTGGCTTGAGCTTGTTAACTAATAGAAATACAGTAAACACTCTGGGTTACTAAACATCCTCTTGTGTTGTTATTGATGGTTAATAAGGTTGGGCCTAAATTTATCCCAGGACTAAAGTAATCCGACTTTACTGTAGTTTATTTCATAAAGCATTATACTAGATCAGATTTAAATTAAACATACAAGTCACAATCTTGCTACGAAACCGTAGCCGCGTAGCTACGTAGCGCTACGGCGTAGCGCCTTATTCCCATTGCCATAATTGATACCAAACATTTCCCCAAAATTATCAACCAGTATCTAATATCTAATATCACTAACACGATCTATGTGATGTGTGAACGTAGGTGTGTCTGAAAGTTAAACAATGTGACACAGGGGACAAAGCAAGTGGAGTGGTGGGCCCTCCAGTTTCGAGACCGCCCTTTGTTCTATGACCCTGCCAGTGATGTTTCTTTTGTAAGTGGGTTATGTTACAAGCGGTCGGAGGGTTGAGTGGCGTATTTATTTTGCATTACGGTGTATTTATTCTGTAATAATATGTCGATGAATTGGGTGTAACAGTATTTTGTTCGGGTGAGTGTCCGATTTTAATGGGTGGTCCCAATAATGATGTTTTCCTTTTGTAGGTTTATTAATGATCATTTGTTTGATAAACGATATCTATCACGATTGCTTGTTAGTATTTATTTTATTGTTTGTTTTTAGGGAACGAAATTGAGATTTTAAATCGTTCTTAAAAATAAACAGATTTTTTTTTATTGGCGAGTTCTTTTTCGAATTGATAATATTTTTTTGTTATGTAGTCTTTCTCCATCACCAGTGATAAACTATTATTTTTAACCTTTCCTAATGAAGATGGTATGATTATTATAGGCGACATTAGTATCCCCAAAGCCTTCACCTATTAAGGATCGGTCTTACTGGGCTCCATTCATTTTTGCGCGCGCGTAGAATATAACTAGCCGTCGACACGGGCTTTTTCTTTAACGGATAACCGGGCAGTAAGCTACCCATTCCCTCTGTTTTACTTCATACTACCCACGCCTACGGTATCTGGAAATCACCTTACGACTTTTGACACCCGAGGCGTTTTCTGTAGGATACTACCTAAACATAACCAGCCTTTTAATGTTCTCACTGCTGGGACACAGGTCTCTTCTCTAGGAGAGGGAATGGGCCGTAAACCACCACGTGGGCCCAGTGTGGGTTGGTGAATGTCACATGTCTTCGAATTTTTGGTTCTAGGACACTACCTAATCTACACTAATATAATAAAGAGGTAAAGTTTGTTTTTTTGTTTGTAGGAATCTCTGGAAGTTCTGGTCCGATTGCTAAATTTTTTTCACCGATAGAAAGCTACTTTATTCTTGAGTGACATAGGATATATTTTATTTACGCAGACGAAGTCACGGGCAAAAGTTAGTCTGTAATATTTTTGTAAATCAAAAACCGCTCAAGCCTATAAATTATACCTCTTTTGCTCCCCGTCAGACAGGAAGCAGTGTCTCTTTAAAACAACCACACAAGATCGCTTTTGTGTATAGCTGACATGCCTCGCAGACATCGCGCGAACATTCTTTAATTCTACCCTCATACCTCGTAACTCAATCAAGTGAAAACCTCTATTGCCTGGGTTTAATTAAACATTTTCATCCATTGTTTGAAATTTGGAGTTGAGTTATTTAAAGTAATATTGTTATATACAAAGTACAATTGTTTGATTGTTTTTTTTTTTTTTGTAGAAGGTAATCTCAGGAAATACTTACTAACAGTGGCTCTTTTTTTGGTTGCTAGTTAGTGAAGCTTCCATAACTTTTTTTGAAAGTTAGAAAATTTTCAATCAACACCTCCCACTCTGGTTAGAGCAAGAGGAAATATGAAACTTTTATTGACTAACATAAAAAAAAACCCATTTGTGTTCGATTGTGGCCGCGGATATTCAATGTTAGACAATGATCGCAAAATTTCCATCAATCGCCGACAGTTGTTATTGTTATTGTTACGCCGTGAAACTTGAAGACGCCATAATATGTGGAATCGCAGTCAAGCACTAGTTTATCTCAATTTAAAAAAAAATATCTTTATAAAAAAATAATAACAAAAAGAAAAAGTAATAATAAAAAGAATGCGTGTTTTAACGTTGCTTGTAAGTATCTCCGTTTGTATAGAAAACACGCAGAGTCCAACACACCGAAAATGCATCCACGCGCGCTCATGCAGATCAGGCGCCTACAAGCAGAGGAACATGCGCCCACGCATGCGGGTGTGGGGCGAGACGCAAGGTATGGCACACTGAGTCTCGTAGTGCCGTGCGTGATGTATTAAAGGATTCAGAGCCTGCGTGAACCTATAAAACCCAATTACGCGCGTGATTGCGTAAAAAACCCGCATGATGATGAAGATCTGCACTCCCGCAAGTACGCGCGTAGGTGCGTTGACACGCAACATGCAGCGTGATGCGTGACAGTGTGATAATAGCCTAATACAGCTTGTATTCGTGATGTTCTATCATATTAGCACCTCAGTACTGATTAACTAATTGTTAAAGGCAAACCTCTGTGCGACATTTCTATGCTAATGCATCACGATATACAAACAGACAGATGACTCTACTACGGTAATTGTGTTAAGGGGATGTACGTTTTGGGCTGGCGTTTGTTTTTTTTTTATGTAATTATTTGTGTAGTTAGAGATTAGGCTAGTGAGTTGTATGTGTTTCGTTGGGTAGGGACAAAATACTATACATAGTTTCGAATTAAATATGTAACTTTTTACAAGCTTTTTATTTAGTTTCACCTGTCCCGATATTTGTCTGTCATCAAATCTTGCAAAATAAATTTGACCAACTTCCCGGTTACCGATTGGGCTGAAATTTTGCATGCATGTGTAAATCAGATGACAATGCAAAATCATTATGACGTGGAGCTGATCTGATGGTGGAACTGGAAGGTGGCTATAGGAACTTGATAGTTAAACGACACAACATTATCGAGTTTGGGCTCGTATGATTCGTCTTGACGAGCATTAATTATATAGGTATACCGAGCTATAAAAGCTTTGAAATGAAAAAATGATTTTCATTAAAATCTTGTTACTGTTTATACATAAATTATTTCTAACCATTCGTTTCATTATTATACGAATAAATACGTAAACACACCAATATTATAAAAGTGAAAGTTTCTGAGTATTGTGTGTGTACTTATCTTACTTAATCACGCACAAATGGCTTAACAGATTTAGATGAAATTTAGCACCCGGTTTTCCATGCCCTGTAATAACATACATATTATTTCAAAAAGTTATATCAGCACTTTCTCTGGTCCTCGAACGCAAAAGGCAACTGAAGGACACGGATGAGTTTGAGTCAGTAAAAGTCAAATAGATGTTTCGGGAGAGACCTCGTCCTCTCAATCCACCTAAAAGCGAAAGAAATTATTTAAAAAAAAAAGCATTACTACTGTACTACTTTTTATAATAATTTCAGAAACTGAATTTATTCATATCTGGTCCCGAAATAAAAATCATCATCGTCATCGTCATTTCAGTTGAAAAACGTCCACTGTTGGACATAGGCCTTTTTTATGGTGGGGAAAATCATCCAATGACAACCCCCGCTCTTGGGCGGAGCGGGAGATAGTGTCAGACTCTTACTGACTAAAAAACCCACCCCGTTCCTTCAAGCCTTCATACCGGGGCTCGAATTACCTTTCGGATAACCCTGGCTAGGCTTCGACCCAGATGGGCTCCTACTGTTGCTGACAACTCCTTGAGGCGCGCGGGAACAGCGTGCGCCGTCGACGAGCTACCATTGCTCACTGTCCGCAAGCCCGCGCCTACGGTGGCTGGAAATCGGGATCGGAAACCTGGCGGCGGCGAGAACGCCGTTGCCTGAGGGCCAGGCCACACGGTGCGGTGCGGCTCCGGCGCGGCGCCTGATTGACGAATCAGTGGGCACACGAGTGACGCCACCCCGCTCGTACGGCCCGCCGATTCGTCGCTCAGGCGCCGTGCCGGAGCCGCACTGCACCATGTGGCCTGGCCCTCATGCAGTCGGCCTCCTCCATAGCGAGCATTACTGCTTCGCAGAAGTCGGCGACCGCCTGCCACTCCTCCTCGCTCCGGACCATGGCCTCAACCAAGGCCCAGCGCGAGAGGTCTCCGCCGCCGATCGCCCCCACGAGGGCACGGCGTTTTACACAGGCTTCACCCAAGCGTCCCCACAACGACCGGTCCTGTGCTTCTCGCATCCATCAGATTCCCACGACCCTCACCAGGTCATCGGTCCACCTTGTGGGAGGCCTTCTAAAAATAAAAATAATAATTATAGTAAAATCCAACAGGGCACAAAACTTTAACGAATTTCGTGTTTTGTTTTTTTGACACTTGACATGTTATTAACACGAAGCTAGTATTATGTAATTATACACCTAACTACTTATTTAATAACAGTTGATTGTTATGAAGTCCATAACGATCAGTTTAATTAAATGTGAAATATAGCAGCTATATTGGCATTGGAATATCTATAAAAAGAATTTAATAAAACGACCTGCTTTAAAAAATAAAAACTAGCGCTTTGAATTAATCCTGTATCGTGGGTGCGTTTACAAATATGTATATACACAAGACAATCAAACCTGGAATAATTATCTATAGTTAATATTAATTAATTAACTAAATATCTTATTAATAACAAAATAAAGTAGTTATAATTCTTAAAATAAGTCCCGTATTTGATTAATCCGTGGACAATAGTGTGGGTTATTTTATGTTTACCTACGAGTATTTATCTAACCATTATTTTTTATAACCTTAACATGTAACTGTTTTTTTTTGTTCTATTCTGTTTTTTTTTGTTCATACAACTATTTGTTCCATGCGGGAATCGAATTCATGATACGCTGCACAGTAGCCTCTGTAGTACTAGCTCACATGATGTCGCATGTTGAAATCGAAACATTCAATCTCGTAGACATAAAAAAAGTAAAATTCTGGTGTGATTGCAAAAATTCTTTCATTGATTCGGCTGAAAGTATATGGATCAAATTTAGCACACGGACAGACATATCTTGGCATAGTACAAAGGATGCAATATGATGCTACAATCTCGGGATGTTTAAGTCAATAGGTTACTTCCAGGCAAGCACGCTCTATCGTCGACCACACGCTTTTGATGAAAAGCTATCATGTGGTCTAGGCTTGCACTAGCCCACTTGATGAGGTGGGATAGTGCAAACTTAACAATAGCAAAAAAAAATCGATGAAATTAATTCCTACTCTTAAGCAAGCGAAGCCGCTTGCAGACTGAAGCTACTTGATGCATAAAGAAGGCAGTATAAATAAAATCACAAACTGTTGATTTGCTTTTTTTTTGTCAGTTTTCACGACTCGAGTGAAATGGTAAAGAAGTTGTGACGGCATCGTGAAAAGCTTATGTAACGAAAGATAGGATCGTATCTCTTAGAAGTATAGGGGTAAAGGGCTTATCAGAACAATTTGTTTAGATGACGTCACATTAACAATGAGATAAGGTTACGATCATTGAGCTATGCGAAGGAAGCCTACAAGTTGCTGCGTTTTTTTTTAATCTTTATTAAGGAGCTTTGTCACAATATTGACCATGTAGCTCCATCATAGCCAGATTTTGTATTTTAATTTATTTTTAATGATTGTTATAAATTTTGTATAGAACACTATACGTCGTTTTTTTGAGATTTTTCTCCTGCTATAAGTGAAGCGGGAAGAGGTTTGTCATCATAATTCTTTCTTACATTCCTGTAGACCTAGCTGACATCGGTCCTACTGGGTCCCTTCAGCTTTTGACATTTCTTTGAGGTGCGTGTAGATCACAACGCGTTTTGCGTCGACTCAAGCTTGGTGCTAATAAGACGGCTAAATGTCATGTTTTCCATTGCATATCGTCCGCAAGACCACACCTACAGTGGCTTGGAATCGTCTTGTGACTCTCGACACCCAAGGGGCCTCCGGCGGCTGTGGCTGGGACTTGAGGATGTCCTCTGCCTTACGGTCTCAGCCATCCCCATAATTCTCATTATTACTTCGTAGTAAAAGGCAACTACTTCCCATTCCATTTCGCTGCATACAATGGCCTGAACTAGGACCAGACGCAAAAGGTCGACACCACCGATGACCGCTTCGCCCAAGTGCAACAGGCTTTCACCGTATGCTCCACCATGTCGTCGGCCATGCAATCGGCACATTGGTTAAACCCAGGCGTTTCTTCCCCCCGAATCTGAAACAGGTCCACCCGAAACGTTTATTTTGTCGACCGATAGACCAGCGTCAAGCAAAAATGAGGAAGCTGTAGCCAATCGTCAAAGAGTGGACAGGAGTCATGATGGTGGCGTGTCCAGCGTCAGGAAGTGACAGTCGCTAACTCCAAACCAACTCCATCCCGCTAGGCTCTGTCTGCATTGTCTTAATTTGTCACAGCAATAGAATTATAACCTAGCGTTGCACTTCTATACCTATAAGTCCAGAAGGTTCATTTTTGTTCTTAAAATTATTTAAATTCGAGTTTAACTGTCACCTCGGCGACACTTTACGCCAAAATCTTGTCAAAATTAAGGGATCTTAAAGAGATTTTTGACAGTTTGGTTGACACTGAGATTAGAATGAGAACGTTTCTTAAAAGTACAGAAACTGATACTTCAGTACTGAAAAGGAATTTATTTAAATTGAAAGGTTTAAATTCTTATTACCCTTCGAATGGTGTTGGTAAAGCTTCCTCAGCTTCACCAACAACAATCGAAGCAGTTTTCATGAAGCTTATTAATTAATTTGTAGATTTTTTTCGTTCAATTTTAATGTGTGTTAATGACTACTATGTAACCGTTAAAGCTAAAAAAATAAGCCTTTTATTAAATTTCATTCTCTTACTTATAATATATTTCAATCCGAGCTGTCGCTGGCGCAAGCTGGATGAGGGAAGATCAAGATAGAGAGAAATGGTCTGGTCTAGAGGAGGTCTATACCCGCACAGGGGTTCGCTTTAATTTGGTGTTGTACATAACTATAATGAAGTAAATTACATGAAATATTTTATTTAATTAAAATTGTATAGTTCATGTTACAATAAATAAATAATTAATTAATAAAATACTAATAATCAACTATAATAATCAATTTTAATGTATTAATCAACTATAATCAATTATAATGTATTAATAATCAACTGTAATGTATTGTTAAACATAAACAGCTTTATAATTACCCACTGCAGGAACGCAAGCTTCTTCTCATAAGAGGGTATTCACTATGCGAGCCCAGTCCGGGTTTGTCTAGGACATGCCGGTTTCCTCACGATCTTTTTCTCCAATATTTAAAGAATAATTGTGATAGAATAAATTACACAAAAATGTGCCTACCTGGATTTTTATGACCCAGAAAATCGTAAGTCAAACCGTTACTTCTAACCCACTATTACTGAATGTAAATAAATCTGCACTAATATGATAAAGAGGTAACTTTTTTTTAATGTTTTTTTTTATTGTAGGAGGCATTCTCTGAAAATACTGGTCCGATTGCTAAATTTTTTTTTCACCGGTTTAACGCTGCATTATTCCTAAGTGACATAGGCTATATAATATGTACGGGGGTGAAACCGCGGGTAAAAACTAGTAAATAATATTTATCTGTAAATTTGATTGATTATAGTGGCAGAAAATATTTTTTTCACAATACTGTGCATAGAATTAAAAAAATATTGTTCAAATAGTCTCTGATAGAATCAGAAATCTACTCAAATTATTTAAAAAGAGAACACATTTAGAAAACATATCGTAGTTTGGACATGGTTTTACCATTAGTGGCAGTTCTGCATTTAGAAACTATCTGTATTAATTGGTGTTTAAAACTGCAGCAGTCAATGATCGTAGTGAAGAAGAGTCTAATTTCAAAACCTTTTATTATTTTTTTAATTTGTAATGAGTGTTTTTTTTTCATTCATTATTTATTTAAATTACAGAGAATACTTATAAAAAGAAATATGTAAGATATAAAACCAAAAAAAAATCCTAATCTTATAAAGAAGAAAAGATTTATATTTTTTTTTGTAATGAAATACTTCTGAACCGATTTTGAAAACCACAGGTTTTGTTTATATTTAGTAGGTGTGAAGATAGATCGTAGACTACTTTTATATACCTAGATAATAAGTCTGCTATCACGAGAGCAAAGCCTCAGGATTCCTAGTCTGTTATTTTTGTAAATTCGTCATTCCAACATGATCTCATTGTCATTTTGTTAATAGTTGGGTGTCTGCAAGGCTAGAGTGAATAGGCTCTTAATAAACTAGTGCATCTCACCATCAGAGATGCATCACTGCTTACCATCAAGTGGGATTGCAGTCAAGCAATAGTTTATATCAATTTAAAAAAAAGTTCATAATCTGTTAATTCATAATGGCCGATCATTGCTCGGTCAATGGTCTCGTAATAGAATCGTGGTACAAGCTGTCTTATAATGAATTACAAGCAATAACCGCATAATGACGTTCTAATGGTAGGTCACTGACCAAAGAAACTGAAAATTTTAACAGATACCGCTTACACGTCAGACATTCATTTGTTATTATGAACGAGAGTACCATTCTAAGCCATTTCTTTCAATGGAGTATCAGCAGTTGATTATTGGAAAGTCATAATGACGGCATTATATTAGTAGACTAGTTTTTGCCCACAGCTTCATCCGCATACATAAAATATAGCCTATGTCACTTGGAATAAAGCAGCTTTCTATCAGTGAAAAAATTTTAGCGAATGGACCAGTACTTCCAGAGATTACCTCTAACAAACAAACAAAAAAATACAGACTTTACCTCTTCATTATATTGGTGTAGATTACAAACTTGTCAAGTTCAATAATGAAATCAATGATAGACCAATCTGACACTATTGTAATAGCAGACTTGAGACTCTGAGAGCAGCTGGTCTAATTATAAAATAAAGAAATATGTGTAAAAGCTTCAATTTATTATTATTACCAATCCCTAAAGGCGCAAAATTTACTTTAACTCCTTTTTCTTTATTAACGTTTCAGTCTAAAAATTAATTTAAAATAGCCTTCTTATTTTCATACTACAAAAACGAAGAGTACGTTGGAACCGAGTGTACTTTTAAACGCTGTACTGGCGCGCACAAAACGCGTCCTCCACTTTACATTTTCTCACATAATTATTTTTTACTTCACAAGACTACATCTGCTAAATTAAAATAAACTTACCTTCATATTACGGTATGCTTGATATTTTTTTTTTGTAAATGTGTTTTAATTTTTTTGACCATACTGTGTACCCTTAAAATCAGACATAGATGTTAGTTTAATACTGGAAGTGACACTGTATTTTTTCATCAAACAATTGCACTATGTTTTCCTAAGATATTTACAATTTTTTTTTTTTAACTTGGAAATTTTATTTATACTTATAAACAACTTAATAACTATAATTACAGTAAATTACAAAATAAATAAATAATAAAACCCTACGCTAAAATACACTATCTAAAATATGGCGTCAAAAAACTCTTCCACATCGCTGTCATTTACAATTTAATTTTCTAGTTTGGAAATCAACAAATATCTACTGCAACTCTGGGTGAAGCGAGGGGTGTTTTATTTAAGGATCACCAACGAGTGTTACAAAATAAAAAAATAAAACTTAGAAATGGAAATTGGTACATGTGTTGCTTCAATTGCTCTTTACGTTCAAGGGTGATAATTTCAGTTTTGTTTAAGGTCCAATCATCAAATATATTTTTTCGTTTTAGTAGAGCGAGAAGGGTTTTCAAAATTTTACTAACTAAAACCCACTTGAGTTTCTTCAGTTGCCTTTTGAGTTGTAAAATCACGACAACTCTTACGAACAATCCAGAACATTGGCAATTCTTTCAAAAAATTTTGCATTCCAAGAAACCTTTGATAAAGTAAGTTTGTACTAAGAATCGTGTCGCTTTGGCGTCGAATACAAGGAGGAGGTTCCATTGTTCCATCACTGGACCACCAGACGTACAGCACTAAATCACCGGTATATATGGTGGATCCTATTTGTGCACACAAAATCGACTTGAGATTGCATTAATTATGCGTACACGTAATGGTGCGTCCAGATCTGGCAAACGCGCCGCTCGCGAGCCGTTCGCGAGCCGCTTTTGAACTGCACTCGTGCATTTCATGTTCGTACGAAACGCGCATGGCACAGGGGCTTCAGACGAACAAGTCGCGCGAAATGCACTGGCGTCGTTTTTAAACAGCTCGCTAGCAAAGCATTCACTAGATCTGGACACATTATAAGGAGTAGAATTCCCTATCGGATTCAGTTTCCTTATACTTACAACCTAGAGGTCTCATCATCGATCACATTATCGCTTACCATCAGGTAAGGTAATAGTCAAACACGAGCCTATCAATAATAAAGGGTAGCTGTCAAAAATGTCCTCAGCGCCAAGACACGCAAGCGCTGCAAAATTTAGCTATGGTTCCTAAGCTACAAGCACTAAGATATCTACTTAGCATACTTAATGGAGTTTGATGTTTGCGCTCTATAATCTGCTTTTACTTGAGAAGGGTAAACAGTAACTCACAGGCGGCACATCAAGGAGTATGGTACAATGCAACTTGGATCAAACTCAATCTATTTGCGGTGTAGTATGTTAATTAAAGGATCTAAACTAATATTATTAAGATTTAGCGTCTGTCAGTTGCTTCGCCGTCGTGAAAATCGGTTTTTTCATATCAAATTTTGAATCCCCGTTTGCAAAATTCATTCTCAACGCTTGCCTACGTTACAATAAAACTATCTATGTGCCAAATTTCAGCGCTATCCTTTAAGTAGTTTGAGTTGTGTGTTTATGGTTCAGTCAGTAACGGTTAATTTTTATAAATGAGTATAAATGTATTTTTTTTTTCGGTTTAAAAGAAATAATCTAAAAAAGTAAAAAAAAATAATCTTTAAGTTACTGAAAAATTGTTACTATTTTAGTGTACAATAAAGTTGATTCTATTCTACAGTCTCTAGAAGAAATGAAACAATACAAAAAAAAAATAAACAACAATTGATAGAAAACTTAAAATCAAAACGCCATTAGCCTCCTTTTTGTTCCGTGTGTGTGACGAGTGTCTGAATCTAAACTAATATTAGGAAGCATTCATTAGTTAGAATAGTAACCATTTGTGTAAAAAAGGCCCAACAAAAACTAAGGTAATGGAATTTCCAGAACTTTTTCATGTGTGTCATCATGTTTGTTTCTTTTGGCAATTATATTGAGTTCTTTATTTAATTATAGTAAACAGCTTTAGCTGTGTTCTAGCCATTTCGAATCTTTAATTTACTTCTTTCTAAAAATACTACTTGTATTCTAAATACGTTCATATGGTGCTTGGTTATTATACACTTAGTTTGCAATAAACGTTTTGACTTTGACTTTGACACGTGACAAGCCACATCCAGCCTCCACACACTATGGTCCACAATTAATTCTCTGTGTACAGAGTGTCGGAAATTAAATTAGAATAAACAAAATTAAACAGTTGGCCCCATTCGCTTCGACTTTCAAAATTACCGTATTTAGGGGATTAAATGCCGCCCCCAATGTTAATAATACAGGATTTTAGGCCTAAAAAGTATATTGTGCGTTTTCGTACGCCATGGGTAATTTTACTAATTATTTCATTAGCATAAAATTAATTCTTGGGCTGAGTTCCTCGTATGCTTTGAAAGGGTCTTAATCTGGTTGTGTGACATCGTCGTGTTCCTAAATCAAAATTGTTTTTTTTTTGTTTCGGTAAAATGACGCTAGAAAAGACTGATATAAATTTTAGTTTTTTTTTTTTTAAGCGTACCAAAGCTAATCTACGTAAATGCCTCTGAGGCGGTTATTTATGTTCTTTTTTAAGTACATAAGTAAACAAAAGCGGCCAGCTATTACCCGTTATGGCCCTGCAAACCCCTAATGGGACACCGAAGCATCGTAACCCTTTTTAGATACTTGAACATTTTCAAACTTTAATTAAAAATGCCAATTTATAAGTTACAACCGCAGGACTTGGTTCGAAACTTATTAAACAATCCAAAAATATTCAGAACAAGTACGCATCTTTTGTTCTTGTTAGAATACAATATTTTATACCTCTAACAACAAAAAAAAAATGTAAAAAGAATATTTCTCTCAATAACATAGACGGACGCTGACAAAGAAAATCTTTTGACTCAAAATTCACGTCGAATATTGCTAAACAAAGCGAAAAATTATTTTCCCAAATGTCATAATCTTTACGAGTGTATTGCTTTGGGTTTATACATTGCATTGTTGGTTCATGAGGGTGAAGTTTGCGTTGTTAGAGACTCGGCAATGTTTTACAAGTGGCGCGATTGGAACAAGTAAGCTTTGCGCATGTATATAACGTAGTGCAACAGATAATTTTCCGGAGAGCGTCAAATTCAGTGTAGTTTGTGCCGTCGTGGGGGACCTACGCACCTCGGTTCGGCTTCATGTGAAGTTTCCTTCGCCTAACGGTATTACGAAATTTGAAAATCGAACGCTTTTGTTTTTAAGTGGCAGTTTTGTTTATGGACGAATGTTTCTGGGTTGTTTTTGAGGTGAGTCGATTTTTTATGGATTAATTTTTTTATAGTACCTATTACGTTTAATTTGACAGAGTTTCGAGCAGGTTCAGTTAATGGTAATTTTAATATTAGTGTATTTTTTGAAAACCGATTAGATGTGTAATGTTAAAATTTTTTTTAAATCAGTAATATTTATAATTACGCATTGATGAAATATAACTTAAATATTTTTTTTCTTTGCGTAGTTATATATATCTAAGCATACATTTCTAACAATATTACATAAGAATCTGAAATATTAACTAAAACTAACTTTGTACATATATACAAGTAAAAATAAATATAAATAATTACGTAAGACATGTTGTAGATTAAAGAACTAAAACGTACTATGAATTATATTTCAAATTATATAGTTCGAAAAAAACGTACTTTATTTATGAGATTGAAAGCCTGAAAAAGTCCTTAAAAATTTAGAAACATTTTCCAGCAAAACCATAACAAATTAAACCTTAAAGTTTCGATGTAACCTGAAAACGGAATCAGTAATCCACAGCTTTAGCCCCAAGACACATTAAGAGCCCTAGATTTATTATAAAGGTAATTCCACGGGATCGTTTTGGTCCTCGCTTGATCTTAGCTTAGAGGGGGTAAAGGGGACCGGAGATCTCTCGGTTTCCTCCACGTTATTGTGAAAATTCTGTTGAAATTAATTTTGCATTATTTTTTTATAATATTGCTGTATATGCTGAGGTAGGAGTCATTTTCCTCGCACAGAGGTTATTACAAGCTTTTATTTAGTTTGACCTGTCTCGATGTTTGTCTGTAATCAAATCTTGAAAAGTAAATTTGACCCACTTCCCGGTTACCGATTGAGCTGAAATTTTGCATGCATGTGTAAATCAGATGACAATGCAAAATTATTATGACAGAAAGCTGATCTGATGATGGAACCGGAAGGTGGTCATAGGAACTCGGTAGTCAAACGACACAACCCCATCCGTTCGAGTGTGTGCGCTATAAAAGCTTGCTATGAAAAAACGATTTTCATAAAAACTTGTTTTATGTTGTAATTTTATTTTCTACTTATCCGTCTAACTAGCCTATTATACCCCACCGCTGGGCAAAGATCTTTCACATGTTTGTCTTCTGCCATTGCAAGCCAGTCCCTTTGATAAGAGTCAATTTTATCTCTCTACCTTCATCTTGGTTTGCAGCGATGTCACCTTGTGTTTTTTTTTAGTCAATTATGTTCTCTGCGAGTCATTAATATATTTCTTCGTTCCGTCTAATATTTTTTTTTTACTGAATACTTTACGCATAGAGGCGGATTTGCCATGGATAATGCCTATCAGCAAATCTCTGGGTGATGCGGAGACAAATAGTAGTAGGTGCTATATGAATCATTATGGGCTTGCGGACAGTGAGCAATGAGTAGCTCGCTGTCCGTCCGGTAACTGTCCGGACCAAGCCCAAGTCGTCAACGGCGCGCACTGTTTCCGCGCGCCTCAAGGAGTTGTCAACAACAGCAGGGGTCCAGCCGGGTCGAAGCCTACTGGGGCCAGGGTTCTCCGAAAGGGAGCTCGAACCCCGGTATGAAGGCTTGAAGGAACGGGGTGGGTTTTTTAGTCAGTAAGAGTCTGACACTATCTCCCGCTCCGCTTAAGAGCGTGGGTTGTCATTGGATAATTATCCCCACCAAAAAAAAATTGAACATTAAACGTGATTGATATTTATTTAAAAATTAATAAATAACGTTTGTAGGCCTCCCACAAAGTGGATCGATGACCTGATGAGACTCGCGGGAATACTGTGGATGCAAGACGCACAGGCCCGTTCGTTGTGGCGACACTTCGGGGAGGCCTATGTCCAACAGTGGACGTCCTTCGGCTGAAATAAAGATGATGATGAATAATTTAACTACCATAAAAATTAACCATCAAATAATATAATTTCTTATTATTATTTTTGATTTAAAAAGTTGAACTAAATCATGTATTCTCTTTGAGTAATTCTTAGAAACAAAGAAGATGGATGGTTTCAACGGATGATATAACTAAGTAAACAGCTTTATGGAGGTTAGTTAATTATGCGATTGCTTCGTCTGGAGTACAGTATTCAGTATTATCCTCTTAGACTGGAAGCCGCCCACATTATGGCATATAATATGCATTATGGTAGATTGATTGATTTATAATTACGCACATAGACTGTATTGTCTGTGTAAGTATATGATTAGAAACAAGTTTATTAATACTACGTACGCGCTTACTAGCTAACTTTTTCTGTCTTTCTATGCAAAAAAAATATAGGAAGAAAGAGGAAGATTCCACTCTGGATAGAGCAAAAGGGAATGTCTTAATTTTAAGACTAAAACCCATCTGCGTTCTTTCAAGGACCAAGGTAGCACTTTCGAAAACCCGGCAGCCCTGGCAGAAATCGACCCTAACGGGCCCTGTCAATATTGGAAAGTGAACACTGAGTAAGCAGCTGTTAGAAATGACTAGCTGTACAATGAAGATATATTTGTACAGGACAGAATCCTAAATCAATGGTGATCACAGAAATATATATTTAGTTGTAAAAGTTGATGCTTTAAAATAAACTATACAACTTTAAAACTGTTGCCATGCTCTGCTAGACCATTTACAAAGAAGGTAGTGGAAACGTTCGACTAGCCTTTTTGTATAGGTGAAAAAAAGCGAGATAATGTTTATAAAATTTTAAATAAATGTGATATTTTATCAACGAAAAGCAGACACGACAGACTGTTGTTCTGTCTTAGCTTGACCTGTCCAACGCGCGAAGATTATATTGCCATCGTGCTTTTCTGAAATCATTCTTAATTTTCTGTTCAACTTTCTTAACTTTTTTTCTTTCTTATTTATTTATTTATTTATTTAAACTTTATGCAATGCACAGGTACAAAGGCGGACTTAATGCCTTAGGCATTCTCTACCAGTCAACCTAGGGTGGTGAAGAGAAAAACATGGCAGGTGCACAAAAAAAAAAATAACAAAACAAAAAAAAAAAATGGATTATTAAGAAAAATAAGGGTGCAAATGTATATATATAACTAAAATAGACATACATATATATTTAATATAATATACCTACATATATATATAAATAAAGTAGCAGAAGGGGGGTTTTCTTATAAATGTTTTCCTGACTATTTGTTATAATACAAAAATAATAATAATATTGAATTAGCAATAATGAAATTGGTCCACCCGTTCACGCATGATGACATAACCAGGAGAAATAGGGATTCAGTTTTATAGAATTATGTAAATATTGACTACCATTTACAAAGTTTGGGAATATACCCATCCTAATTATGTTGGAATTTTCCTCAAATTTGACTTGGAACTCAGAAACGTTTGTTTCAAATAGGTCAATTACAGGCACTTTTGAATCATCAAAATTTCGGTCAGCCAACAAAAACTCCACTTCGATACACCACATTGACTTAAAATAACAATCTTATAATGTTTCTATTGTTGAGAATCAGGTCTTCTTTCTAAGAGTTTAAATAGACTGTAATTCACTATGTAGGTCCAGTACCAATTGGTGGATGTCACAAAATAATTATGTCTTCGAATTTTTGGTTCTAGGACATGGTGATTTTCTCAAGATGTGTTTTTTTTACCGTTTTTAGAGCAGTTAATGAAAAAAATTAATATATTAGTAATCGTAAGTCGAGCCGTTACCACTGGGTTACTACTGCTTTTTGCAGACAGCTGTTGCCTGTTTTTAATGCCATTAGTCAAAGGTTTATCGATTTACTTAATTTGTTGCTAAGTCACAAATTATCTTTGAATAAAATGTTTAAATAAAGTGATATATGTTTATTTGTACACGACAGACACGGTTGGTATTGTTAGAAGGTGCCTTTCTCTGGAGCCCTGACCGCTGGTAGCTTGGATCTGACCCTTGGACCCTGTTTCCAATAACGGTGGGACACTGTTTTTTATATTTTTAATGTATAAATATAAAAAAATATATATTGAATAATTTATAATGAAAAATAAAGAAAATAATAATTTATTCACACATAAGCCTAACACAAATGGAGCGAAATATGGAATGTTATGTTGATACAATCCTTGCTGTGATTAGGCTATGTGATAGAGCATGCTGTAAACCGTGTGCCAGGGTTTAGTGTTATCAATGTAAAACGAAATTAACTATTAGGAGTTCACGGACAATGAAAGTTATCTAGAATACTCGATGTTAGGGCCACGTTGGGTAAATATGATATCATAACTATTGACGGCGAATGAATGCGAGACTTGGCAGCATTTTAAACATAGAACTTTTTAGATGACATTTGTCTTTCTTCAACTTGATTTCTCCTTGAATCACAAAATTGACGGCTAGCTTGTTATTTATTGGCATAAATAAAAAAATTGTCGGTTTTCCGTTTTGATAAAATCTGAGTCGAGTAGAGAACTTCCTAACAAACTTGGTCCTAATTGTTGTTGAATTCTAAGTGATGCAAGAACCTCTACGTCTAAATGAAAAAAAAAAATATTGAAATGTGTGCTTGTAATACTAAAACATTTTTATTAAAAGTTTATAAACATCCGACAAAAAGAAAAAATATTAATTAAAAAAAAGAAAGATTTCTGAACAAATTATACTCTGGTTTTCCCTATAGGTACTAAAAATAGTGTTGTATAAGTAGCGATTTATGCATGACGAAATCTTTCAATGGCTTCAATGAGCGACTGTAATGAGATTGTGGGCGGATCAGTTTATCAATTTAATGTAGTTCTATCACCACCTACGTTGGTCTTATAATCAAGATGAGGTGACATTTTCGAGTATTAGTCGTCCGGGTCAAACTTCAAACAATGCTAATTTATGTTGGATTGACTTGAAAATATAATATATAATACAATATAATATTCCACAATTATCACACAACGCCGTCAATTCCTAAGCTAAGCTGAGCTTGTGTTATGGGTACTAGACAACCAATAAACATACTTATATGTATATTTCTAAATACATACATATTTTAAATAAATTACACCCAGACACAGAACAAATGATTATGCTCATCACACAAACATTTGTTCTGGGTGGAAATCGAACCGACAACCTCCGGCATAGCAATCAGGCTCACTAACCACTAGACCAACAGGCCAGTCCAATTGTCACCGTATAATAGGGTAGTGTCCAGGGTCAAAATAATTACATTTTATTTAGTCCGTATTTTAGATTATAAAAAAATATTTGACACGTATTTTTTCTTTTTTCGATTAAACAAAAAATAACAAATATATAGCCCATTAAAATTACGTGTGACGTCACCCCGTGCGAAAAAATGTAGCACGGCGTGACGTTACACGTACCTTGAATGGGCTATATTTTTGTCATTTTTGGTTTAATTTACAAATAAAACAATACGTGTCCCTTATTTTTGAATAATCTAAAAGATGGACTAATTACATTCTTTTACGGTCAGTAGCCTATTATAAACACCGTCATTTTGTAATATATCTTGTGAGGGTTTAAACTCTCGGTTTATTGTGAATATATCATCTCAAATATGTATAATTGTATATTAAATTGCATCTTTTGATAATTTGCAATATTTCTAAGTTTTATTCTGAGAAGGTTAGAAGATAAATCCCATAAACTGTGTTGGCAATTATATGTTGTCAATCAATAACAAAATTGAAATATATTTTATAAATAAAATTTAAACAAGAAAAAGCAAAACAAAATTAAAAAAAAAACTATATACTAGATTAGTATTGTTTTATTTTGTGATGGATTTTGGATATTCTACTAAACTACTCCCCTTTCCTTTTGGTTTTACTTCAGCAGTGTATAATAAAATAATTATTATGCATTTTTAGAGAAGCGTAGCTTTAAGTAAAATAATTTTCAATCTCGAATAAATGTTTTTAGAGAAAACTTTACCTAACCTAATTTTACCGAATTACAATATAATTGCCTCATTGATCTCGTGGTTGCTAGGGCGACTGTTGAGAGTCGGATCCAGAATTCTATCAGTAGCCTGATTCACGTAAAATCAAACAAGCTAAATATCGTTGAAGTTTTATAGTCGTTCGATCAAAGTCCTATCCAAAAGCGGTATTCACGATCTATCGACTTATTTCCAGTTAAATTGATAAGTATTCTACCAGGATAATATAATACAGATGTTTTTTTTTAAATCGATGAATTTCAAACGACTATAAAATCGATGTCGTTCAAACTCGATTGATGGATGTGAATACGGATATGGTCTAAACGACTAAATGGCTACGATATCGTTATGGTTTTCATTACGTGAATCGGGCTACAGGTCGGGTAAAAAGTGCTACGAGGTTTCTCCATTAAAAAAATCTCAGAAGCTAGCCCAGAGAGTTCATGGTGTGACACCCTCATACCTCGAAAAGCACGTAAAGCCTCCGGATCGTGTCGGCTTACCGTTCCACCTGACAATGGGAGTAAAGAAAGAAAGAGTACCTACTGTGTTTGAGCACACATTTATGTGCTATAATACTTTCTGTATAGGTACTTGGCTAATCTCCAACAACATTGAACACCATGGCCGAAATTCGATAGACACAATTATTTTCTTCATATTATGTATTATTATAGAACGAAGTCTCCCTACCATATCTGTCTGTATGAACGCGATAAATCTTAAAATTTAGTAAACGAATTTGATATTCAAGAATTTTTTACCAATGGACACAGTGATTCGCATGGTTGCAATGCTGATACTACCGCAAACGCTGTGTTTCTGCATTTGAAATGTTTAATATCTAAATCAAAATATTCATTTGAATTACATAGTGTAAAAGGCCCTATTAATCTATATTTAACGCAAATTGTATATTGAGGAACTTAATATTATAAATTAATAGATATATACAAACTTAAAATAATAATAATAAGGCATATACAAACGGGTAAGAATTTAAGGTACTTAATTGCAAAGATTAATGTTGTATTGTTTAAAATCGCTTGGTAAATAAACCATTATTTCTCGTAAAAAATGGTTACTGTGGGTTGGGTTATTCTCAAGAGATAGGACTATATTATTGAGGGTTTTTTTGTAGATCTTTTAAGGTGTACAATACTGTAGTACATTATTTTTATCTATCTCGTAGGGTTCAGCCAGCGTTTGCAATGTAAGCGCAAAAAAGTGTCTATTTTCGATATGACATTAGGAACCTCTAAAATTATCACTAGTATATTATGAATATAACATATACCTCCCACTTGAAAGATCTATCTATTAAAAAAATGCATCAAAATTCGTTGCGTAGTTTTAAAGATCTAAGCAAACATAGGGACAGATAGCGACTTTGTTTTATACAATTTGTGATGAGGTAGAGATGATGCATAATTATTATAGAGGAAAGAGAATTTCAAGGAATTAAATGATAGTGTAAAGCTGGGGCGAGTATTTACATTAGTTTAGACAGCAAATTAATATTTATACTCGTAGAAACAATATGATCAACCAAAACACGTGAATGACTATGGCAGTTACTAAATATTGCAAATTCGATCTTGTCTTTACCAGGAATACATAGCACCATAGGGTTCTCGAACCAAAGCTGTTGTTTATGAAGTTATTAACATAGTCCTGATAGGTTGCCAGTGTTAAACAATAAACCCTATAGATAAATTTGAAAAACGAAATTCCAATTTGTAGTCAAACGGAAAGCAGTATCTTCTGTGCTCCCAGTACAGAAGGGAACTGAATCTAAACAAATATTTGAACGACCTAGATCCAACGTAAATCTCCAGTATAGATGCTAGTGTTTAAGCATCCAAAACATGAAACAGTACCTACTTCATAATGTGATGCAAGCAATTTTAGAATTTAAACGTTCCTAAACACGATGTTTAGGGTACTATTTTGCTAAGCTAAAATTCTTAGGAGCATAAACGATTGGTATGGGAAAGCTCAGAATATTTCGGCGTTTGAAATTGAATGTGAAATACTAATTAGGATATGCAAACATACTTTGAAATTACATTAAAAAAGGTGATCTGAAAAGTTTTCAATCTAACAAAGTTAAAGATATTTTTCTTTTTAATTAAAAATTCTGCACACGTCTCCCGCGATGCTCCCGTTTCTCTAAACTCGTTCAAATATTAGTTGGCATTTTTCTCTGCAAAATAATTTTTTACAATGTTTGCCTGTGGTCCAAGTTGAAGGGTAAAATTTACAAGTCCGTAATAAGACTTGTCATACTGTATGGATCAGAATGTTGGGCTGTAAAAAAGAAGGATGAAAAAAGATTGCACGTAGCGGAGATGAGAATGTTGAGATGGATGTGTGGTGTGACGAAACATCCGGCAGCGGTCTTTTTTCGCACATCAAAGAAGATTACCGCAGTAATTAATGCGTTTATGGCCACACTATCGTTTGTCCAGTGTGCAACATGAGCTCAATGAAGACGCACGTATAGACCGACATGAAGTGATCAAATGGGTCAGGCACAGTCACTGTAACTATATTGTATGTCTGTACTCTTTTTTTTATTATTATTTTATACTACGTGTTTGACGCAAATAAACTCTTTTTTCTCTTTTTTCTTTAGCGCAAACCATTACCTATCATTTAATAACCTATTTCTCATATCATACTCACCCAATACTCTCAATCACACGACAATTAACTTCAATATACACCATTTACGAGCGTACTTCATAAAAGGGACCGAAAAGTATCGTACACACCTCGTAGGACCCTCATTTATTCACTTGACTGAATCCGAGTGCTATCTTGACCCTAACTTAATGAAGATGGACTAGACCAAGGATAGCGGAGTATTGGTTCATAGAGTAAACCAACCGAAAAAAAAACAAAAAAGCAAACTTTACGTCTTTAAAATATTTTATAATAATAATAATATTCCACAACTACCACACAACGCCGTCTAGTCCCAAGCTAAGCAGAGCTTGTGTTATGGGTACTAGACAACTGATAAACATATACTTATATATTTCGAAATACATACATAATTATAGATAAATTACACCCAGACACAGAACAAATGATCATGCTCATCACATAAACATTTGTTCTTGGGGGGGAATTGAAACCACGACCTCCGGCATAGCAGTCAGGGCCACTAACCACTAGACCAACAGGCCGCAGCATCAAAATCAAATTTCGTGACCTACCATGGAATATCTTCCATAAAGGGAATGAGAGTCAATTTTAAGATATTTTCGATCATATCCTGCCGATCCAAGTTTGTCCGCTATGTCAAAGGTTTACAACTCCTGGTTGAACGATAGAAGACAGCTTGGAAGTACCCAGGTATCATAATTTAGGCGCGTTTTCATAATAAGAGTTCTCTCGGTCCGAGTGCGCTCGGATGACTACTCGGATGTTGGCGTGTGATCGAAGTGGACCCATGTTCAGCTCTATTTTTACGAGTTGACTTTGATCATTTTATAAAAACAAAATGGTGTCAAGTAAGACAGTTAGGGTCCTGCCCTAAATTATGAAACCGGGGTACGAGTATAAGATATTTTCAATTACATCCTGCTGATCCAAGTTTCTACGCTGTGTCAAAGGTTTGCAACTCTTTGGTTGAACAGTAGAAAACAGCTTGGAAGTACCCAGGTATCAAAATTTAGGGCACGAGTTCATAACTTTCCTAAATACAGTTGTGGATTCTTGGTGTTAATAAGTTGAAGTGGTTCTCAACATAGTTGTTTAGTTTGATTTTAGGTAATATTACTAAGTTATATAAGTATTATTCATCCTGCCAGATGATTCAAATAGCTTTTGTTTGTGTTAGGCTGTGAACTTGGTTTTGGTTTTGATTCACCCACGTACATAGAATATAGCCTATGTCACTCAGGAATAAAGCAGCTTTCTATTGGTGATTTTTTTTTGCAATCGGACCAGTACTTTCAGACAATACCTCTTACAAAACAAAAACCAAAAAAAAACCTTTAACTCTTCATAATATTATTGGTGTCTTATTTAAGATTGAAACAATTTTATATAAAAAAAAAAAAATCAGAATTTTGGTCCTTCGAGCCGGATTGTTCGATTTTTAGCTTTGGATCATAATTTTGATGCAGCAATTTGTAAGGCCAACCTCAGTGCGTAGCCACTCCATGGTACGAGTGGATAATAAACAATGACAAATATTTACATTATACTGCATTTTCGCTTTATTTCAGCAATATCGGTTAGTTACTTACATATGAATGAGTTTGCTAAACAAAGCTGTTGTGTAATTTGCGTCCCTTTCATTTTCCAGGCTTTTTTTCCGTCCATTTTTTGATTTTTCATTTAATATTATAATTTCTCGCTCTGGTTACAGCAAGAGAAAAAATCTCAAACTTTTACCAATTAAACCTACCCGTGTTTTTCAGTGGCCCTTTCCGTTGCTGGACCGCAGTAACAATTTCAGACAATCCTGTAGTGTGCAGCTCGCCTGACCTTGTATTTGTAACTGCATACACTAAATTATGACCATATTACACGAATCGTCGAATTGAACAGTTCTCTTTTATTTTGCCTACATCACTCTAATGCATGGCGATTCTTAGCTAGCAGTTGAAATTTTACAACATACATAGAAAAAAAAAACTAAACTTAATTAATAAATTAAATAAACTAAATTAATTATGAAGATATTTTATAATTTTATTAAATACTAACAATTACCCGCGGCTTCGCCTGCGTAAAAAATTAGCCTATGTCCGTCTCCAAGGTCTCAACTATTTCTGTACCAAAATTTATCAAAGTCGGGTTTGCCATTTAGGCGTGAAGACGTAACAAACAAACAAACAAACTCACTTTCGCTTTTATAATATTAGTAAGGATTATTATTATTATATATACAATTACAAATAGTAGAAGTTTATGAAGACTAACAATAAGAAAAAAGAAAGTGAAGAAGATTTTTAAGAGTTTAATTGAACAGTTCTCTTTTAATTTTCTCTATATCACTCCAATACATTTCCACCGGCATAAATGATATTTAAATAGCTAAATAGCTTCCATTGCTCAAATAGCTAAATAAGAACGACGGATAGCGTCTTTGTGTTTGATTGATTAGTCAATTTAGTTTAAAAAAAAATATTAATCCAGTCACATTTTAGGTCCCTAGGTACAAAAAAAATCCATTAAAATTTGTTACCAATCCATCAGTGAACAACAGCGTCCGCTTTTGTACGAAACCTATTCACAAAATATATTATGTACCTCGTTCATAATGAACGGCTCTTGAAATATCAAAGGCTATGTATGGACACGTTATTATATGTTATCCTATAGGCACGTTTGTACTAAATAGTTAAAATTTTAAAGGACATTGCTCTGCGTCCATACATTAATAATAATTAATAAAATTAATAAAATGTCCAGCAGACTAGCTGCAGAATAGATGTACCTATTTAAAAAAAGTATTAGATTTTGAGGTTATAATTGAACCTCAAAAAATAAAACAACTTAGATATTTTTTTAGTTTCTTAAAAATCACTCAGAGCTATGAAATTCATACTTAATATAACGAACATTAAATATGAATTTCATAGCTCTGAGTGAGAAACTGAAAAATTATCTAAGTTGTTTTATTTTTTGAGGTTTAACAAAAAACAATAATCAACAAGCCAAACACAGTATAATATTAAACGAAAAATTATTTCAAATAAAACAAAAAACATGAAAAGCAATAATAATCACGCTTTGAATATATTTGGAACTAAATAAATCTGTCAAAATATTTTGTTTATTACACATTGTTCTCGAATTTCCTTTCAGATTTTAATTTAGAAGACATTAGGGTATACACCCCTACAGTCCGGAAATTTAATTTCCTTTATGGTAGCTAACATACATACGTATAGTATATGTATACTTATACGTTTATAATATTCTTAGTAGACAGCCAGTGAAAAATTTTCAATAAAAACGTAAATAATTTGAACATTCATTGTGTGAACAGCTAAGAAGTGGAATTCCCAGAGAGAAAATGGGCCAGAACTTACCACGCGGGCCCAGTGCGGTTGGTGGAGGTCACATGTCTTCGAATTTTTGGTTCTAGGACATGCCGGTTTCCTTACGATGTTTTCCTTTACAATAATAGAATAGAATAGAAATACTTATATTCGGTACAGACACAGCACAACGATTATATACACAAAGTAAACATTAATAAAAGTACAAAGTAAGATCGCCTATTGTACACATAATCTTTTGTAAATGTTTATCCTGTATGTGTGCAATAAAGTTATAAATAAATAAATAAAGTACGCCGAGCGTGCCCGCACCGAAAGGGTGACCACCTCAGCATTTGCTGGACGTTAGACAACCAGCGCTGGTTTTCAGTTGGCACCCCGCAGTGACGCACGGACGTAAAGCAATATATACTCGTATGTGTAATTGTAATAAACTATGGGTATAAAATTTTATTGAAATAAAATATATAAATAAATATTTGATAAATAACAACGCAATATTATAAAATAAAATTTGTGCCACATTGGATAAAATGATAAACCATAAAACAACTTAGTACCCACAATACTCCGATAAAAAAAACATCAGCCGAGAAGCGCGGTGTGATGTTCAATGCCATGACGCATAATCGAGCCACCGCTGCACCGACCCGGCAATTAGCCGTCACCTAGGACTAATACCATAACTATAAATTAATATATGAAGTCAGCAAAAACAAAAAGAAAAACAATGCCGTCTAGAAAATATTTTACCGTTTTGAGAGCAGTGGTGATGAAATAAATTATACAAAGTAATGCGCCTGGCTGGGTTTGAACCCGCGGCCTACAACTCATAAGTCGGGACCGTTACCACTGGGTCACCACTGCTGTATTAATAATTAAGTCTATTAATAGTAACAATAAAAATAAAAATTAGTTCTAATCTAAATAGCTCATTATATCCCATTCTTGAGCGAAGACCTTAGACCTTCTCATTTTACTTCGCTTTCTGTTCTGTCTGCGGTCATTGTGGACCAGTCACTACGATCATAGTCAAGTTCACCTCTCCACCATCGCCTTGTTCTGCCCCGATATCACTTAGCTTGTATTGGGACCCAATTAATGGTTCTTTTAGCCCACAAGCTCATCTCACATACCGTAGAGATGTCAATCTATACTATAATAAATCTGTAGAAGTTTTTAATCGTGCGCATCGTGATGTATATAACTTTTGTACATTCTAATTGTGAATAACTTGTTTTATTACTTGAGTTTTGTTTCGTTGAAATCGGCTGAGTATATTGAAAGATTTACTATATTCATTTACTGTTATGCGGTACAAACTGCAGTACAAAGTTAGAAGTAATGCCAGTTTAAAAAAAATAGCGCGAACACACAGTGTTGCCACATAAAAATAATAATAAGCCTTTTATTTCCACATCCTGTTATGTTACATTTCAAATATTAATCTAGTAAGGTTAGTTTTGCTCCTGGGATGTGGATCCCGTATGGGTAAAGGCATCCTTTTTCTCCTTCCAGACATCTCTCTCTCTAGCGAGGATCATCTAGTCTTGTCCTGCTTCGTTTACAATGTCATCAGTCCACCGTTTTAGAGGTCTGCCGACATTTCTTTTTCCTGGTGGCTCTTTCAATCGCGTCATTTTAATGGTCCATCTATTGTCT
Source organism: Mythimna albipuncta (assembly GCA_929112965.1). Lineage (NCBI taxonomy): Eukaryota > Metazoa > Arthropoda > Insecta > Lepidoptera > Noctuidae > Mythimna > Mythimna albipuncta. The sequence continues at coordinate 6,306,397 of OV815972.1, forward strand.
TTGAGCCTCAAGACATGACCTATCCATTGGCACTTTAGTTTTAAAGCCTGGGTTAAAGCATCAGTGATTTTAGTTTTTTGTTTGATAATTTCTGACCATATTTTATGTATTTTCCTGATTTTCAGTGTATTTCTCTCCATTGACCTTTGTGTTGTTCTTTGTTTAGGGGCCATGGGCCTACACACAAAAAGCGAAAGAAAAAAAAAAGTGTTGCTAAATACCAAAGATAATTATAATGACACGAATAACAATACCAAATAAAAAAAAAAAAACATTTAAAAACGTATTAATTTACTCAAAAAGTGTGTTTCAATCTACGAGTACTGTCCTTAATAATTCGGCTAGCGATGGTATGTGCAATATTCATTGACTGTTAGGAGGTACCTACGGCGCTTGCCGCGCGGCTAGTCTCACTTAAAAGTAACAATTTTCCAGATAACATCTATGATCGTAGTTTTTGCACACAGCATTGTATTCCTATAATATTATTATTTGTATTTGTATTGCATTGTATTAGAGAGGAGGCCTTAGTCCCAGCAGTGAAAACTTTAAAAAGACTGGTGATAATGATGATGATTGTATTCCTAACATCATCACTATATTCCTGTCCACGTTCTATATTACTTGGAATCAGTGCAATACATTTTTTTCTCCCGTACTGTCCTGTCACTTGTTACACTATCACTAACACCCTTTAGCTGCGTTCCTAACATACTTCAAAATATAAACCTTTACGCTACGCTATATTTTATCTGTACCTTATGTATTGTAGGCAAGTAAAGCTCACAAAGCTTTGTGCTTATAAAAAGCTTGCAAAAACATAAGGGTCAGGTTTTTTAAAGTAAAAATCTGCGCAAAAAGTTGTTACTGATATTCAATATCTCCGTGACTAGAAGGTTCCAACGTTTCATCTTGTATAAAAATAATGATAAAAACTAAAAGAACGCCTTAGTGCCAGTTTTTTAAGGTTTTCGATAACTAACTTCTGCCAATGTCACTCGGTGATAAAGTAGTTTTCTACTAGTGAAGTAATTTTTGAAATAGGTCAGAATGATTTTTTTTCTTTTTATTATTCTTCTTCTTATTCTTTATTGTACACACACAATTTATACATAGAGTTAAAAAAAAAAGTACAGATGATGTGAGAACATAGGCGAGCTTAATCAACAAGTGGGTTTAACTTGTTTAAAAAAAAAAATACCTTTTTTTCTCTTCACGATATATGTCACTGGAAAATTGCAGACTCCGTTTGATTGTAATATATCTTCCCTAGCTCATAACTTCTCGATATGTTGTATAAAAATCGTTTTGTATACGATAAGTCACACCCGAATTCATTAGTTTCTAACATAACCTTGTTTCAGTGAAAAAAAAAATGTGTACAATTTTTCGAGATAGTTTATAATCTACGGCGTTTCCAATTTTCCGGTGCAAATATACATAAAACATAAAATAATGTTTTCACCTATGTATCGATTATAGACTTTGAAACTATTTCACGGATGTACCACAAACTGCTGTCATTAGAGAGGCAGGCAGGCGAATATCATCATAATCATTTCAGCATTTCGCGATTTTGCCGAAAGACATTCACTGTTTTATTTTATGGTGGGAAAAATCATGCAATGACATCCACCGCTCTTGGGCGGAGCGGGAGATAGTGTCAGACTCTTACTGACTAAAAGACCCACTCCGTTCCTTCTAGCCTTCATACCGGGGCTCGAGCGCCCTTTCAGATAACCCTGGGACATTCACTGAAAGAAAGAAAGAAAGAAAAAGTGTTTATTCGCGTCAAACATGACGCATACCATAACAAAATAAATAAATAACAATATCGACTAAAAGTAGCACGTAAGATATGCGTCACATCCGCGCAAAATGGCCAGCGCTCAGCAAAATGCTGGGGCTCATGTCACTGTTGGACTATGTCCCTCTCAAGCATCGCCATAAGGACCGATCCTGTGCGTCCCGCATCCACCGCATTTCCGCGCCTCTCACCAGCGGTGCTATTCTCTAAGAAAACAGCCTTAAGTGCAGCGCTGGCCGTAGCGACGAGTTTTCGACTCGCACAGTACACTGAATTAACAATCCAATGTATAGGTACATTGAGTTGTTAATAAAATGTACCTATTTAGATTTCGTCGCTGCGGTCAGCGCTGCGCTCAAGGCTGTTTTCTTACAGAATAGCACGACAGGTCATCGGTCCACCTTGCGGCCTTTTAATACCTTCCGGTGTGCGGTCGCCACTCTAGAACCTTTCGGCCCAATCGACCATCCGATCCATGGCTTGGCGATTCTTCAAGCTATATCGTCGACTTTGGCTCTCCTGCTGAAGAAGCTCGCAGGCGAAAAACAATGGATCAAGAATAAAAATGGAAATATGCTTTTGCAATAATCAAACAAACCGTTTTTCTTTTTTTAAACTCGTAGCACACTCCAGACCAGTTTGAACTAAAACTCTACAAACCCTATTTTAATTTATACGGTTTGATATAAACTGGTTTTAGCTGGGACGAAAGGTGACCTTCTCCTTCGTTAAGCATCTTTGTACACCCGTTATCTCTTGGAATTTCAAACAAATTTAAATTTAGTCTGAGGTTCAAGTCATTGAAGGGGTAAATAATAACCTGGGGCTACATAAAATCTGCTTGATTAAATTTAACTATCGCAGTTGACTGCGTTCTTCGTGGTCTGCCACACAGTAATTAAGTTATACTGTAGCTTCAATAAAACGGTAACTAAAACTATTCGATACTAAAAAATATCCATCGTGCACTAGTTTGTAATATAGTTTCCGAACTACGCTAAAATTTTATTTTAATTTTAAAATGTTTTGGTTTTTGCTAGTTTTCTCGTGGTATTTTTTGTTTTTGTATAGTAAAATTTACAATAGAAATATTTGTCAGCTTCTATAACGTCTTTTTGTCCGTATTTATCGCATAGATTATACGTCACATACCGTAGATTTTTTGAGCCCACTTTTTTAGATTTTTTACCATTTTCATTTTTCTACCTTTGTCCCATGTTACGTAAGGTCGGCGAAACACGTGTTTTTTCTTCCATTTGGCCTTAAATCTCTTAATGATAAGTCTTCAAACGTCACACTATACTTAACTGAGTTTCTTTTCTTTCATATCACTTCTTACCGTTGGCCTCTCCATTTTTCCAAACATTTATAACTCTATTAATAACATGTGTTTCATTCCTCCTCTTTTTTAGTCCGTGTGTTTGGTTTGGGTGTAAGGATTTTATTGAAAAACTTTTGTAAGTTGGTAGATACTTACCAGTGCTTTAGGTTAAGAAAAACTAATTTAGTAGTCTCCATTCAAAAACTTATTTTATAAGTACCGAGGGACAGGCTAAAAAAAACGATTTATTAAAACATAAGACACTTAATATTGGTAGTACATTCTTATTGGATAATTAGCGTTTATCTCAACTCAGTAGTAATTCCTTTGGTATAATTAACGTTTACATCACGAGCCTTTGATAAAGTATAACTACATTATTGGTTCGTGAATTCTATTTCTTGTAGTTCGGACATTTAGAACCGTCCCTTTCAGCACCCCAACGACCCCATTTTTCCTTGAACCATCGCAGACCTAAGTAAGTGGTCTCATATAAATAATTCTGTACAATTTCCCTCACAACCGACCCTTAGTCCAAATCATTAAGTCTAAAGGGTCTCAAATCTTAAAGACGCATTTTAGAACCACTGATTTGAATACGCCTTGTTATTCATTAGAGTCTTTGGTTTGGACAAGAGTTCCCGCAGGACACAGTTACCAGTAAAAGCGAGTGAATTTGAAGGCTGCTTATAATTTGTTGATGCCACAGAAATGGAATAAACATCGTTTCGTAAACAAGTCTTAATGTTACTGGTTCATTCACAATAATAATACTGTCTATTATTTTGGATTTAATGTTGTATGAAATTAATTTAGGAGTCATGGCTTATTGACAAACAAGCTGTGATTTCTTAATTACGTTTAATTCTTTTTCATCTTTAGCGACATCTATGGCGCCATATAAGAACTGCAAAAATACGAAATTCTGCATCGCGCTATCAAAGTTCTCTGCGCGATTTGAATATATACAACTACCCGAAATCAACTATCGAACAGTTACCGCCAGACATAGTACCCGTTTGGTTGGAGAATCCTCCTTCTTCAACGGAAGTATGTGGGACTTTACTCTCTGTTCCGGATACAGTTGCCATCACGGATCTTGAGCAGTTGCGCAGAAGTCAAATATTCGGTCTCTTTAGTGGTCCGAAGTGAGATGCGGGGGTGGGGAGTGTCAGTGATTGGATCGCCGCGCCATCGCGTCATTGACGTCACTCCTAATTCGTTCTCTGCGATGCTGCATGTATCTAACAACGAAGACGATTGGCTCGCCAATGTATAGAATGCGCAAAGCGATTCCCACTCTGACGCCGAGCGCTCAAGATCCGTTTAGGCCATTGTACCATCTGTGGAGTCAATAAATCGAAAAGTAAGTATATTGTGGCACCAAGGGAACATCTTGGTCCTGACCAAGATGTTCCTGTTGATGTTGGTGATGACCTGTATAGGCAGGTTATACTTAAACCATAAAAGTGCTTTGCAATCCTTCGCATTTCTATTCGTAGGGGCGTAGCTCATGTGGCGTCCCTAGAGACCACTTGCAAACTGGTAATATAGTTATACTTTTACAGGTTTTAAAAGCATAAATGTTCATATTTTGATGGAAACTTGTTTTAAATTGTCAAATAAAAAATAAAAAAATGAGTGAATGAAATATTTTATAAGCAATATAAAAAATATAGCTTCTAACAATTTAACATAATAATTGAAGTATCTACATAGAAGCCTTTTGATTGCGTTCCCGCCTCGATAATTATTATAATTGTAAGATTATTCAGCCTTCGTGTTTTTCAGTTACGAAATCAATATGCATACTGTATTCGTTTTATATTTGGAAAGTCGCAACAGATTTTTTTTCAAAACTCTTTTCGCACTTGTTGATTACAAAGTTCCAAATATACGTTATGTTTCTCCTATACACTAACCTCTACTATTTATCATACCAGTACCCCTAGCCAAGTTGCTAATCTGCAATAGTTAACGCTTGTAGAAAGCTTCAAATGTACGGGAATGACATCGTCTTAACGCTCAGTCACGTGGTCGAAACGGTTGTAACTTGGCTACGGGGGGGCTGGTACATTTTCGCTACGATTCTGTTATTATTATAGCTTATATTATAGCCTTATACTCTCTAACTCTAAAACTACGTTAACGACAAAATTAAGGTTTAAATAAAAGCTCCGTTGGATTGTTAATACTTATTTCAATGACAGTTGAATCCAACAGTGCATTAGTAGATATTAAAGTGTTCACTGCTGTTAGTGAAAATGGGTAATGGACTGTTAGAATCGACTGTACCGATAAACAACACAATTTTTGGTTTATTGGAAACCTGAATATATTTTGTTCAGAATCGAATGGATTCCAATAGTTTTTGCACCATGTTATAATTTTACCGAACTACGGCAAAGCCAAAGGAGGGTTATGAATTTGACAGGCTATGTATGTTAGTATATTCATGTGTTCCCTCATAGCTCCTAATCTCCTTACTCTGAGGAACTCAACATTTGATGTATCGTTAAAACCGTTTTAATTGTCCGCTGAACATAAGCTATGTGACGTGTTACAAAACTCAACATGACACCCTCAAACGGACAAAAAGTCTTGAGTCAAAAAAAAATAAGATAAATACACCGTGTTTGACATCATTTGAAAGGATTTCACTGGTACTTTTCAAAAAATATCATCGTAAATCAATTTGGCACCTACTAGCGGACAAAAAGTTTTGTGTGAAAAATACGATAAATACGTCATGTATAGTATAGTCAATAATGTATATAATAGTCTTTTGAATAGGAATATTATATTGTCGAATGACTGATTTTCGTGAATACAATTTTTTTACTTACTAATTCTTACGTACAATAAAAAGTATATAAATCAGGAATGAAAATATCCGCAGGAGAACCAAGTTTAAAGTGGCAATGGGAAGGGTACATTGCTCGCAGAATGAATGGTCGTTAAGGATGAGTTTCTAGAGTGGCGACTGCATACTGGAAGACGCAGTATTGGAAGGCCTCCAATCCATTGGATTCCCGCGACCCTCACCAGGTCATCGATCCTGTTCAAACGCAAGCCTATATTGATAACAAAAAAACCTAGCTGTTTTTTTAAATATTGAATAATAAAAAAACCTTGTGGGAGACCTTCGGAAGATGCGTCTTCCGGTACCCGGTTGCCACTCTAGAACATATCAAAATTCAAAATATTTTTATTTCACATAGGCCTACATGGGCACTTATAAAACGTCAGAAGCTAGTGCTCGGTTCCAAATTGGTCGTTTCCTATGGAGAAGAACTGGTAAGAAACTCCATGGTTCCTCTTTTAAAAAAGTGGTTGTTGATACAATATTTCCATATTACAGTAATAATCGGCCTTAACAAGATTCTGTTCTATGAGCAATATGCCAATCAAAGTTTGGTGATTCTTCAGGCTGTTTGTAACCTTAGTTTTCCTACGGATTTCTTCATTCCTTATGCGCTTATCACGCAAGAAAATTCCGCGAAAAGCTATTTTCATTGCTCTTTGGGTGACTGTAAGCACCAAGTTTTTCCTGTTATTTGTTAAAATTTAAATGAATACGGGAACTTTTCACGGATATATAACAAAGGATATTCTTACTCCTCAAAACATAACCCTTACGACTTAGCAGGACGTAAATCTGGAGTATCCTAAGCATGAAATTAGTTGTATCCTTAGTCATTAATCTTGTACGCAATTGTGTCTAATTCCTGGAGCTTCCGTTAATGTAATAAATCAACTAACTAAGTAGGACTGGTGTTGTGGCTCGCCTTCGTTTTCGGTTTCGTCATTTCGTTAACACTGCTTTATATTTAGATTTTCATGTAAATTTCTGTTTATGAATAAGTATTATCATGGTCTTGGTAATCAGCTTGTCTGTTTTCGTCTGTCGGTGTTTTGAAAAGGAACTAATGTTTACGCCGGATTTTTTTGAGTGAAATTCAGTGCCTTTTATTAGTTGCAAATTGATTGCTAGCGGATATTGTTATGTAATATTAGTGTAGTTACCATCTGCTTATCATCAGGTGGAATCGCAATCAAGAACTAGTTTATATCAGATAAAAAAAAAGTTAAAATTTGTATCTGAAAGAAGAAAGAAAAAATGCATCTGGGCAATATGTGGAATAAAATTCTCACTTCCATTTTCATTGTCAAAACTACAATGAAATAAAGAAACCTTAGCAAAGCTCGCCGAGAAGGTGAAGGTGACGTGGTGGTGGTAATTGTACCCACAAACTGAAGTTTTTGTATAAGCTGTATTACTTTTTGGTGTACAATAAAGTCTATTCTATTCTATTCTATTTGCTACCAAATACTACAAAAATATTAGTATGTGTAGGTACATCTCTATTCTAATGGTAAACAAATTAACTATTCATATAAAGGTATGGCTTATAGGATTTTGTATCCAAGCCAAAAACATAACATAAAAAAGACGCTAAATTATGTACGTTTGTTTTTATTTATGTACGTTCGTTTCTTGTATGCTGTTTGGAAATCATCAAATAACTCCTATTAGACTTTTACTGACGAACATCTACCTATGTTCTTACAGTTGCCTTTTGCATTTCAGGGCCGCGGAAACTCTATCGAACAATCTCGCAGAATTTGTACGTTACGATGACCTTTTACGAAGTTGCGATATAATGGTTGTTTAATTTTGTCATGCAATTAGTATCAATTTGACCTTTTCTGTTTTAAGCTTTAAGTAAGATAAGTATCTTAACCTTTATTTTATTTAAAGTTTAAAAACAAAAAAGTTGATATTTGTGGACAACACAATTTAATAATTTTATGAGTTTAGGACACATTTTTACTTTTTTTCTGCGGGTCCAACTCGCACTTGGCCTATTTTTTTTGTCCAGTATTCTGACTGTTTCAGGCTAAACCTCAACTGTGCTACTTCAATAACTTTTGGCATTACAAGGCTTCTACGACTCTTTCGTACTATCCCACAGCTCTTCACTTCTTCAGGCAAACTTTGTAGTTATTAACTGAATTCGAAAAAATCCTCACAATTATAATTTGCTTTACCTTGAAGCTTAATGGGTATTAATTAAAAATGAACTACGCCACGAATTAATTAATGAAATTTTAATCAAACCAGAAAGCATTGGAAACACCGAATAAAATAAACAGGTAATAAAAATAATCATTCCATTCCAGAGGCAATTCACGCACTATTACCTTTTCACAAAAACACCCTTTAGCATATTCCCATTCGACGTAACTCAAATAATTCGAATAATTTCAATGGGCACATCACTATAGCGTCCACAAATGGTGGACTACAAAGGATTTGTCGAAACAATTGTTTAAACTTTGTATTATGTTTTCGGCGTAAACATGACGCGTGGTGCGTAAAGGTCCTAATCCTTTAATAATAGTGATGTATGTATGGCACTAAATTAAATGGGCTTTTCAACTATTGTACCTAGTTTTCTAAAGATATATTAGTTTCTGCTAGGGACCAGAACCTTCGCCCGAGGAAATTATTACAAGACACATTCAAACGTGCAAAACATTATCTTAAATAGTAATAGAGGACATTGTCTCCTTGTGTGGTAAATGTCTTTTATATCTATTCAAAAATTAAGGCGTCATCGTCCTCATCATTTCAACTGAAAGATGTCCACTAAAAATTGGGCATAAAAAGAAAGAAAGAAAAATAATTTATTCGGTATAGCACAAGGCCCAAACACAATAAATAATATACAAAAACACGTATCAAAAGTATAGAATAAAAAAAAATAAAAAACAAAATAAAAAATATAGTTGTTGTGTGCCTCATGGCTGCACCAAAATAGGTCCAGTTCAGCATAATTGCCAGGCAACTAGTGCCTGTCATTTATTTATACCATCTATTTCATTCTACTAGTTTATGACTGACAGTAGAAAATTTTCACAAGAGACCATACTCTAGTGGTACAATGTATCCTGAATCGCTATTCCAATTCTACCTGTGATCCAAAGTTCATCCAAAGTGTAAAGAAACTATAACAAAAATACATACCAACTTTCGCTTTTATAATAGTGTGATATTAACAGGCTTTCCAACTGAAATGTAGTTTTACAAAGATACACTAAGTATGGCGAGTGGCACTAACGATAATGTATTGATGCAGCTTAAGATGAACTATCACTCTTCAAAATGCCGCCATTCTCTTGCTAATGGCTAGATTCAGTGCTCGGATCATTTAACTAAAATCTTTTCACGAAATATATGTGTAATCCAAAGTACTTAGCTTTCATTTTATTATATTCTGAGAGCAGAAACTGTTTTTAAGCTTAAATAGATTTAACAAGATTTTAGGTTATGAAAAGTGAAACTAATTGGGCTTGAGTACTGAAAACCACGCTAAAGCTGATTAGCCGAAACCTTTGATCGGAAAAACTTTATCGAATTACATAATAGTTAATTTTATAAGTACTTTGGGCTGTTCAAGTATTACGTAAGCAGATTTTTTGCAAATATTAATTCCCCCCTCCCCCTTGTCAGCAAAAGTAAGCAAAGCTCTCACCCCCTTCCCCTCATGCTTACATAAACATTGGTACAAGTATTTCTCAATGTGTTAATTTCGTTATTAATTTATGAGCACTAGTTGTAAGTCTACAAATAAGGAATAGGCTTAATTAAAATAAAGGAAAAAAAACTTAATTTAATATGTTGATTTATATAAATTAACAGTCCTGAGTCCATTATACACGAATCCATGACTCTAAATCTTCGACGACATTGGATGTTTGCTGCTCAGTGATGTGTATCTGCTCACTTTCTTGTGATTTTCTAACATCGAGATCATTATTTGTTTATCAATTTATGTACACACTTAAGTTATATAAGAAAAGCAGATGGAAACAGAAAAATAGGATATCATTCTCTGAATTTATAACTAATAATGTGAATTTTATAACTAAAATTTGAGATATTTTTTATTTGGTGATATAAAATTCATAATTAATATTTTGGAATATCAATAAAAATAACATTTAAAATTATCGTACGATATTTGCGATAGTGACATATATATGTATTCACACAATAAAATTATACTCACTAAAACCATTAACATAACTCTAACTTAAAGAAGAGCTAAAACTTGCCATTTTACTAAAAACTTGACGTTTTACCTTGTCTCTAAGTTAAAGAGTTATGATAGTTTTAATGAGTATAGATATGTAAATATATACATGCTGTTAACTCGATTTTTTTTTTTTTTTTGAATTTGTAAAAAGAAACTTTCGAAAATTTTAATAACGGCCTATTTTGGATATATTTATTCAATGGACGTGAATGTACATCCATTGAATAAAATATAGAATTGGTGTAAATCGTTTGTGTTTATAAGACAATGGGATCAGCTGCCAACTTCCCACGCACATTTAAATAATATTTAAGGGTAGAAACGCTATATTTCTTGAAGATTGGGCACAATTAGTACTATGAGTACTGAGTCTGTATTTCGTGGTGGCTACAGCCTATTAAGTAGGGGTATTTAAGTCAAGATTGAATAGATTAATTCTAGGCAAGCGTGCTCCGCAAACGACCACATCATCACTTACCATCTGGTGCGATAGTGGTTAAGTGCGAGCCTATCAATAACAAAAACATAACACCAAATAAATGTCAGTATATTACTCACTGAGATGTACAGCGACACAAATACTGATTGAACTGACAAAGAACCAAAATATTTAAATTCTTGGAAGTTATAATGATATAATTGAATATTTATTATGAAATTTAATACGACAGAACAAAATCAAATTAGGAAGAATCCCCAAATGTTGCCATTTTTCTAACCAGACAAATGATTTGAATTTCAAATCCGGATACGGAAAAGTAGGGGTGCCACGACAGAAAACCTCCACGAGTGCCCGCAGGCTGTAGTTCCCTTGCGGATACGTCCGGAGTGAAGGCCAGTCTGCGGGACGGTGCACCCTGGGAGGCGGCCAATGACCCCCTTGGGTATTGCTGCCTAAGGGGCCTCGATGGCCGTCTGCTAATGTTCTGTCTGAAGGAGCGCTTCAACGCGTGTCGAACGAACGCGTGTGCAACGAGTGGCGAAGTAAGAGCGGGCTCGGTGTGCACTCACACTGCCGCCGGGCAGGCAGGAGGAAGGCTTGCTCCTCCTTCTACCACCGTTAGTCTCGTAGCCCCAGAGATTGTCCAAGGTCATGTTTCTGACTTTTGATGGGAACGAGGGTCTTGGCTTAACCGCCCGGGCCGCGAGGAAGACAACCTCTATAAAAAATTACCCCAAACCTCCAAGCGGCGGCGCACCGTGAGGGAGGTTGTTAGCTTGACTAATGGGTAGCTAAATTAGTCTCTAGTGCGAACCACTAAATTTGAGCAGGTAAATAAAGTTTGTACTCGTGGGATCAAAAATGAAAAATTTATTGAAAAAACCCCAAATTGAGAGTGACGCGCGGTCGGAGTCCGACGCGCAGTCCAGAAGAAGGAGCACCGGGTCTCCGGACCCTATACCGTCCTCAGTGGACGCAGAGAGCCAGGGTGGCTCACATTTCGGCAGCGCGGAGTCCCTGGGACCAGTTCCCAGCACGTCCGCGACGCCGGTAGAAGCCGGCCGTAGGTACGGCCTCACAGAGGTGAGCGAAGACGCGGTGTCAGACTCTGATGCCGCGTCTTCACTCGGCTTGGACGGGAAGGAGAGCGAAGTGGAGGAGGTGCAGGAGCCCTTCCATTTGATGGAGGTGGAAGTGTCCGCCCCCAACAACAAGAGGAGTGCGTTCATGCGCTCCGTGTCCGACGATGAGACGGCACCTGCCCGGAAGATCTCGTCTTCGGGGCGGGGCGCAGCCCGAAAAACGGGCATAGGAAGAGGGCCCCCCGCTGAGACCGCCAGTGAGGGACGCCAGGCCAGCGCCCCAGTGCCGAAGTTTCCTGGTGAGTTGCCAGAAGGAATGCCTGAGGCGCTGGTCAAATTCCGAGCGGTCGTGGCAGCCGCCATCACTAGCGTGGCGAATAAGAGGGAGAGGGTGGCCAAAAAACGCTCCATCGAGCTGGCCAACACCTCGATTGAGGAGGCGCTGGGGCTCGTCTTCGAGCCCTACGAGCGCACCCTCAGCGGAAGGTTTGGCCGGCTCGAGGCGGCCGTGGCCGCTCTCCAGGGCTCTCGCCCCGAAGAGAAGAGCAGGCAGGAGCAGGTCCGATCCCGGCCCTCGCCCCAGGCGAATAGTGAGGAGGTGGTGTCGCTGCTGCGGCAGGAGCTGGCTGCCCTTAGGGAGCAGCAGCAGCAGCAGCAGCAACAGTTCCAGGGGCACATACAGCGCCAGCTCTCCGTCCTGGAGGGTATCGTTCTGCGCCCCCCTCTCGCGGCCTCCGGCCAAAAGAAGACGGCGTCGTATGCCACGGTCGCCGCGGCCACGACGACTATGGCATCCAAGGCAGGCCGTTCGGGGCAAGCCGGGCGCGTGGCCGCGGGGTCGGAACCTGCGAGGCCGGTCTCGGCGGCCAAGCAGCAACAGCGGCAGGGGAAGCCTGCCCCTCCCTCGAAGGGCAGAGTGGTGACTGCCACCAAACCAGCGGGGTCTCCCGCTGCGGCAGCGACTGGGTCGCGCCTGCCGCCTCCTCCACCCGAAGATCCTTCGGCTGGCGCTGAGTGGACAGTCGTCGGCGCCAAGAAAAAGGCGAGCAAGGCGGCAAGGGCGGCACAGAATCGCAGGCGGCGACAAAACCGCAAAAAGCGGGCCATGGCTGCTCGACTTCGCGCCCCGACTTCCGCAGCTGTAGTGATCACACTGCAGCCGGCTGCGGAAAAGAAGGGCGTCAATTACGACGCAGTCATGGCAAAAGCCAAGCAGGCGGTGATTGGCCACCTCGGTGAGTTTGGGGCCTCAGAGGGCTTCCGGATGAGGCGCACTGCTACCGGTGCCCGAATCTTGGAGGTCCCTGGGGCAAATAGCGGGGAACTCGCCGACGCTCTGGCTGTAAAGATCAGGGCGTCCCTGGACGCCGAGGAGGCCCGAGTGTCCAGACCCACCAAGAGCGTAGACATGCGCATCATGGGTCTGGACGACTCCGTTAGGGTGGAGGAAGTAGTGGCCGCCATCGTCAGGGCGGGAGGGTGCACGACCGATCAGGTCCGGGCGGGCACCATCCGCGCTGACAGCACGGGCATGCGAGCCGTCACGGTGAGCTGTCCCGTGTCGGCGGCCAAGGCCATAACGGCCGAGGGCCGAAGGTTGTTGGTGGGCTGGGTTTCGGCCCAGGTAAAGATGCTGGAGCCCAGACCTCTGCGGTGCTACCGCTGTCACGTGGGGCACCACGTGGGGGCCTATTGCGCCGCAGAGGACCGCAGTGACCGCTGCCACCAGTGCGGACAGCCCGGGCATAAGGCCGCAGAATGCCGTGCAAAGCCGCACTGCTACGCATGTGCGGCTGCAGGTAAGCCGGCCGACCACCGGGCTGGGGGTAGGTCCTGCGACCCCCCCGCCAAGGCCAAGGGCAAGGTCAGGCCCATCCACCCTGACGTCCTCACCGCCGCAGCCACCACCTTGGCTGCCGCCGCTGTCGCCGCCGCTTCCGCCGCGGTGGTGCCCTCACAGGGGGCTCAGGAGGAGACTGTAATGGAATGTCAATAACGACACCATTACGTCTCCTCCAGGCGAACATCAACCACTGCGCCCCCGCTCAGGATCTGTTGCTCCAGAGCGTGGCGCAGTGGTCGATAAATGTCGCCGTCGTCTCCGAGCCGTACTACGTCCATCCCCGCTGGGCTCAGGACCTAGACGGCTCGGTGACGCTAATTTCGTCGGCCGCCGCCGGTACCCCGCCCCTCGAGGCTGTTGCGAGGGGACGGGGTTGCGTGGCAGCACGGGTCGGGGACATTGCAGTGGTAGGCGTCTACTTGTCCCCGACCAGATCTCTCGACGAACTCCATGTCTCCCTTATGGAGCTAAGTGCCGTCGTCGCTGGGTTTGGTACCCTCCCCGTGGTCGTTTGCGGGGACTTCAACGCCTGGAATACGGCTTGGGGTTCCCGGCGCACGAACACACGGGGTCGGATGGTGGAGGACTGGGCCTTGGAGCTGGGCCTGGTCGTCCTGAACCGGGGTTCTGTCCCCACGTTGGTGCGGAGGCGGGGTGAATCAGTGGTGGACCTTTCGTTCGCCAGCCCCGTTCTGTCGCCGCGTGTCGTCGACTGGCGCGTTATGGAGGAGGTGGAGACGTACTCCGACCACCGGTACATCCGGTTGGACGTCTCCGCCGAAACCTCGGCCGCGCCAGTCCGACAGAGCCCTTGCGGTCCGCGGTGGGCGCTTAAGCAGATGGACCGGGAGCTCCTCCTGGAAGCCGCGACGGTACAGGCCTGGGTGCAAGCACCGGACAGGCCTGTCGACATCGACGTCGAGGCGGAGTGGTTCCGGGAGGCCATGTCGCAAATTTGCGATGCGGCAATGCCCCGAGTCCGTCCAGGACGTGCTAAGCGCCAGGTGTACTGGTGGTCGCCGGAAATCGCTGCACTGCGCAACACGTGCAATCACGCGCGACGCCGGTACACCAGATACTGCAGGCGCCGCATCCGCCCGCCGGATGCGGAGGCCAGAGAGGCGGAGCTGTACGAAGGTTACAGAGAGGCAAAACACACCCTCCGAGCGGAGATTAAGCGGGCCAAACTTGAGGCCCGCAACGTGTGGCTGGGGTCTCTGAATGCGGACCCGTGGGGGCGCCCGTACAAATTGGTACGGGAGAAACTGCGCCCCTGGGCTCCCCCGCTGACTCAGAGTCTCCGGCCCCAACTCGTGGAGGGTGTGGTAAGCGCTCTGTTCCCTGTGCGAGGGGAACACTCCCCCCCGCCCATGGCTCCGCCTCCGCCAGTGGTGTCTGACGCGGACCGCAATAGCGACGACGACGATAATGCTCCAGAGGTGACCGAGGTAGAGATGAGAGTGGCGGTGCAAAGGCTGAGTGCCAAGAACGCCGCCCCAGGACCCGATGGCTTGCCTGGGAAAGCCTGGGTCCTGGCCATGGAGGCTCTCGGGCCTCGACTGAGAGGGCTCTTCAGCGCATGCTTGGAGAGGGGCCAGTTCCCACTTCGCTGGAAGACGGGGAAACTGGTCCTCATCGCGAAGCCAGGGCGCCCTGCGGACTCTCCGTCCGCGTACCGGCCCATTGTGCTGCTCGACGAGGTGGGCAAGCTCTTTGAAAGAGTGATTGCGAGCCGCCTCGTCGCGCGCCTTTCAGGGGTGGGGCCGGACCTTTCGGACGGACAGTTCGGATTTCGCAGAATGCGCTCGACGGTGGACGCCATCATGCGCGTGCGAGCCCTCACGACGGGGGATGCGGTGTCCCGGGGTAGGTGTGTCGTGGCAGTGTCCTTGGACATTGCCAACGCTTTCAATTCCCTGCCCTGGAGTACGATCCGGAGGGCACTCCGGTATCACCGGGTGCCCGAATACCTCTGTCGAGTAGTCGAAGCCTACCTGTCGGACAGGTATATTGTCTACCCCGGTCACCAGGGAGACTGGAAACGTCGGGAGATGTCGTGCAGTGTTCCGCAGGGGTCGGTACTAGGGCCACCCTTGTGGAACATTGGTTACGATTACGTGTTGCGGGGCGACCTCCCTGACGGGGTCAGCGTGGTATGCTACGCAGACGACACGCTGGTTCTAGCGCAGGGAGAGTCATACCGGGCGGCGGTCGCTTTAGCGACACGCGGGGTTGCGATAGTCGTTGGTAGGATCCAGGAGTTGGGACTCGAGGTGGCGCTTCACAAATCCGAGGCCATGTGTTTCCACGGTCGCCGGTCTCGGAACGCGCCGCCATTGAGTTCCCAACTAACGGTAGGAGGAGTTCACATCGGTGTCGGGTCGACGATGAAGTACCTGGGACTCGTCCTCGACAGCCGGTGGAATTTCGTGGAGCATTTCCGACGTCTGGCTCCCAAACTCAACCGGACTGGGGCTGCGCTCAAGCGGCTCCTGCCCAACCTTGGGGGTCCAGACGCCTCCTGCCGGAGGCTCTACGCGGGGATCGTTCGGTCCATGGCCCTCTACGGGGCGCCGGTGTGGGCGCCGTCGCTGAAAAAGCAACCGGCGGCCATACTGAACGCCTGCCAGAGGGTCATGGCAATTCGGATGGTGCGGGGATACCGCACGATTTCCCGCGAAGCGGCGAGCCTTCTGGCTGGCCTACCACCGTGGGATCTGGAGGCAACAGTCCTTGCACACATGCACGACATGCGCGTGGAGATGCAACGCCGGGGTGAAAGTCCTCTGCCGCGACAGGTCGCGGCATGGCGGACAGAGCTCCGGCGGGATCTCATGGTGGAATGGCGTCAGCGACTATCGCAACCCCGTCATGGGCACGCCACAATTATGGCGATAAGTCCCCTCTTTGAGGCGTGGCTGGAAAGACCTCACGGCGTCCTTACCTTCCGCATGACACAGGTCCTCACCGGAAATGGCAAGTTCGGGAGGTTCCTGTTCCGAATTAAAGCGGAAGTGACGCCCGGGTGTCGCCACTGTGCGGAACGCCCGGAGGACACGGTGGAGCACACAATCGCGGTGTGCCCTGCTTGGGCGGAGTATCGCCGTGCCCTCGTGGGGGTGATCGGCGGCGGAGACCTCTCGCGCCGGGCCCTGGTCGAGGCCATGGTCCGGAGCGAGGAAGAGTGGCAGGCGGTCGCCGACTTCTGCGAAGCAGTAATGCTCGCTAAGGAGGTGGCCGACCGCATCAGACAACGGCGCTCTCGCCGCCGCCGCCGGGATTCCGATCCCGATTTCCAGCCACCGTAGGCGCGGGCTTGCTGACAGTGAGCAATGGGTAGCTCGCTGTCCGGCCGTCCGGTAACCGTCCGGACCAAGCCCAAGTCGTCGACGGCGCGCACTGTTCCCGCGCGCCTCAAGGAGTTGTCAGCAACAGCAGGGGCCCAGCCGGGTCGAAGCCTACTGGGGCCAGGGTTATCCGAAAGGGCGCTCGAGCCCCGGTACGAAGGCTAGAAGGAACGGGATGGGTTTTTTAGTCAGTAAGAGTCTGACACTATCTCCCGCTCCGCCCAAGGGCGGGGGATGTCAATGCATGATTTTTCCCATCGAAAAAAAAAAAAAAAAAAAAAAAAAAAAAATACGGAAAAGTAATTTTATCCAAATTCCGGGTCACACATCACTGCACACACAAAACAGAGAATGTTACATAACACAAACAATGAGAATTTTACAAAGGACAGCGTAAACAGTGTACATGAAAACTTGATCCTGTACTAAGGCAACATAAAAGCTAGGGGAGTAAACAGCACATTCATTTTCTATCCTGTCACTTACTAAGCTCGTGACGTCACCGAGGTAGCGGTTGCTGGTCCTAATCTAACCTGACCTCACGCTGTATAACTAGCAGTAAAAGTAGTTATAGCCCATTGAGGTTACTTCAAGGGCCTTTTATTGAAGTTCATAAAGTGATTGCAGTGGCTAAGCGAGTTAGTAAGTAGATTAGATAGTTTTAACTACCTCTCCGAACGTCTGCATGCTTGGTAGTTAGTGGTTAAAGTTGTGCTTTTAATTTATTAAAAAGGTGACTATTGACTGAAGTTGAAGAAGTAAAGTGGCCAAAGTAATTTCCTTTTTAGAAATTACTTTGGTGGTAAAGTACGGGGTGTTTATCTATATTGAAACTGAACTGTAAATGTCAAATTGAAAATGAACTGTGAATTTGCCTTCACTTTAAAAATCTTTGAATGTGCGTAAAACTTAGGACTTTTCAAAATTATAAAAGACTTTCATAGCAAAAGTACGCGTAGAAAACATTAAAAATTACCCAAATGGCGATTGGCTAAGATAAGCAAGTCATTACTCATAAACAGCATAAGTTTTTATAACAAACTACCAAAGTGGTTTACATAACTTAGCGAGAGAAAGTTCAATACCTACATCAAGTGCGTCAAAAAAACCGCATTACAAGATTAAAGACTACGTTGAAGACACGCTTGCAATGACTGCTTCTGCACATGTTACTTGTCTGGTAGCTCTTTAACTGCATCAGTGTGAATATGAAGACACTGTAGACTCCATGTCCTCTCATAACCTATAAAAATATTATATGGAAATATTTTACTCAGAATTATGTTCTAAGTTTCCTTGCGTGATGGAATCAAGAATGACGAAATCCGTAAGAAAACTAACATTACTGACATAGCTCAAAGAATCGCCATATTTACTTTACCGGTCACGATGGGTCTTTAGTTGCTACCCTCTTTCCTTGTATTGTAACCGAAGTATCGCAGAATCTTACGAAGACATTCAGAAGGTATCCATTATCCGTATCCGTTGGTTTGAAACGTTGTCCATGGATGCAGAACATCTTTCTCCAGCATAACGTCTCAAATACAACATTATTTTAAGTTTATACGAAATCTGAATATAGTTTGTTCAGAATCAGTAACTAAATCGAATCCAATAGTTTTTACACCATGTTATAATATTTTTTCCCAAAAATATTTAAAATTGTCACAAGTTGGACACCACCGACAATAAATACAACACACGTCACAGCGGGAATTAGAATCCACCATACTGCTAGTTGCAAGTACAAAACAACTTCGCCTGTATGACCCGGTGACTATGTATTTTTGCCGACATAACAAGCTTATAACTTTGTGATTTTTCATGATACAGTTATGAAATTTTGTACTCTATAAATAAAAATACTGGACACTTGTTTCGAGTATCGAATATACTAAAATTAATGTTGCTATGTAGTATTAGCCAAAAAATACTTATTTTGTACAAATAAACATTTCTACCCTTATAAGATTAGTCTATGATCTACAACAGCCTATAAAAGCGTAGGTACACTCTTGACTCAAGAACCCGTATCATATCACTCGGTCACAAAACCAAGTAAAAGATTAACTGAAATGATTTATGAGGCAAATGTAAGTGGAAGCCCGACAGGACACTCTTGGGACATATTAAACGTTAATGACGTCCTTCAAAACAATTTAATGCGTAGTTTCTGCTCACTGCTGATGGGGATGGAGAAGTATGTTGTACTCTGTTTACCTTGGCAGGTAACTTGCAAATAAATTGCCTTTTTCGGTTGTTAAATTTGAACAGGTACAGGTTAGCATGGACTAAGGGGTACGCAATAATTGCGCCCTCACTGCTGATGGGGATGGAGAAGTATGTTGTACTCTGTTTACCTTGGCAGGTAACTTGCAAATAAATTGCCTTTTTCGGTTGTTAAATTTGAACAGGTACAGGTTAGCATGGACTAAGGGGTACGCAATAATTGCGCCTTAATATATAAAATGCAATGCAATCTCTCAAGACGAAAGTCAATGACCAGTGCGTGTTGTCAGTGGTGACATATGGCTCCGAAACGTGGTCGCTCATAATTGGGCTCAACAGAAGGCTTAAAGTTATCCAAAGGGCAATTGAAAGGGCTATGCTCGGGGTTTCTTTGCATGATCGAATCAAAAATGAAGATTTTCGCAGGAGAACTAAGGTTGCCAACATAGCATGAAAAAATTCCAAACTTAAGTGGCAATGGGCAGGGTACATTGCTCGTAGAACAGGTGGCCATTGGGGCCGAAAGTTTCTGGAGTAGCGACCGCGTACTCGAAGACGCAAAGTTGGAAAGCCTCCATCAAGGTTAACCGATGACCTGGTGAAGATTGTGGAAAACCGGGGGAGTCATAATTGTCTAACAGTAGATGCATATCGGCTGAAATGATGATGACTACTAGCAATGGGTCAATAATTTTGACATCACAAACAATTCAAAGCTACAGGGTAAAAAAATATCAGATAAAAGGTTTGTTAGAAACAAAAGGTTTACTAAATAAACTATGTACGTGCTTTCAGAAAAGTTGCATAGAAAATTGAATTTGAAACAGCAAAAATCTGTATCCTATGACGATACCGGTACTTTTTTGAATACACGTTGTATAAAGTACAAATGGACATCACTGGGAACTTTGTTTTATACCGTATTGTATTCTGGATTTTGTTGGCTGTTATGTGTTTTTGTTTATAATCCTGACTGTTCTAGATGGATCAATCAGGATTGTCAGTCTTTTACTGGCTAAAACTAACCCGTGTTTCCTGGCCTTTCCATTTTAGAGCTACGGTAAACTTTTGAAAGACCTACAACTCTGGTATGGGCTCTAGTAGGTCCCGATAATTAACTGACATCTCTTTGAGTAGTTATCACGTAACGAAAATGCTTTTGATCAAGTGAATTTTAGGTTATCTGAAAATTCATGTCAGTGGACAAGATCAGAGAAACTTAAAAGCCTTGTTATATTGGCTTTTATTTTGTTTTTTAGAAACAGAATCAGAATCAGATCCATTTTTAGGGTTCCGTAGTCATCTAGGAACCCTTATAGTTTCGCCATGTCTGTCTGTCCGTCTGTCCGTCCTCGCTTAATCTCTGTGACCGTTAGTACTAGAAAGCTGAAATTTGGTACCAATATGTATATCAATCACGCCGACAAAGTGGTAAAATAAAAATTGGAAAAAAATGTTTTATTAGGGTAGCCCTCCTATATGTAAAGTGGGAAGTGATTTTTTTTTAACGTCAATCCTAACGTGTGATATATCGTTGGATAGGTATTTAAAAATGAATAGGGGTTTACTAAAATCATTTTTTGATAAAGTCGATAATTTCGGAAATAATCGCTCCAAAAGTAAAAAACAATGTGTGTGTCCCCCCCTCTAACTTTTGAACCATAAGTTTAGAAAATATGAAAAAAATCTGAAAAGTATAACTTTATAAGGACTTTCTAGGAAAATTATTTTGAACTTGATGGAAATAACTGTTTTTGTACAAAAAGACAAAAAGGTTCTATAAAATAATTTCTGGACTAAGTTTGTAGTATAATCGTATATGCAAGCATTTTTTTAAACTCATTAGTGGGTACACTTATTGTGACGGAGGGGAAACTACGGAACCCTACACTGAGCTTGGCTCGACACGCTCTTGGCCGGTTTTGGTATACGTTAAAAGTAGATAATAATGATTTGTTACGTATGAAGAAACTACTTTGACAAATTGGGAATGTTTTGCAAGTTACGTCATATGCAGGTTATCAAATAAATTTAACCAATAAGTATTGTGCCTTATGAAATACTTCTTCTTCTTCTTAAAGCTTCTTCCAGCGTTTTGCTTGTTTTGAGAAAATTATCAAGGAAACATACTCCCGGGTTAAAAAATGATATCATATGTGCTATTCCAGGACGTGATCTATCCGTGTACCTAATTTCGTCCAAATTCGTTCAGCCGTTTAAGCGTGAAAAAATATCAAACATACACACAAACTTTCTAAACTTTTGTAATATTTTAATAATAGCACCCACTACCACTCCAGCACTTATAAAACTATTTGCTATTAATAAGTTTCAGTTTAGTCTGTTCCCATTTTTTTAGGGTTCTGGGCCTTAGTCGAACGTTTGGAGCAATCAAGCTAAAAATAATATCAAGCACTCAAGTCTGCTATCCCTTGGGGCAGAGAAAAACTCAACTCAAAAAAAAAAAATATGATAAAAAAAAGGAAGGAATCGCATTTTTGACATTTGCTAGGAAATTTAAACCTATAGGTACCTAGAATCCATGATATTTAGCCAAAAAACTAGGTTTCATGGCACAACTAAAGGAAAAAGTCTGAAAACTGTGTAGTAACGTCACAAAATAATTACATTTTGTCATAGGGAAAAATCTTCGAGACTCTATTATGGAATCAAACTACAGGGTGGCCCAGAGAGAAATGCAATTTTGATTTTGCGCGCATTTTTAGACAACAAAATGGTGGTGGGCGGGAGTTGTGTCAGTACAAAGCGCGGACTTTATAATTTTTGTTACCATAGGTTGTTACACTATAGCGCTGCGCGCGTTTTGAATCCGCGCTTTTTATGACAATGCTCGATCTTATGTGACTTTTCGACGACTCTACTGTGCATAATTCAAATTGCGGCGCATCAGTGAATGTCCAAGCACTAATTTAATTAAGCAATGGATTGAGTGATTTGAAAGGACAAGATCGGCGCAAAAAATGCAGCCTCACGGTCGTCAAAGAGTATCACGAACCGACGAAAACATTTAGCGAGTTCGTCAATTTGTACGCGCGTATGCTGGAGCGCAAAGTTCATCAACTTTGTGATTGTTTAGATCGACATTGCAGCGAATTTTACGGCTTGATTTGAAATAACATCCATATAAGATACGGTTGGTACAGGAACTAAAGGCATCACGCTTCGAATCGAGATTGAGATTTGTAAATGAAATGCGCAAGTCTCCACAAAAAATAATTTTAGGCAGGGTTAACATCTCCTGGCTACCAAAAAGCCCCGATCTCACTTCAGCAGTCTTCTTTATGCGGGATTACCTTAAAAAAAGAGTACATGCTGATAGCCCAACCACTTTGCAGCAACTGAAGTTGAATGTTCGGCAAGAAATGGAATCCAGTTCGAGGATAAGTCCAACAAAAGGTTTCCAAAATTTTGACACCACATTGGATGAACGTTGTAACCGCTAAGGAAATCACTTAGACGATGTAATTTTATAAAGTAAATTTAAAAATAAATTTCATTTAACTTTGCATTGAAATAAATAAAGTTCTTGAAATTCATACAGGTTTTTTTTCTTGAATTTTCAAAAGTGCATTTCTTCCTGGGCATCCCTGTATTTCGGTACTGTAAGTTCGAACGAAATCCTCAGTGCGCTAGTCCGACTTGCACTTCACCAGGTTTGTTTTTTCATGGAAATTAACGAGGTTTCTTGCTTACTTGGATGAATGCTACGAGATGAGAATCAATACAATTGAAACATTATTGTGGTTCAAAATATTTTGACCAAAACAAAACATCGTCAAATAAACGGCCAACAATAAATCAACATCAAAACACAATTAGCGAAGCACAACTTCGCTAAATTATGGACATTAGCTATCAGAATGCTGAGCAATGCCCGAAAGCGGGGCATGCCAAAGGGTCTACCTACCACGACGTAATATGCAAAGTAGACCCACAGTGGACATTAAATATTTACCATATACTGTGTGAGGACGTCTTAAGAATTTACACACGCCACACAAGAGGAGCTTAAGTTTTTGCTGAAAATACAAGGCTATGTAGTTACTTTGTGTTGTAAGAAGATACTATCTCGATCTCTCGGTTGTAAAAGGAGTTGAAGTAGTGGGGGAGATAAAGAGGACGCGATCATTTGGAGAGTGCCGATTGGCTGTTGTTGGAACATTTGTAGCTGGGTAATTTAATTGCTTTTTTTATTACGCGCTGTACCGTTACAGTTTCTTACTTGTATATTTTATTGGCTATTGTATTATGGAACCGAGGGCTGCAGTGATAAATTTGCACATGTATCAAACGACTTTTTTCAATACACACACAAAGAAATTAATAAACGGGGATTGATCGGCGACTCGTGGGGGTCGATATGCGCCCAACCTGGTACGAAAAATGTAATAAAATTGCGGCGGGGGAGAGCACGCGCACTTTTCTGCCCTAGTGCGGAAAACCAGTTTATTTCGTGCCTACAAGCATCAAACTAAGAGCGAGTTTTTGAGTAAATATATTGAAAAACCTATTCATGGTGTATCGTACATTGATCAATACTACAAAGTTAACTTTAAATAAATAGTCATATATGTATAATTATAGGTTCAATAGGAATTGTTCAGTGTTTCCTACGCTATATTAATTTACGATTAAATCATTTGATAACAGACATTTGTACGACACTATTATACTCGCCGAGTAATTTAAATCCAATTAGTAGCCGATATTGAATAATTCAATATTGTGCTAGTGTATACATGGTGGTTTTTAATTTATTAGTAATGTTTCAAGGGTGTAAGTACTCATAAATATGATTTTTTTTTATACCATGAAACCAACCCTGGAAATGCAAAAGAAGTCATCTGTTTCTTATTTATTTTGTTTTGTTATGCAAATATATGTATAAGTACATTTGCTTGTTCTGTTTATTTTGTTCATTTTTATATGGTTTTGTTGTCCTTTTTCGTTAGTTATGTTGTGTCCATTCTATTCATAACTCAGTTCTCAGTTTCTTAATTTCCTAGTACTTTTCTTGTACATCCACTATTTTTTTTTTTTGGTGGGAGATCATTAAATGTGTTCTCAAAGTCTGGGTCCAGTAATAGGGAGTCTTAGAATTTTGCTAAAACTATTCTGTGTACCTTGAGTTTTCTTTCGTGGTCTAGAGAGAACTATTTCGATATAATCCGACCGGATGCTCAAGGCGTTCGAGTGGACGGCGCGGTGCGCGGCGTGAGGATGGTCTGCACCTTACGCTGTCCGCCACCTCCTTTGCTTGCATTAACGTTTCGCGGAAGGAAGTGACTATTTTCCATGTCTGAATAGGACCGGATGCGAGGTCACTGCCTGTGATCATCCTCACAAACACACGGTAGTACCTCGCCACGGAGCAGACCTTCGTATGATTAATAGTATCCTGCAGGCGATCCACACATTGGTGAAACTCAGGCGTTTCTTTCCACGAACCCAAAACTGATACCTCCCGGAATAACAGTGATCGGTGAGGACCTGCTTTAGGCAGAAAGTGAAGACGCCATAGCGTTTCTATTTAAAATCGTCAAAAATTTAACTTATTCACCCCTGACAAGTTGCCATTGAATAAAAAGTCATCCTGTATAACTGTAGTGGGTTTCTATAATGGTAGATTAAAACTTGAACATACGGGAACAAACACGCAGGCAGTAAAGGTAAACCTCATAATAACACCGCATCTATTGACATTGAAACTTTTACCTAAAGTATTTTTTTCAGCCAGTAATTTCATTTAAAAGCCACGCATTTGTTCAATCCAAAATTCGAACAAAAAGTATGTGCCACAGATCAAACCAAAATGATACCTTTGCTTACCCTGGAGGATAAAATGAACAAAGAAAAAACCTTGTCTTTCTCACAGGCTACCAGTTATTAAATTATGCATAGTATTTGAATGTATACTTTACCGAATAGAATTTTAATCAATGTCCCCAAAACAGTTTAATAATGTAGCAAAATTTATTACCAGACTGTGACCGCGTGTCTTTTAATCTTGAAACAATGTTGTGTTTGTTGAAAAAAAAAGGTTATTCGGCCTGTCAAAACTTTATTATTTATTTATCCATTGCGCATACCTAATTAACCTAAAAAATACGGGCCGGGGCCAGCTGTGTGTAAAGTCACGTTTACCGTCAGCAGCTGTCAAGAATCGAGTTTATAATAAACGTAGAATGGCTAAGGGTCGCCATCCCTTATTTTAATTAAGTTCTCAAGTAATGTAATATAATTAAACTCGTAAACAAACAAGTATAGTTAACGAACAATATATGAGTAGTATGAGTAGTTTCGTTATGAATATAAGGAGTCGTCATTACTGTGATCCCTTCACTGGAATCCTCATCTAATTTCGGCTCGCAAACGCTGACGGGATCCCAATTTTTCACGTAAAACTTTTTTTTCTCTTTACATTTCATCAATCTGTCTGAATAAATAAATGTTTAGGCGGACAGGGCGATACGGTTTATCAAGCTTTATTGCGAATTTAACAAAAGATAATCGTCTTTCCAATGTAGCTTTATATTCTGTGACGGTCGCCTAATGTTTTTGGCTTGTGTAAAGTCACAAAGTAAATATTTCGCACAAAATTAATATTTTACTCACTCCAGAGCGTCCAAACACAAATAAATGAGATTACTTTTTAGTACCGAGACCAAACTAGTGGGCGATGTTGATATCAAGCTTTTTATTGCTATCTAGATTAATATTTATGTTAATAAGTTTCTAATTATACTAAAGTTGTGTAATAAAAGTTTTAGGAATACGTATTTTAGAAAAACAAATTCATTGTGTTTGTGGTACAAGTAAATAAATCAACGTGACCCATAAATGTATATGTTTATAGGTTTTTATTTATTGTATATATTATATTTATGTATGGTATGCTGTACGCATATTTGTTTAATTAATTTATTTTTAGTTTCAAGTTAGATTTAATTTATTGTGCACTAGCTTTTGCCCGCGGCTTCGCTTGTGTACCTAAAATATAGCCTATGTCACTCAGGAATAAAGTAGCTTTCTATCGGTGAAAAAATTTTGGCAATCGGACCAGTACTTTCAGAGATTACCTCCTACAAACAAAAAAACATAAAAACAAACTTTACCTCTCTATTAAACATTTACCCTTCATTATACATAGTATTAGTGTTGATTTAATTTATTATTGATTACGCTCAAGTGCAATTTTTTTTAATTCATTTGTATAATTTGCTGTAAGAAAACCCATTTGTGAGTTAAGCTCGCCTTTCTATATCAACTCCTTGTCCTATTTTATTGTCTAATATAATTGTGTGTTCGCGCGCCTCAAGGAGTTGTCAACAACAGCAAGGAAAGGGTCGAAGCCTACTGGGGCCAGGGTTAGTTCCGAAAGACAGCTCGAGCCCCGGTATGAAGGCTAGAAAGAACGGGGTGGGTCTTTTAGTCAGTAAGAGTCTGACACTATCCCTCGCTCAGCCCAAGAGTGAGGGTTGTCATTGGATGATTTTTCCCATCATAAAAAAGGGTTAGTTGTAAAAACACTGGCAACTTCTCAGGACTATGTTACTAACATCATAAGCAACAACTTTTGTTCTATGACTTAAAAAAAAATCATATTTTAGTTCATCTGATTTTAATACAAAAATAAAAATATTTAAATTAAGCGTTCTAAATATTACGAAGTCTGTGCGAAACAAGCGATAGTACAATAGCGGAGAGCACCGGACATCGGGCGGCGGAGTTCTAGATACGTATAGTAAAATACAAAATTGAAATATGTTAGATAGAACAACGAAATCTTGAAGGTTTGTTTTTGGTAAATGAATTATGTTTTGTGAATATTCATAGAACAAAGGTTGTTGTTTATGATGTCAGTAATACAGGCCTGGAGGGCTGTTAGTGTTATACAAATAACCCTGTATATTGTAAAAGTATGACACTCTCTCTCACTCCACCCAGAGTGGGAGAAGTTATGTGGAAATTATTTTCATAATTTCCACATGAATTTTTAATATTGGTGTACAATAAAGAGTATATCTATCTATCTATCTAAAAAAAAAGGATTTTGAAATTCGAATGACACAGATGGTCATGGGCACTTATAAAACGGTAGAAGCTAGTGCACGGTTCTAATTGGTTGTTTCGTAGGGAGAAGAACCGGCAAGAAACTCCATAGTGACGCGCTGTGTCATGGGGCACACAAGTCTTTATCGTCAATCTATAAAGATCCACTGCTGGGAAAAGTTTACTTCATGTTTTCAGTCATATTTTGAATTCATGTTTAATTCTTTAATAAATAATGATTTATTTTAAACCAAAGCCGGAGTTTTGTGGCCAATTAATGTCAATTTTCCTAACAAAGCAAATTAGATCAATAGACCGAGCAAAGTTATTAATTGAGCTAGCAACTACTTGTTGGTTGTTAAACAAATTAAACACTTTTGTACCGTAAATCAATCGAATCAATCAAATTATGACTTGTTGTATTTGTTCTGTGATTTAACTTCTTTTTGGTGGTAAATCATTAAATATTATATTATATACTAGTTGTGCCCGCGACTCCGTTCGCGTGGACTACAGGGTTTTGAATAGCCTATTTTACTCCTTATTACATCAGCTACCTGCCAATAAAAGTCCCGTCAAAATCGGAAAAAATTGTAAAAAAATATATTTTGGTGTATGTACCGTATATACACCGTTAAATTTTAATCGTTTTAATCCCGTGGAGAGTCGATTAAGTACATGAAACACTATTGATTTGTTTAGATAAAATTAAAAAATAAAGTACCTTTTTTTCAAAACTCGTATTAATTAATACATGTACGAAATTAATTTCTTTAAGAAAACGTCAGCTGAGTGAGTTCAATGACCTGTAGGTAGTTTGTACGCAACGCCGACTACTATATTTCTTTGTACAGTTACGAGTTACGAGATAAGTATCGGTCACTAATAACCTGTCGCCCTATGTGAACATCCGTTAATAATACGAGTAGAAGCATTGCAGATGCTCTGCCATTTCAGTGTCAGTGAAAATGCCTCCCTTTCACTTACCAAAAAGCAAAAGAGAGAAGAAGCAACCAAACCGGTTATGATCTAGTGGTGACCCAGTTACCACTGGATCATCTAAGTTAGTCTCCCAGTAATTGAAAGACACAAGAGTATTTTAGTCTGTAAAAGTCTGACACGCCACCTTAGAAAAAAGAATAGTTTTCAGATTGAGAATATTTTATTACTATTAGAACTTTGAGAATAATATTCTTCCTAAAAGTAGGTCAGTCAATACGGCGGTATCATTATTTACTCTTTGTCTAATATAATATTAATGTTTGTACAGGTATGAAGAGATTGATTCAATTATTTGTGCGTGCAGCCCTGTGTATAGAGCCTCGTCATTGTCTTTCCCTATCTATAACATAAATGAATCGCTAAATGTGTTGCTAAGCGCAAATTTCGAGAACAGCTGAACTGATTTCGCTAATTCTTATTTTGTTGTGTTTTGTGAGAACAAGGTTTTTAAGAAAAAAAAAATGTAAATTAGGGTAGTGTAGGGTAGAGTAGGGTAGAGTAAGGTAGAGTAGGGTAGAGTAGGGTAGAAAAGGATAGAGTAAGGTACAGTGGAATGGAGTATGGTAGAGCGGGAGCGAAGCCGCGGGCAAACGCTAGTATTATATTCATTTATTTATTCATTTATGTACACACAAACATTTAAAAATGAAATGGACAAATACAGATAAAAGAGTACAAAGGTACTGCTTATTTCAAATTAAATTTCTTCCAGCAGACCTGCGTCAGGAGAGTTAGATGAGAGATGTAGACACAGTGTATACAAATGAGTCAGAAAATTAAGAATATACTATATTGCATATCTAAATTAATCTATATAATACATATATAAATATAAAAAAAACAACAGTAATTGAAACACAAAAAAATAGATACAATACATAGATTAAATTACAAGTATATATGTATCTATAAAAAAATAACTTTACGAACTTTATAATTTTAGATAGGAACTGTAGATGTACAACATTAGTTTTAGTAAAGTTATGCCAAACCCGAAATACATGTCTAGTATATTTTGTCAAGAATCTGGGTACAAAATTTCATAACTGTATCATGAAAAATTACAAAGCTAAGCTTGTTATAATACCTGGTTGTCCGTAAAAATTCATGTTCACCGAATCATCCAAGTGACTGACGATTTCTTGCTCTGTACCCGGCTGTGCGCTGTCTCTTAATGCCTGCTATGACTTGCCGTGACCTGTATTGTACTTAGTGTCGGTGGTGTCCAACTTTGATATTTTTAAATATATTTGGGAAAAAATATAACATGATGTAAAAATGATTGAAATCGAACAGTTACTGATTCTGAACGAAGTATATTCAGGTTTCGCATATACAAAAAATTACTTTGTATAGATACGAGTATATTATGTAGAAGACAATTTTTGTATCAACCAACAAACGCGCATTCGCTAGGGGATTAAGTTTTTAAACAACAAATGTTTCTTGAATATTTTCTTCCAAAATTTATTTTCCTAAAATTGACCACGATCCTCGAGCACTCGAGCTCAGTTTATTTGATAATTTATTAATAAGATACTCGTACCTAAATGTTTCCCAAGAGTTTCTATTTACTTGTATTCTTAAACAATTTTAAACATTTATTGATCTTGACTTGCCTGTTGGTCTAGTGGTTAGTGGCCCTGACTGCAATGCTGAAGTTCGTCACCCAGGACCAATGTTTGTGAGATGAGCATAATCATTTGTTCTAGCTGGGTGTAATTTATCTATACATGTATGTATTTAGAAATGTGTAAGTATGTTTATCACTTGTCTAGTACTCATAACACAAGCTCTGCTTAGCTAGGACTAGACAGCGTTGTTTGATAGTCGTGGAATATTGAGGAATATTAAGTGTTTTCTAAGAGTTTCTTTTTACTTTTATTCTTAAAAAAAATTCAATTAGTTTTTATAGAATTGAATAAACCAGTCGTCGACGGCGCGTGGTGTTCCACCAGAGGCTTAACGTGGACTAATGTAGACGTGGGCAAAAGCAACTGTCGCAACCCCGCGGGGTTGCGGATAGTGAGCAATGGGTAGCTCGCTGTCCGATCCTCCGGTAACTGTCCGGACCAAGCCCAAGTCATCGACAGCGCGCACTGTTCCCGCGCGCCTCAAGGACTTGTCAGCAACAGCAGGGGCCCAGCCGGGTCGAAGCCTACTGGGGTCAGGGTTATCCGAAAGGGAACACGAGCCCCGGTATGAAGGCTTTAAGGAACGGGGTGGTATTTTTAGAAGTAAGTAGTTTTTAAGAGTAGGGGTTGTCAGTCATTGGATGATTTTCCCCAACAAAAAAAAAAAAATGTCGCAACCCAATGTTCGACCAATCACGACACCAGTCACTTACAATCAGGTGAAATAGTGGTCAAACGCGAGCCTATAAATTATAAAACAATACCTTTGTTATTAAACAGCCCTCGCACACGCGAGGTCCATGAGCTCCTCATAGAGACTTCTGTAAAACCGTAGGGGCCCAGCAGGGATAAAAAAAAAGACTACTAGGCCCATAGGAAAATTTCTTAAAAGGACACCTGTGGTCCTAGAACATTTTTTTTAATTGAAATTAACTAGTCAAGCATTGAAAAATCCTTTTATCTGTGAGACTGGAATCCTTTTGTAGATTTTAGAGAGCCTCAAATATTTCAGGTGTCTTAAACACTAACAACAGTGACAGCTGACAGATCTCGTACTAATCTCTTTGCAAATCTAATTTTAAATCGAGATTAGTACAAAATTGTTCTAGAATTCGAGCCCAGAATTTGAATTGGGACAAACAAGAAGTGTTCGAAATTTAATTGTACAAGTACCTACTTCGAGACTGATAGGATTAAATAAAAATAATTGCCAGAATATTTGCTTTAAATCTGTACTAATATTAAAAAGAAGTAAAGATTTTTTTTTGTTTGTAGAAGCTAGGTAATCTCTGAAAGTACTGGTCCGATTGCTTAAATTTCTTTACCAATAGAAACCTATTTTATTCTTGAGTGACATATATTATGTACGCGAATGTACGTGGGCGAACTCGAGGGCAAAAGTTAGTTAAATAAATTTTACAAAACCAGTGTGAATATTGAATGTAAATGAATTGTGTTAATTCGTGATCCTAAGAAGAATGACGAAGCAGAATTATTTTGTTTTCATAATTAATGTACAATTTGAATATAAATGTCGAGTTGGCCCACGATTATCATAAGTATTTTGTGTTTTGTGTATAGTACACACAACTTACTGTTGACCTCTCACCTCGGGTCATGGTTCAGGACATAGTTTGGGGTGAGGAGGAATTTGCGCATGGGTGCAAATTCCTCCTCGCTCCGCGTATGGACGCGTCCAGTCGCCCAAACCCCGACGAAACCCCAACCCCGACTACAGCAATCACCGTAAGCGTTAGGTTGCGGACGTCGACCAATAAGTTGCTTACCGTCCGGCCGTCCAGTAACCGTCCGGACCAAGCCCGCCATCAACGACGCGTATTGTTCCACACGCCTACAAAATATGTTCGCAAAACCGTAGGAGCCCAGCAGGGCCAATGCCTATTACTAGGGCCATGGAAAGCTTTTAAAAGGTTATTCGTGGTCCTAGAACACAAAAGGCAACTGAATGAACATAAGTGCATCAGTAAAAGTCTAACACGTCCTCCCGCTCTCTAGAGCGAGAAAAGTCGATATATAATTTCCCAACTCAAAAAAATACTCTTTAATATATATTTTTTTTTAAATCTATCTCAACATTTACCCCAATATGTTCGCGAATATTTTGGACAGCTTCAGCTACCCGGATCACACTATCGGAAAAGCAAATCAGAAAAAGGGCCTTGTCGAAATAATGAAAAAAAAAAACTATTTGCAACGTGCGAGAAGTAGGGCAACGTTTTGACGGGACGATTTTATTAAAAACTAGCGAACTACCCGGGCTTTGCATGTGTGTAAATCGTACTAAACCTTTGTCGTTCATCGCTCTTTCTGTTAGGCCCGTATTACAGAACGTCACTCAAAACTCAAGCATTACTTAAAACTAGTTTCAACCAATCAAATGGCTTGAATCTAGTTCTTTTTTTTAAATAATGCTTGAGTTTTGAGTGACGTTCTTTAATACGGGCCTAAGACTCGTTTAAAAATAAAAGGCTAGTTTTGTCATTTTTGAGGATTCCCTAGAATGATTTTTTGGAACTGAAAGAAACCATAAAACAATAATTAGGCGTCCGGTGTTTGTGTGTGTATTTTAGCTATTTTAATAGTAGTAGCCACACTAGGTGCACTGGGTCAGCCGTTGGGTAGTCAAAATAAGCCATTTAATTTTGGACAACTATAGTGAAGTAGACAGGTACTACTGTAGAACATAGTTGATGGGGCTTAAAGGCGAAAGGTGAGTGGCGTCTATATACCGGAAGACATTTTTTTTTATTGTAGTAAAATCGTCAATGACAACCCCCGCTCTTGGGCGGAACGGGCGATAGTGTCAGACTCTTACTGACTAAAAACCCACCCCGTTCCTTCAAGCCTTCTTACCGAGGCTCGAGCTATCTTTCAAAACTAACCCTGGCCCCGCTACAAGGTGGACCGACGACCTGGTGATGGTCTTGGGAATCCGATGGATGCGAGACACACAAGACTAGTCATTGTGGTGACACTTATGCCTTGATCACACGTACCGAGTAAACGGGCGAGACAGTGCTTTCGGCCGAGTACTCGGTACGTGTGAACACACCGCCGAGTGCTCGGCCGAGCAACATTTTACTGTTTCGCCCTTTTACTCGGTACGTGTGATCAACACATTACGAGAGGCTTATGTCCAGCAGAAAACGTCTTTCGGCTGAAATGATGATGATGATTAGTGAAGACTGCATCAAATCCAGATTAAGGATGTTTTCAATATCGTGCGCTTTTGATCACGCATCAAAACCGCACGATTACGGGCACGGAGGGATTGCCCCGCACGCGTAACCCCCGCAAATATCCATACAAGTATTTATTGTAATGTGTGGATTACGCATGCGGGACGCGTTTTTTTGCGTTTTGAAATTATCTGCATGCAGGGCAACACTGCATATAAAAAATAGTGCACAGGATTCTTTTTATTCCTGGAGTAAGTTTCTTTGAAAAAGAAGTATGAAAAAATATGAAATTAAGATTTTACTAATGTTAAGATTATGTATGAATGTAAAGCACCTTCGGTAAATAAAGGCAATTTTATTTTATTTATGTTTAGTTATGTGTCCCTGTTATAATTTTCTACAAACACGGAAGCGAAGCCACTGGCATAAGCTAGTGAATAATAAATTGCACTAGATATGATTGGTCGCAGATCGATCTAAGCTAAATCAAAATTCTGTTCACGAGAGGAATCGACTCCTTGCTATCTTGAATGAGAATTTCAAGAAAGAATTGGCTTATCTAAATGAATTGTTTCAATTTTTCACTGATACTCTTTTCATTTTGCCACATTTTTCACTGATTATTTAACAGTTTTTTTTAAGAGTGGTAATCATCCAATGGCTTCTCTCGCTCTGGGCGGAGTGGAAGGGCGTGTCAGAGTTTTACTGATTAAAATGATACCTGACCAAATGTCCTTCAGTTACCCTTTGCGCTCTAGAACTACGGGTATTCTTTTCAGAAATTCCCCATGGTCCTAGCACTGCACACTAGCAGGCATCCTCCCTGATGGGCCCCTACGGTTTGCTGACATCTTTTTGAAGAACTCGTGGATCACTGCGCACTGAACAGTGGTGGCTGAGTGGTAATGGCTCGGACTTACGAGTTGTAGGTCGCGGGTTCAAACCCTGTCAGGCGCATTAATCTGTGTAATTTATTTCATTACCACTGCTCTCAAAATGGTGAAGGAAAACTAAAGATTCGAAGACATGTTACATCCACCAATCCGCACTGGGCCCGCGTGGTGGATTACGGCCCATTCCCTCTCCTAGAGAGGAGGCCTGAGTCTCAGCAGTGGGAACATTAAAAAGGCTGATGATGATGATGATGTGGATCACTGCGCTGTTGACGACTGAGCTCGGGCCGGTCAATTACCGAATAGCCGGACGGCGAACATCTCTTTGCTCGACATCCACAAGCCCGCGTTACCGTGGCTGGTAGTTGACGTAATCTCAGCGGCTGAGGCGTGAGGATATTTGTTCCCTCACTTGTATGGCCTCCTCCTTCGCTAGCATTACTGCTTCGCAGAATGAAGCGAACGCCTGCTACTCCTCCTCGCTCCGGATCATAACCTGCACATGGGCCATGGGCTGCTGTCGATTGCATCCACGAGAACACGGCGGAATTAGTTAACAGCTGGTTTTCGCTGTCATTAAATCTTTTAAGGGGTGATCTCTCAATATTCACATAAATTTTATGTTATTATCAAAATCTTCTCGTCTTTGTTCCGTGGGATCACAGTGCAAAGAGTACAGCGTAAAGATTTTGAAAAAAAAAGTATCTAAATTGACACTCGGGAGTTCTACTTCTTGTATTTGCAATTACATAATGATTCAATGATTCAAAAAAGGCAGATATCACTTTTGTGAGAGTAGTTGTGGCTGAGTGGTAACGGCTCCGACTTACGAGTTGTAGATCACGGGTCCAAACCCAACCATTATTACTTTGTGTAATTTATTTCATCACCACTTCTCTCGAAACAGTGAAGGAAAACATCGTGAGGAAACTAACATGTCCTAGAACCAAAAATTCGGAGACATGTGTTACCTACCAACCCGCACTGTGCCCGCGTGGTGGATTAGAACCCATTCCCTCTCCTAGAGACGAGGGCAGAGTCCCAACAGTGGGAATATTATAAGGCTGACTAGGCTACTATGCTATCACTTTTGTAAGTAAAAAAAAACACTTCTGCGACACGTATTTTTTCCATTCTATCCTGTCAACCGTCACGCTATCACTGGTTCTCTTTTCTTTTATCACTCCTTACACAATCCATCCATCTTTTCAGTCACGTAACGTTTATTTGAAGAATAAGACTGAACTCTTGGCAAAACTGTTTTCTATACAAAAGCTGGCAAATCACAACTTTTATTCCTTAGATAAAAGTTATGTGACTATTGAAAGCCTCAGTTATTGCTTTTATGATAATAATAGTTTACTTATTTAATCACACATTCTATTGATCTGTTAAAAGAAAATTATTATTAGTATGATCTTAAAATGCAACAAAATATGTCTGTATACTAACTAAAAGTGGTATCAATTGGCCCAAGTCTAAGTCTTTTTTAGTTACGTACTTTACAGTACTCGCAGCGTCGCTGTCGGCGTTACCAACGGGTGTACTTTCGAGTGAAATAATTTTAAACTGTATCTTCATCCTAAAAAGAGGCTCGAAAGGTTAAAAAAAGCACGCGGTCACCCGTGGTACCATGAGGCGGCTTACAGTACTTTGAGCAGTCTAGTGGTGACTTACGTCTTGGCAGCGTTCCTGCCAACGGCCGACCGCAGGTGCCAACGGCTGATTGCAGCCCGCTGCACAAGGCTCTTCGCGTCACTAGCAGCCGCTGGCAGTGATGGCCGCTGCTATTCCAGTGTGAATTAGCCCCTAATTTTCTGGTTAAGATACCATACCATGCAGTCTGCTAGGCAATAATGAGACTGTCTTTTTACGCCACGTGGCGACAAAGCCATCCGTGTGCAATACAGAAAACATGCTAGAAGCACTATAGAAGCGTTACAGACCCAGTAATATCCCATAGGTTATATCCTAAAAATCCTTACTTTCAGATAAGAAAACATAACAAACTGAACACCTCCTTACAAAATTTCTACCTTAAAAAATAAACCTATCTCTCAGAAGACCCTTTAAGGCAAAGATTATCCCTCTAAACCTAGTTATCCTTGAGATAAGCCCAGAAATCCTGAGAGTTAGTAAATAAACAGCGTGATAACTTATATAGGGGGATAAGGTGCTAATAATGCTGGGAGAGGGCTCATCGTGACGTCATCTGACTTATCTCGGGAGATGGCACGGGGGGATAGCGAATACACGTTGCAGAAACGATGCCTCGGGGATAAAGGGTGGACGGGAAGCGGATTGTGACTCGAATGAGTTGATAGTTTTATTGAGGGATGTCCATACATTTCCCGGTAGTGCGGTTTTAATATGTAAGCGCTTCAAGTAAAATTATTCAGCTGTAATCTGTTAGACTGGACTTCATAATGACATGTCTTCAGGTCATTTTCACTTTAAGTCTACACTAATATTATATAAATATTTTTTTTTTTTTAGGAGTTA
Organism: Mythimna albipuncta; assembly: GCA_929112965.1. Lineage (NCBI taxonomy): Eukaryota > Metazoa > Arthropoda > Insecta > Lepidoptera > Noctuidae > Mythimna > Mythimna albipuncta. The sequence goes on from OV815972.1 coordinate 6,342,875, forward strand.
AATCTTTGAAAGTACTGCCCCCCCTAGCCATGTTACAACCGTTTCGCTTGCGCCGAACGCTACGAGTTGACCTTGCCGCCAATTCTTTTGTTCTGACCACGTGACTGAGCGTTAAGACGATGTCATTCCCGTACATTTGAAGCTTTCTACAAGCGTTAACTATTGCAGATTAGCAATATGGCTAGGGGTACTGGTCCGATTGCTATAATTTTTTTACCGATAAAAAGCTGCTGTATTCCCGAGTGAGATAGACTAAAATTTAAATATGCGGTGAAGCCGCAGGCAGAAACTAGTTTATAATAAATCTAATAGCTATCAAGATTTTATCAACAAATCTACTGACGTTTGTAATAATCCTATGATTATAAATTATATACCAACAGACCTGGTGAATATTGTTCTGCCATTTAAATCATTAAAGAAAAAGTGAGGGTAGAGGAGACCAAAAAATATCCTACATATTCTCAGAGTACACAAAAATTTCATGAAAATCGGTCAAGCCATTTTAGAGGAGTTTGATAACAAACACCGTGACACAAAATTACATTACACATTTTTACATTACATTTACATTATAAATATGAACCTACATGTAGTTAAAATGGAAAGTCACGCAGAAATAACCATGAAAAAAAAAAACAAAATTCTAATGTTTTTATTTCACATAAGTCTACTTGGGCACTTACAAAACGTCAGAAGCTAGTGCACGGTTCCAAATTGGTCGTTTCATAAGGAGAAGAACCGGCAAGAAACTCCATGGTTACAAATCTTAATCACCAAACTTGGTAATCAATTAGATATACCCTTGTCTTCTCGTAGCTTTTTAATACATACACAAAGTGACTATTTGTATGCAAATTATGAATTTCATCGCAATATGTGCTCTGCAGTAGAAGCAAAGTTGTGTTTTATTCGGTTGCAAAAACTATAGAACATTTTGCAGTCCAAAACTGTGTCTGACTCATGAACTTCTTGTAACATTTTGTGGTAGAATCTGAAGTTTCTCCAACTGCATGGTAGTATTTTTAACACCACCACACCTCACCACCCACCACCACTTCACCACTTCACCTCTACGGTCCGGACTAAGCGTTCTGCCTTGTCGCTTATATCACGTACATCGAAGGACTGGACCAATAATCCTGCTGCTGTCTTGCCGTCTGATTACAATTTCTGAATTTTCAAGACTAGAGCGAGTAAGCACTCAATAAACTAATGCGCTTCAGCATCGATCACTATCACCGCTTACGCAGGCTGGATCACAGTCAAGCACTAGTTAATATTTTATATCTAAAAAAATCTACTTCTGCATTAAGTCAAGAGTGAACAGATTGCTTCTAGGCAAGCGTGCTCCATCGTCGGCCACATCATCGCTTACAATCAGGTGAGATTGTGGTCAAACGCGAGCCTATCCATTATAAAAAAGCAGTATACAACTTTATATACAAGCTCAAAACCTCAAAAAATCTGTATTTTATTTAAAAAATCAATCATTCATCTTATTATGGCGAATGTACACGTAAAACCGGTTATTAGCTACAACGCTAGCTTACAAAGATAGCTTCAGCAAAGACTAAATAACTTATAGATTTCATCGAATAAAATAATAATAATAATACAAAGATGTTGGTACATTTAGTTGGTTTCTGCATTAAGAATACGTTAAATAGCTCTAAATATCTTTGTAACAGTTCAATTATTAAAATGGATAAAATGGGCGTAAAATGGATTCCGTTAAGAGATCGTGGTAGGGCCTCAAATTTATCGAACGTTTGACCTAACATTCTGATGAATCTCCCTCGTGTACGTTCTCAACTTGCACCGCCGTTCGTCATGACAGTTCTCAGTGCAGACCGTTTCATTATTCACTTTGTCGACGTTCCGTTAAGCGCATTACTCGTTTGCGACACTCCCGTTTGGCTTGCACCACTAAAAAGGTTAGGGAGAAGGGTTAATTGGACTGATTGATGCCATTGAATAAAGATGTTGTCCGAAATAAATTTTAAAAGCGTTTATAGGAACGTGATAAGTGTAGTCGACTAATAACTTTGTGGATGATACAATACAGATTTTCGCAGAACTGATGGTCAATGCGGACAAAGGTTCTGGAGTGGCAACCACGGAATGAAAGATGCAGCGTTGGAAGGACTCCCACAAGGTGGGCCGGCGATCTCACGAGATGCAGAGGACTGTAGCCCGATTCACGTAATCAAAACCGTAACGATATCGTAGCGATTTAGTCGCTTAGACCATTTCCGTATTCACATCCATCAATCGAGTTTGAACCACACCGATTTTAAAGTCGTTTAAAATTCGACGATTAAAAAAAAACTGTATTACATTATCCTGCTAGAATACTTATTAATGTAACTGGAAATAAGTTGATAGATGGTGAATATCGCTTTTGGGTAGGACTTCGATCGAACGACTTTTTTTTTATTGTTGATAGGTTCGCGCTTGACCGCTATCTCACCTGATGGAAAGCGACGATGCGGTCGACTATGAAACTTCAACGATATTTGGCATGTTTGATTTTACGTGAATCAGGCTAGATGAGAATGTAGAGCCATTGACTATAGAGCTCGCCGTCCAACCGTCCGACAATCATCTGGACCGATCCCAAGTCATTGACACTGCAGTGTTCCACGCGCTCTTCAAAGACATTTCAGCAAACCGTAGGGGACCAGCAGGGAAGATACCCACTGGGGTCGCGGGCATTTTCTGAAAAAAACTTAGAAAAGTACAAGTAAATAGAAAAAGTCACATTAGTACTTGCCTGGTGTCGAAGTTGTAAGCTCATACATGAGAAGGTGCCTTAAACAATGGACCATCACGAACTTTTTTATTGTATTGTATTCCATTCAGTACTGGCGAACAATTGATCAAAACAATACATGAATTTACAATTCGATACATGCAGAACAAAGTAACCCCGATCGGTACTCTCTGTGAAATCGTCAGTAACACCAAGGCGTTAGTGGCATTTCTTGAAAAGCTGGTATGGATTGAATTACCAACTCATCGTTACTCAAAATACGCGCTTAATGTATGGTCACTGGCATAGTATTGTATAGCATGTTCAGCCTTTTAATATTCCCACTGCTGGGACTCAGGCCTCCTTTTTTTTTTAGAAGACGGAATGGGCCGTAATCCACCTCGTGGGACCAGTGTGGGTTGGTGAACGTGGTGAATGTCAATTGTCTTCGATTTTTGGTTCTAGGACATGCTGGATTCTTCACGGTTTTGAGAGCAGTGGTGATGAAATAAATTACACAAAGTAATACGCTTGGCTCGTAAGTCGGGGCCGTTACCACTTGGCCACCACTGCCGTCCTAGTCACTTGGAATGGCCTGAAATATGAAATAATATAATCTAGTACACAAATTAAAAAGTTAAATTATTCTAGTTTTACGTTATATACGAGGGAAACGAGATTTCGTTTGGCGGAATTTTTTGGAGAGAAGTTCAGCAGCTGTTTTAATTGTTCGCAAATTGCTTTCTAGTGCATATTTTGATATAACATTGGTGTATGTATCTCAAACGTCAAGACAACTAGACAAAATATGGAATCATTTGAACATACACGATCTCGGTAAAATGGGGATGAGAATTTGATTGTAGTATTGACTAGCAGAGCTTGCTGAAAAGGCTGACTCGATAAATTTGCCACCAATACTATAAAAACATAATAATGGCATCGGCAATCTAATGAAAAACAATGTGACGATACCATACGATACGATAGCATAAAGGATTTCGCATCCAAGTAAAAAAAATAATAATAATAATACTCTGGATCAAGGGCTTGATTCAGAGAGCGGTACTCTTGGACACGGCTCGTATAGTCAGGAGGTTCCTCTCTCAGGAACCCTGACCGCCGGTAGCTTGGACCCTGTTCCTGATACCGGTGAGACCGGGTGGGTGGGACACTATTTTTATATTTTTAAATGTCTTTTTTAAATTATTCTTTTTTAAGAAATATTTAAAAATGTATCTAATATGTTAAAATGTAAAATAAAGAGATAATAAATACTAAAATAATAATAATAAGTATACAAACATTAGTTTTAGTATATGCGAAACCCGAAACATGTGTTTAGTATTTTTATGTAAAGAATCTATGTACAAAATTTCAAAACCTTATCATGAAAAATCACCAAACTATAAGCTTTGGGGTTGTTTTGCTCTTTTGCTCTAATACCCGCTATGACCTGCCGTGACCTTTTTTTTTGACCTGTTCTGTCCTTAGTGTCGGTGGTGTCCAACTTGTATAAATATTTCTTTTTATGTTGACCTTCTTTAAATATTTTTAGAAAAAATATAACGTGGTATCAAAATTATTGGAATTGATTCAGTTATTGATTCTGAAAAAACTTTATTCAGGTTTCGTATATACTAAAAATCTATGACTAAAAATACTGTTGTTATGAAGAGACTTCTGCATTTTCCTACATTTAGTAAAAGCACGTTCCGTGTCACGCTACGAACTTATTGCGTCCTGACGTCAGATGTCATTGAGAAAAATGGCCACAGCTGGGCAAGATATTGCGGAAGTAAGTGACACAAGCTCCTGCATGCAGATGAGGGTAGTTTGTTTAATGTATTTTTAACGGACTTGAGAAGAATAAGAAGTTGCTTATCATAATTTGGACATTCGGAGTTTTTCTTGTAAAAAGGATACAGGATGCATTTTGGAGAGTATGCGCGGGAATTACATGACTTGATTCCGCCATCTTTTTTCTACCATCACACAACTTAACGTACGCGTTAAGTAAGAAAAAAGATCCAGAGAGAGTGGCCATCCTTACATTGTCAAGTCCTCCCAGTCCGGACTAAGCGTTTCGCCTCGTGGTTCATACCACGCGCAACGAAGGTCTTGAACAATTTGCCTGTTGTGGTCATCCCGTACGATCATAAGTTTGGTCTCTTCAAAGCCAGAGTGACCAGGCTTGTAATAAACTAGTGTGCTTCAATTTCAACAATTGCATCACTGCTTGTCATCAGGTGGAATTACAGTTAATCATACTAGTTTATATAATTATAAAAAAACAAAATTTTTTGATAAAAATAAAGTAGTGCGTTCAATTGACTTTTCTTTTGAGGCTCAATATTTCTTTTAAATTTTATTTTATCAGACACAATCATCCATTTTATATAACCTATATAGAAAAATGGTGGGGTATACGCACCTCATTTATAATAAAATTTTCTAAGCAATACAACAAGCCTTGTTATGAATATAGTAGCCAATTTTATTTAAAGTATTTTTTTGACTTTCCGATTTAATAACAACAGAAAATTACTAGACTATATTGAACTCTAATAACAATATTCTTTTGATCTTTAAACTTAATCAACCTACCGTTAAATTGCCATCCCCACTACAGTATTTTAATAAAGCAAGTTGAGCTATATCGGCAATCCAGTGAGAATTGGGCCTCATTAAAATACAATACGTTGTTGCTACGGACCTATTCAAGCAAGGAATAGATCATAGAATACGGAATCGACGCATCGGCAACGTCTTCCTTGTTTCTTATTATTTTGAAGTATAAATTCATCAAATGACTTTTACAGTGGAACGAGAAGATTTTTACTGACTAAGTATTGATTGATTAACATTGCTATGATATGTATACTTTGAAGAATATTTATTTAATCATTATTTTTTCTGTATAAACATGTTTCTAAAGATCCAAGTCGTTTCGAAGGAGTAGAGAAAAGTTGCGAAATTACTAAACATTTTTTTAGACAAAAAGCACGGAAAAATCAATGGTCGATACAGTTGTTCATGAATCTATAATAAACATTTTTTTTTAAACCTGTTAACCTGGCCGTTATTGAGGAGTAGGCTTCAGAAAGTAACTGTTTTAAGGCGCAGCTCGGGCGCTTAGGCGTTAACAAGCATCGGCCCTGCTAGCCCCTACGGTTTTACCTACATCTCTTTCTTCAGCTAGCATAGCACAAACATATCAACCCTATAATATTTACTGCTGTGACACAGGCCTCCTCCCTAGAAGGGGAAATAGGTCGTAATCCATCACGGTGGCCCGGGGCGGGTTGGTGGATGTCACATGTCTTTGATTTTTTTTTGTTTTTACAACATGCCAGTTTGTTTTCCTTCGCCGTTTGGTATAAAAAATACTACTTCTGCCAAATTCTAAAACTTTGTCTCAGTTATTTTTCTCTGGCAGTAAATAAATGGCTATTAGAATAATCTATATTTTTGTAGTCATTGCGATGCAAGATCGGAGGTAAAATTGTTGTCACCAAATAGCTTTTGCCAATATTTGTCATAGTCAAAAAAAGGCTTGGTGAATTTATTAGAACTGAAAGTGCATTGAGAATGCAACTGCTGTCATGGATCGTCTGCAAGTGTATTTGTCATTGTCAATTTGTAATAAGTTTTAAAAGCATGAATGAAGGACTCGTGGTAAGATATAATAACAGAGTGATATGAAAGAAAAGGGAGTTAGTGATGTTATGATGGCTGAGAAGACAGAAAGAAGGAAAAAAAATACGGGACAAGGGTAAAAAAAACAAAATTTTATATAATTTAATATATTTTTATTTCATATAAACCTACACAGGCACTTATAGAACGTCAGAAGCTAGTGTTTAGTTCCAAATGGTCGTTTCCTAATGGCAGGAAGATGATGATCATGTCGTTCTTGACCAAGTAAAGCGCTATACTCGAGAACTATAATTTGACTAAGTTAAATATAATGGATGGTCCAATTTTAGAAAATACAATTTTCTCTACTCAATAATACTCTCCGAGAGGTTTCCGAACTCCGCCGATCACCCCTACGAGGATACGGCGGTGCTCCGACTAAGTAGGGTACTCCTTCACCGTATGTTTAATATTAGGCGTCTTGATATTGATTTTCATTTGCCATTTATTATTAACTAGTTTTTACTCGCGGCTTTGCCCGCATAAATAAAATAATTAGCCCATGTGATTCAGAAACAAAACAGCCTTTTATCAGTGTAAACATTTTCGTAATTCGACCAGGACTTTCATAGATTACCTCCTACAAACAAAAAACAAACTTTACCTCTTTGTAATATTGGTGTAGATTGATTTATTTTACGGATACCTTTAAAATAGTTTTTTTTTACTATCTAGGCGTATTTTTTTTTTATTTGAATATTGAGACTTGGCTGGTTTAGCCACCGTAGGCGTGGGCTTGCGGACAGTGAGCAATGGGTAGCTCGCTCTCCGGCCGTCCGACAAAATCACAACTAAGTTTTAAAAACCCAAATAAACCTACACCGATACAAACGACAAGAATAAAAAATAAAAATAAATAACAATTTTTTTACAAAACAAATAACACACAAATATAAAATAATGATAACTTTAAAAACAAAAAAAAAAACAAGATATATATAAAGTGACACTTATGGGGTGGGTACTTGAAAATCTCAGATAAAATACATAGTGCGGTGTGCATCTCAATGTTGCACCAAATGGGAGCCCAGCTCAGCGTGCTAAATGAATAATGCTTGATTAGTTAAGAGAGAAGAAGAGTGGAATTCTCTACCGATGTCTCTATTTTCTGATAGCTACAACGTAAAAAAAAAGAAAGAAAACATGTTTATTCTGCCCGTATAGACACAAATAAAAAATTACAAAATAAAAATTAGTAAAAGAAAAACAAAATAAAAATTAGTTGCCTTAACGTCAAGTGTAGACCAGGCCTAACTGATATGAACCATAGACAACTTGGTTGTCGTAGGAATTTTTAAGTCAAAAGTGAATAGGTTACACACATGCTCTATTGTCGACCACATCATCGCTTACTATCAGGTGAAATAGTTTTAAACCGCGACCCTATCAATTACGAAAAAAAAAAAAAATTACCTACTAAATCGAAATTGAATAGGTTACTTCTAGGCAAGCGTGCTCTATCGCGAACCTATCAATTACAAAAAAAGAATTACCTACCAAGTCGAAATTGAATAGGTTACTTCTAGGCAAGCGTGCTCTATCGTCGGCCACATCATCACTTACTATCAGGTGAGATAGTATTCAATCGCGAACCTATCAATTACAAAAAAAAAAATACCTACTAGGTCAAAATTGAATAGGTTACTTCTAGGCAAGCGTGCTCTATCGTCGGCCACATCATCACTTACTATCAGGTGAGATAGTATTCAATCGCGAACTTATCAATTACAAAAACAAAATTACCTACTAGGTCAAAATTGAATAGGTTACTTCTAGGCAAGCGTGCTCTATCGTCGGCCACATCATCACTTACTATCAAGTGAGATAGTATTCAATCGCGAACTTATCAATTACAAAAACAAAATTACCTACTAGGTCAAAATTGAATAGGTTACTTCTAGGCAAGCGTGCTCTATCGTCGGCCACATCATCACTTACTATCAGGTGAGATAGTGGCCAAACGCAAAGTATTTATACAAAAAATAAAACATTCAAAATTTAGTAACCGATTCTGAACATAATGCTTTCAGGATAAGTATTTATTTTCTATGTCGTATATTACAAAGCTCTGGTTAATCCACTAGGGAACTGCCCTGAAAACTCGCAAAGAAACGTGAAGTACAAGTGACATGCAATGCTAATACAAGCTAATAGAACTCGATAGACTGTCTGTCTGGGTTCAAGTAGAGTTTCATTGTATTTACTGTGAATAGGCAAATTCTATGTCCCAACAGAATAGAGGTCGCCAATAAAGGTACTGATTAATTTATGTGCCCTTCACAAACTCAATTGATTGTGTTTGAACATAGCACCTATGTATTTAGTACCTGCCCTTTAGCCTTAAACCCATTCAAGTAGGTACTAACTAAGTACTTCAAGATCTATTATTCTATTTAAAAAGTTTAATCTATCATCCTTAAACAGTATTGACATTTCAATCACTAAATTGACGGAAGACTTAACAGAAAATCCCCTCCCATCCAATATTATTTTCCTTTATAGCAAAAATAAAAAGCAAAACAATCCATTACTTCAAAATAAACGGAATGATGGATCGAACTCTTTGTAACATCAAAGTTCAGATAGTTGCCCTCGGACCAAGTAATGGCCTCAGAGGAAATTTCATTCCAATTTTTGCGAACATTCCCTATTCCTACACAATTTAATAAGCAATGAGGGCAGAGTTTGGGGATGACGTCACAACCTCACAATACATGGTCTTAACTAACAAGGTTTGGGCTGAAAGCAAAGACTAGCGCGGCACCCCCCAGCGAAATAACTTATCGATAACTCGCTCCGTGCGCGACCGTAATATCGATACATTGTCGATGAAGCAGGTTCGCGTACTTAGCATTAATTTGTAAATATCGGCGACGGCTAAAATTACCTTCTTGCTCTCAATTTCAGGTATCGATTTCGAAATTTGAGGAACAAATAATTGATTTATACGTAGAATTTGTTTCTGAAAGTTGTTTTTGTGTTTTAAACAATGAATCTTTTGAAATTGTAATGTATATTCTTTGAACAAAGCTACGTAATTTTATCTTGGAAAATGAAGCTAGTTAGGCAGACCGGCGTGATTGTTTGAAAGCGTCATCGCGGTGACGCAGGACCGCAAAAAGGCAACAGAAGAAACGCGGGTAAAACTATGACAGTTCTTCTCAGTTCACCTAGGGTGGGAGATATTTATTTATAATTTATTGCACACAAACATTTAAAAGAATCGTATAAAAAAAAAAAACATACAATTGGCGGCCTTATCGCACTAGGCGATTTCTTCCAGGCAACCTAGTTGTTATATGGTATAGTATGTTATTTAATGATAGCCCACCCCAGAAAAAGAAAAAAAAAGTAGCTAGTTAGAATATCCAGAGATAGTGAACATTCAATCGATAGTTACATCATCGATAAACCCATCTCTACACCGCACATCGGAGACAATTTCGAATAGATTGGCAAATCGGTCACGTTCACGATATAATAGCTTTTAATGCATGACAAGGAGTAATGAAGCGCTGAGGCAATCTCTGGCTCGTACAGCATCTTCTATTGATCATTATCCCCTTTACAAGATGGATTTACTTCAGCGAAGTATGCTAATGCTCTGATAAATAATCGCTTGCTTAGAATTGGAAAACGCTTAAGTACTTTGAGCCTCTAAGACGGTTTCGATAAATCGACTTCGATTAATCGCACGGAAAATCGAATAAACAAACTGGAGTGATAATTATGTTGGTTAGGGAATCTGTAATTAATGTACTGTCTGACTTAATTTAGGCTGACTGGGCTTTGCTTACAGTTTCGGCTTTATTATTTTTTAATCTTGAATAAGATTCCAGACGGTTTATCAGATTTTCCGAGGATTTACCAAAAGGCTTTTGATTAAATTCTTTCAAAATATTGTATTTGAAATGAAAAACGAAGCTACAAACATAAAAATTTAGTAAATTGATGAACAAAATAATTAATTGTTATGTTATATTATTTCAATGTTAACTATTTTGTTTGTTTCTTTTTTTTCTTCTACTCCTCTATAAAAAATCTACTGCTGGAAGGGATTTCTACACATTTGTACCTATATGTTTGTATATAAATTGTTAAATAAACAAACAAAAACATTATTTTGTTAGTAAAGCGCATTTACTAACACAGAAAATAGCTTACAGCTAACAACGATGTTTATTGAACAAACATGACACAAAGCCTAATACAAATTTATTTTCTGATTTATTCTGTTCCAGTCTCGGTGATATTGAATAAGTTGCTTGACATAAATTCTTGTTGAACGTTTCGGCGAAAAAATATACATAAAAAAATACGATGCGCGACCTCTGACAAAGTTCCCACAGCACTCACCTATATGAAATATATGAAGAAAGTTTTTGATATTGAGCAAAAATTTATAGCGAGCGCCTTAAAACTCTCAGAAGTGATAAATTGAGAAAATATTGCTTTTAATATACAAACTAGCTTCTGCCAGCGGCTTCGCCTGCGTGAAATGTCGGTTTTTCTATACAAACTTTGGACCACCGTTTCATCCCCCCAGGCGGTGAGTTTCGGAAAATCCGGTTCTTAGCGGAGAACTACACCCCATAAGAAACCTACCTGTTTTTTGTTTTTTTCTTCGGTAGGTAAAAATCATCTAGATGATATCTCCCGCCCTTGGGTGTAGCGGGAAATAGTGTCCAACTTTGACTGACTAAAAAACCCCACCCCATTCTTTCGTTGCTTTTCATACCGGGGCCGAGCTTCTCTTTCAGATATAGACCCTTTGGCCCCAGTAAGCTTCAGCCCTGCTGGACCCCTATGGTTGCTGACAACTCCTTGAGGCACCTGGAAACAGAGCGCACCTTCGATGACTTGGGCTCGGTCCGGACGTTTACCAATCGGTCGATCTGCGAGCTACCCATTGATCGCCGTCCGTAAACCCGAAGTTTGTAGGTGTTATAGTTTCTGAGATTTCGTGATTAATTAGTGAGTGGTATTTCGCTTTTATATTATATATAAATACTACCTTACCCTACCTTACCCTACATTTGTGATATTAAATTATGTTTCAAGTATGTAGATCTTTGTTAATTATGAGGAAAATACCATCCCTCTTCCCTCCTCGTGTTGTATTCCTCATTACTGAAGGTAATAAAGTTCCCGTTGGATCAGCCTTTTACTGATGGTGTTTCGCCATTTGCGTCAGTCAGACTCCAAAAGTCATATTATTAACGTCTGATTAGTTGAAACTTAGATATATTCTTTATTGTATTTGGTATACAATAAAGAATATATCTAAGTTTGGCAGAACTTAAGTGGCAATGGGCAGGGCACATTACTCGCAGAACAGATGGTCGATGGAGACGAAAGGTTCTGGAGTAGTGACCAGAAGACGCAGTGAAAAAATCATGCATTGACATCCCCCGCTCTTGGGCGGAGCGGGAGATAGTGTCAGACTCTTACTGACTAAAAGACCCACCCCGTTCCTTCTAGCCTTCATACCGGGGCTTGAGCGCCCTTTCGGATAACCCTGGCCCCAGTAGGCTTCGACCCGGCTGGGTCCCTGCTGTTGCTGACAACTCCTTGAGGCGCGCGGGAACAGTGCGCGCCGTCGACGACTTGGGCTTGGTCCGGAAAGTTACCGGACGGCCGGACAGTGAGCTACCCATTGCTCACTGTCCGCAAGCCCGCGCCTACGGTGGCCGGAAATCAGGATCAGAATCCCGGTTGCGGCGGCGGCGGCGATAACGCCGTTGCCTGATGCGTTCGGCCTCCTCCTTTGCGAGCATTACTGCTTCGCAGAAGTCGGCGACCGCCTGCCACTCCTCCTCGCTCCGGACCATGGCCTCAACCAAGGCCCGGCGCGAGAGATCTCCGCCGCCGATCGCCCCCACGAGGGCACGGCGATGCTCCGCCCAAGCAGGGCACACCTCGACTGTGTGCTCCACCGTGTCCTCCGGGCGTTCCGCACAGTGGCGACACCCGGGCGTTACTTCAGCATGAATTCGGTGCAGGAAACTCCCGAACGAACCATGTCCGGTGAGGACCTGCGTCATGCGGAAGGTAAGGACGCCGTGAGGTCTTTCCAGCCACGCCTCAAAGAGGGGACTTACCGCCATGATTGTGGCGTGCCCAGCACTGGGTTGCGATAGTCGTTGACGCCATTTCACCATGAGAACCCGCCGGAGCTCTGTCCGCCATGCCGCAACCTGTCGCGGCAGTGGACTTTCACCCCGGCGTTGCATCTCCACGCGCATATCGTGCATGTGTGCAAGGACTGTTGCCTCCAGATCCCACGGTGGTAGGCCAGCCAGAAGGCTCGCCGCTTCACGGGAGACCGTGCAGTATCCCCGCACCATCCTTATTGCCATGACCCTCTGGCAGGCGTTCAGTATGGCCGCCGGTTGCTTTTTCAGCGACGGCGCCCACACCGGCGCCCCATAGAGGGCCATGGACCGAACGATCCCCGCGTAGAGCCTCCGGCAGGAGGCATCTGGACCCCCAAGGTTGGGCAGGAGCCGCTTGAGTGCAGCCCCAGCCCGGTTGAGTTTGGGAGCCAGACGTCGGAAATGCTCCACGAAATTCCACCGGCTGTCGAGGACGAGTCCCAGGTACTTCATCGTTGACCCGACACCGATGTGAACTCCTCCTACCGTTAGTTGGGAACCCAATGGCGGCGCGTTCCGAGGGCGGCGACCGTGGAAACACATAGCTTTGGATTTGTGAAGCGCCACCTCGAGTCCCAACTCCTGGATCCTATCAACGACCATCGCAACCCCGCGTGTCGCTAGAGCGACCGCCGCCTGGTACGACTCTCCCTGCGCTAGAACCAGCGTGTCGTCTGCGTAGCAAACCACGCTGACCCCGTCAGGGAAGTCGCCGCGCAGCACGTAGTCGTACCCGATGTTCCACAAGGGTGGCCCTAGTACCGACCCCTGCGGAACACCGTACGTCATCTCACGACGTTTCCAGTCTCCCTGGTGACCGGGGTAGACTATAAATCTATCCGACAGATAGGCCTCGACCACTCGACAGAGGTATTCGGGCACCCGGTGGTACCGGAGTGCCCTCCGGATCGTACTCCAGGGCAGGGAGTTGAGGGCGTTGGCAATGTCCAAGGACACTGCCACGACACACCTGCCCCGGGACACCGCAGCCCCCGTCGTGAGGGCTCGCACGCGCATGATGGCGTCCACCGTAGAGCGCATCCTGCGAAAGCCGAACTGTCCGTCCGAAAGGTCCGGCCCCACCCGTGTTAGGCGCCCGACGAGGCGGTTTGCAATGACTCTCTCAAAGAGCTTGCCCACCTCGTCGAGCAGCACAATGGGCCGGTACGCGGACGGAGAGTCCGCAGGGCGCCCTGGCTTCGCTATGAGGACCAGTTTCCCCGTCTTCCAGCAAAGTGGGAACTGGCCCCTCTCCATACATGCGCTGAAGAGCCCTCTCAGTCGAGGCCCGAGAGCCTCCATGGCCAGGACCCAGGCCTTCCCAGGCAAGCCGTCGGGTCCTGGGGCGGTGTTCTTGGCACTCAGCCTTCGCACCGCCACTCTCATCTCTACCTCGGTCACCTCTGGAGCATCGTCGTCGTCGTCGCTATTACGGTCCGCGTCAGACACCACTGGTGAGGGCGGAGCCATGGGCGGGGGGGAGTGTTGCCCCCGCGCAGGGAACAAAGCTTTCACCGCACCCTCTACGATCTGAGGCCGGAGACTCTGAGTCAGCGGGGGAGCCCAGGGGCGGAGCTTTTCCCGTACTGTTTTGTACGGGCGCCCCCACGGGTCCGCGTTCAGAGACCCCAGCCACACGTTGCGGGCCTCCAGTTTGGCCCGCTTGATCTCCGCTCGGAGGGTGCATTTTGCCGCTCTGTATCCCTCATACAGCTCCGCCTCTCTGGCCTCCGGTTGGTCCTCCATCCGCCGGGCGGATGCGGCGCCTGCAGTGTCTAGCGTACCGGCGTCGCGCGTGACTGCATGCGTTGCGCAGTGCAGCGATCTCCGGCGACCACCAGCACACCTGGCGCTTAGCTCGCCCTGGACGGACTCGGGGCATTGCCGCGTCGCAGATTTGCGACATGGCCTCCCGAAACCACTCCGCCTCGACGTCGATGTCGACAGGCCTGCCCGGTGCTTGCACCCAGGCCTGTACCGTCGCGGCTTCCAGGAGGAGCTCCCGGTCCATCTGCTTAAGTGCCCACCGCGGACCGCAAGGGCTCTGTCGGACCGGCGCGGCCGAGGTTTCGGCGAAGACGTCAAACCGGATGTACCGGTGATCGGAGTACGTCTCCACCTCCTCCATAACGCGCCAGTCGACGACACGCGGCGACAGAGCAGGGCTGGCGAACGCGATGTCCACCACTGATTCACCCCGCATCCGCACCAACGTGGGGACAGAACCCCGGTTCAGGACGACCAGGCCTAGCTCCAAAGCCCAATCCTCCACCATCTGACCCCGTGGATTCGTGTACCGGGAACCCCAAGCCGTGTTCCAGGCGTTGAAGTCCCCGCAAACGACCACGGGGAGGGTACCAAACCCAGCGACGACGACATTTAGCTCCATAAGGGAGACTTGGAGTTCGTCGAGAGATCTGTTCGGGGACAGGTAGACGCCTACCACTGCAATGTCCCCGAACCGTGCTGCCACGCAGCCCCGTCCCCTCGCAACAGCCTCGATGGGCGGGGTACCAGCGGCGGCCGACGAGATTAACGTCACCGAGCCGTCTAGGTCCTGAACCCAGTCTCCACGGGGATGGACGTAGTACGGCTCGGAGACGACGGTGACATTTATCGACCACTGCGCCATGCTCTGGAGCAACAGATCCTGAGCGGGGGCGCAGTGGTTGATATTCGCCTGGAGGAGACTCCAACCGATGACCTGGTCAGGGTCGCGGGAATCCGATGGATGCGTGACGCACAGGACCGGTCGTAGTGGCGACGCTTGGGGAAGGCCTATGTCACAGTAGACGTCTTTCGGCTTATTTGATGATGATGATGATGATGATGATGATGATGATGAGGTGTCAAGTGAACCTGAAGCCTTACCACGATCTCCTAATGCGATCCAGTTGACGACCTAAACTGAACTGTTAAAAGGATGGAGCTATACAGGGTATAGAACTCTATCTCTCTTTCTCACTCGCACGTCGGTAATTTTAACATGTCATGGTAAGGCCCCAGTACCCCTAGCCAAGTTGCTAATCTGCAATAGTTAACGCTAGTAGAAAGCTTCAAATGTACTGGAATGATGTCATCTCAGCGCTCAGTTACGTGGTCAGAACAAAAGATTCGACGGCGCGGCCAACTCGAAGCGTTCGACGCAAGCGAAACGGTTGTAGCTTGGCTAGGGGGGCTGATCTGCTTATCTCTTTGGACTGCGGCCTCTTAAACACCATAAATATTGTTTTTATTAATAACGCGATGATATTGTGAAAATGAATTAATTTTTAATAATTCAAGTAGACTATTTCTCTTAGAAAATGATATTTGTCTCAAGTAGTTTATTTTTTTAGGAAACATAACAATATTCTAATTTTAATTTTGTTTGAAACATTTTAAGAATTAAAGGCAATTTAATAGATTTTTTTTTCCAATTTTAGACACCACTAATTTTTAATTAGTACAAATACTTAAAGGGCTTATTAGAAAAGCCCTTGTTATTATGTAAGTAAAGTCTCAATAAATAATATTCATAAACAGCAAAGTTATTAGCGTTTGTGTTTATCCCAAAATGTCTCTCAATTTTTGGAAATATTGTGCAGGCATTTATGGAAATATTGATTATAAATGAATAAATGACGATTAAAATAGAAAAACACTGCCCGCAGTATTTTCTACTAGCAATTGTTGTGTATGATTGAATCTATGATGAATTTACCTTTTCGTGGTCAATTTTAGGATTTCGGTTTTTTCTACTTTTGAATACAAAAATATGATTAGTAACGGGTACAGATACAGCTCCATTTTTTGTGTACTAATTAAAAAGTAGGGGTGTATAAAAATAAACTATAACAATGATTTTATATTCTTCTATGCTATACACCAAAAAGACTTAACCCAGTCTTGTTTATATAAATATATATTTTTATTTACAAATAAATAAAAAGAAAAACTGTTTGACTGACATATAAGTGCACAGTCGAAACTACTGCTAGGAACTTAATGATTTGATAAATACGCCTTGCCTACGACATAAAATATGCCTTGTACATATTTTATGTCGTAGATGAGCGCTGATGAGTTTTTTTTTGGAAATTCAACATTTGAGAGGGTGAAAGAGGAGGCTTTTGTTAGTATGCGAAATTTCATTCCATGTACTACACTTGAAAGTTAGCATAAATAGCAATCTAAGCAATTAATAAAGGTTGTCATTATTTTCATAATATTTGTTCTCAGAATCACTCCCAATAGAGCAATTCAGAAGCTATTGAATATTTTCGTTTCTTCGTAAAATACGGTATACGGGATGTTAAAGTTTTAATGAAAGCTTTCTTGCGAACGAAGTCGCTGGCAAGATGCTAGTATCACATAAAATAATATTGATCCAGTTAAAATATAATACACTTATAGTGTTATTTGCTAAACACTAACAACCTCGCAGGATTAATAAGATCATAAACAACAATTTTTGTTCCATGAGTAACTTTTAAGATTTTTTTGTTCTATTTAACATATTTCAAATCTATATTATGCTATACCTACCTACGTCTTTATGATGTGACACAAGCGCATCAAGTACCCCCGCCGCCCGATCCTCACTCCCTTCCGTTATGTGCCATCGTTTACTTTGCATAGATTTCGTGATATTTAAACACAAAGCGTTAAAAACATTGGCTGGTCGGCCTAGTAGTCGTAACCTCTTCTGATTAAACAGGGGCCTTGCTTATGTAATATGATATTAAAAACTGGTTTTGGTACATATCTAAATTTGCGGAATAGCTGCCAGAATTTTGTATTTTATTTAGCCTCTTCGACTTAAAAGTGCCCTTCCCAATCAGTCTATCATCAACGTGAATATGGTTTTAAAGGTTATTATTTCATCCAACGCAATCGAATACAATCTACACTAATATTATAAAAAGGGTTTTTTTTTATTTTTGTGTGTGTACGTTTGTAATTAATAAACTCAAAAAAAATCTTTTATCATTGGACAACTACGTTTACTCTGAGTAACATAGGCTATATTTATTGCCCGTGCGAAGCCAGGTCGGCCCACTAGTGTTAAAAAAAGGGTAACGCGAAAAAGAAAGATAACGTCTGAACGCTCTGTTGGCATTCGATAATTTCGTCTTACACTTGAATATTTCACAAAATTTATTCCAGGAAATACGTATTTATTTAAAAACCTTAGAAATTTTACAATAAAACTTTCGTCATTTAGAATTTGAATTAAATGTTCGAGGTTTTTATAAATAAATTTTCTTTGCTTTTGTAATTTATTTATCCACTATGAAGGGTCAAAGTTCACGAACAATAGCAATTTTCTGAGAAAGATATACTCTTTATTGTACACCAATAATAAAATTACAATAGGAACTTAAAATTATTAGGGTGTCACAACAGACGAGACGGTCTTATTGCTAAGAGCGATTTATTTTTTTAGATAACCTTTGGATAGATTTTGACAGAGAAGGAGAAAAAGATACTTAACAGTTACTCAAGGTTATTTACTGGATTAGTTTTACACCAATTTATGTTTGGCATTCAATAGAGACCAGTACCCCTAGCCAAGTTGCTAATCTGCAATAGTTAAAGTTAGTAGAAAGCTTCAAATGTACGGGAATGACGTTATCTTAACGCTCAATCACGTGGTCAGAACAAAAAAACTCGAAGCCTTCGACACAAGCGAAACGGTTGTTACTTGACTAGGGGGGCAGTTTCCAAAATATCTAGAGAAAGAAGTTAAATAACGTTACAATCGCGGTTAAATTAGCGTTAAAAGAGCGGTTGCACAAAAATGTATATTATCTCGGGTAGGACGCTCTTAAGATTAAAACAAGACTAAACATTAACTTGTGAAATATGTGTGGGATAAAAATACCTCAACCCTCCCTGCTTTTGCTCAGCTTTGAACCCTTTGGGGATAACGGGCGTATTTTTATGTAATCTTTATTATTACAAAGGATGATAACAAATCGAACACTTATGTATTTTTTCACATTATGGATATTGACATCAGATTTACATAGATTTACGCAAAAGAGTGTGGAGCTTTAGAATAACTTGTCGCTAGAATAATAACATATCCATTCATTCATTTATCACCCACGAAGGTGCTTTAAAACTTATAGTCCCTTGAACCATCTGACCGAAATTAAATGGTCACAACTCTCGTACCAGTCTGGGCGACAGTACGACTATCTGTGCATTTGTTTGCGGCCAGTTGCGCCCGGACAGAGCCCCGCTGACTTTTAAATCCATTTTCTTTGCGAAATATTGATTGATTTATGCTATGTTAATTTTGAACAATATTTAACCTTACCAATTTCTATGTGTAAAAACGTTTCTAAAGATCCAAGCCGTTTCGAAGGAGTAGAAAAAAGTTCCGATTGTGAATTATTGTATGTGAAATTTTTTTTAGAAAAAAAGTATTAATTGCACGAAAAAATCAAATGTTGATAATGTTTTTCATGAATCTACAATAAACATTTTTTTTTTTCAAACCTACTAACCTGGCCGTTACCAAGGACTAGGCTCCAGAAAGTCACTGTTTTAAGGCACTTTTCGGGCGCTTGGGCCTTAAGCTTAAGCATAATCAGCCTTATACTGTTTCCACTGCTGAGACTCAGGCTTTGCTAGCTCTAGCTCGTCAATATCTAATAATAATAAATAATAATAATGTTTATTGAATTGTTAGATTAACATCAATATTTCTACAATAAGGGCTAAGACTAGAGGTAAAGTTACAAAAATTGCGTTCTACCTGAACTAGGTATATATAAACCTGTATCTCAGGTAACTTATATCTATAAGTATATAGAGAACATAACAGAAAGGTTTGTTTATTTTCGAGCTTATTTTCGATATTTACAAAATATTTCATGAAAAACTTCTTATTTATGTTCTTGGATGGACCCTTGGACCCTTTAAAAAAAGCTCAATAGGTATTTTATAATCTATGCGGACGTTCGCTCGTTGTATAACCGAAATGGCGCGAAATCACGCACGAACGCCGGCGTTCAGTTGGGGTTTGAGTAGCTAGGAGAGGGAATGATCAAGCAGGTGGGCCCAGTGCGGATTGGTGGATGTCACATGTCTTCGAGTTTTTGGTTCTAGGACCACTCCTCAGCTGTACACACAATGAATGTGTTACCAAAACCATTTTGTGCTTATAGAACAGGCTTGGCGGAATTAGGCTATGCAATTCCGACGCACAGTCCCCGAAATACAAGCGGTAGAAAACCGACAGGCCATAGTTTATTCCAGACTGTAAGTTGACTAGTTTATATTGACTCGCAGTCTAATTCGGTACTACTGAATATTGCTATTCCTGTGAATTTGTACCGTAGATACCAAACTAAGTGATTGCACAGCGTTGAAACCATTCTTATAATGAAAATATACAGTACTGGGTACTATGTTGGTAGTAAATTATTTGAGGCATTTCAGTTTAGCAACAGTAAAATTAAAATGTATAATTTATTAAATTAAATTATTAAAGTAAAAGTAAAATTTAAAACAAGCAATAAATAGTAAATCGATTGTTAGGATCAGAAGGAAATGTAACAAGAATTAACTACACTAGACAATCAGAATTAAAAAAACAATGTTTGTTATCGACAAGCTAAAAAAAGGTTCAGTTTATAGTTTAGGTTTTGTCATTCCTTGCATCTACTTTAGACATTCACCAACTATTTAGGTAGTATAGACGCTAATGGCGTGGGATTCCGACCGTCGTAGTCGCGAGCTTGCGGATGGTGAGCAATGGGTAGTTCACCGTCCGACCGTCCTGATCAAGCCCAAGTTGACGACGGTGCGAAGTGTCCTACGCGCTTCTCAAGGAGATGTCAGCAAACCGTAGAAGCCCAACAGGGCCGAAGCCTACTGGGGTCACGGGATCGCTTCTGAAAGGAAAACCTGGAATGCAAGGCAACGAAGGAACTAGGAGTGAGTTTTAGTCTGTAAAGTCTGACACGCCCTCGCGCTCCGCCCAGGAGCGTGAGATGCCATTGGATAATTTCCTACCTAAAAAGAAGACGCTAATGGCTTGTCAAAACAAAACAGCGTTTACCCGACGATTACACGACGTCTACGCCCACACTAAACACACGCTCATTGCGAAAACACTCAATTATAACTCTTACAAAACCATTGAACCATTTACTCATCCATGTGATGTAATATCGATCTAAAAATCTTACGTGTCGACTTTTCTGAATAAAAACAAAGAGAGAGATCTAAATAAGTGGTGTTATTTTAAGAACAACGAGATAAGGTTAACTTTAGATCATTTATAGAACAATGATTTCGGCACCACGTTGACATTGGAGAGTGCTTGAAGAGATCTTGATCCTTTTGGAGTAGTCTCTCTATTCATTACTTATTTTAAGTATTTATTTATTTAAAGTGTCATATTAAATAGATTTAACTTAACATTACGGGAAATTACTTTACTGTTGGTATGTAACGTGACAATATTATAAACGAACCATCGCGGTAATTTCTGCCTGACCACTTAAAAAAAAAAATCGCTTGAATCCTGCGGCCCGGCGCCAAACCAAACCCATTAAAGTTTTCGTTTCGAGTGCAAGCAAAAATGAACTTTGCGCAACACTCCCCGCCCCCGCGTCTTACTTCACTGCACCACTAAAGAGACCGAATATTTGACTTTTGCGCAACTTGAAGCCAGCGCTCAAGATCCGTGCCGGTAATTGTATTTTATACCTAACTCTCACAGGATCATTAGGTCTTCTAAATCACAGTCACTTCACTTTTGTTTTAGGTGTTCTCTTCCTCTTTATTTTTGGTGAAATATTATAAACTGTCTATTCCCACTCTAGGTGAAACGACTGTAAATTTTTTTCTAACTTAAACCCACTTATGTTCCTCCATAAGCCCTTTGCATTCCAGGGCTACGGTAACACTTTCAAAGTAATGAATATTGTGGCGTGTAGAGACGCAAATAAAAGGCTTTATCTTCAATTTTACTATTTATATTCTTAGAAGCCTTAAAACATATTTTTCTATATAAAATTCTCTTAATATTTTTCTTGTGACATCTATCTATCAAAATCTATTTTAATCTCTTTCTAAACTTTTTCATTACCATAAACTTAAAAGATCCAATACATTGTCAGTTTTAACCCCAACTATAATGTGACCTTCATAGATGTCACAATATCATTCAAGAACACTTACTTACAGACATGAATAACTTGCAAATAACAAAAAGTCTTATTGCAGCAGAATACACCTCTTCTAGACAAAAACATCTGCCTTACATCAGCGTACGTTCTAACATGCATAAGTTCGCTTCGTCGCTTCGGCAGAGTTCGGTGGAGCTCGGCAAAACTCGACGAGGCTGGTGGAGACTAAAGGATTATGCCGGAGAGACGGCCAGTATCCGGCTATTAACTAATAACATTATACGCGGTCACTGCTTGTCAAGTGTGGCGAATATGGGAGAATTTTCCCTATATGAGACGCCATTTTGGATCTACGGAGCTAATGTGGTTTAGTTGTTTTTGCGATTAATTTGATTTTTCTGCTGCTGGACGCCACTGTAATACAAAATCTTAAAACATAATAAAAAAGATTTTACTTTGTAGAAAAATATATTTTGATATTAGTGGACAAAGTTTGCCTTTACAGCTCTGGCGAAATACACGCATACACCGAGTCGAAGGTGAGGTCATTTTGGAGCCTAAAAATTACAATACCAACAGTCTATGTGTATCAACAACGTTTTTCAATACGCTTAATAAAAAAAAAAAAATATTAATAGCTAGCGGACTTATTTTTATGCGTCATCTGTGAGAGATGTCGCGTGACCAGCTTCATTTACCTTTGTTTGTGCTATAACACTCTTTTTTCTTGCCGAATTTCAAGATTCTAAGTCAACGAAACATCCCTTTTGGTTTCCATTTACAAAATTATACAATCTAGCAACCATGGACACAGTCATAGTTTATTATTTTCCCTCACCATGAACCAACCTCATTCAACAAAATGCACTGTATAAAGTTTAAAACATAGCAATATAACATAACACATATATTTCTGAATCTTAAATCATCATCTCAATGAAAACTTTCTGATACGAAAGTAGATACGTTTTTTCGTAATTACACAGGTCAGCAGGTCTAGCTAATTTACGACCGTTTCGTTTCGATTCTCTTGAATCGAACGCCTCGAGTTGGCCAGGCCTCGAGTTCCTTTGTTCTGACGTCATCTTCTTGGTTACATGTTCAGAATAAAGGAATCGGAGGCGTGGCGCAAGAGAATCGAAACGAAACGGTTGTAACTTAGCTAGGGGGGCTGGATACCAAGTAACTAACTTAATAAGTATGGGATGGTTAATGGTCGTAAAGATTTTAAATAAAATAAAGTCATATCGTCTGTTTGAAAATCATTCTTCTCTCACGGGACATAGCTTGTTCCGTATCTCCGTATCGTAAGGAAACGCCTGTTCCTAGAAAAAAAAATCGAAGACATGTCATGTTTACCAACCCGCACTGGGCCCGCGTGGTGGATTCCTTCTCCTAGATAGGAGGCCTAAGTCTCAGCAATGAGAACATCAAAAGGCTGATTATGCTATATGTTAATAAGCTTCAGCTGGCCAACGGCCGTAAGAATTTTAAATAGATTAAGGTCATATCGTCTGTTCGAAACTCATTCATCTCTCACGGGACATGACTTGTTCCGTATCATCATGTTTTAGCTTGCTGACTCAGAGCGTGACTTGCAAAACCCGAAAACATGCGACGTGAGCTAGTCACTCAGTTTTGAGCTTTCAAATGAATAAGGGCTTCTTCACACGTACCACAACCACACCTCAACCACACCACGATTTTTTTTTAATTTTTTTTTTATGGTGTGTAAAATCATGCCATGACATCCACCGCTCTTGGGCGGAGCGGGAGATAGTGCCAGACTCTTACTGACTACATGACCCACCCTGTTCCTTCTAGCCTTCATACCGGGGCTCGAGCGCCCTTTCGGATAACCCTGGCCCCAGTAGGCTTCGACCCGGCTGGGTCCCTGCTGTTGCTGACAACTCCTTGAGGCGCGCGGGAACAGTGCGCGCCGTCGACGACTTAGGCTTGATCCGGACAGTTACCGGACGGCCGGACAGCGAGCTACCCATTGCTCACTGTCCACAAGCCCGCGCCTACGGTCGCCGGAAATCGGGATCAGAATCCCGGTGGCGGCGGCGGCGGCGGCGATAGCGCCGTTGCCTGATGCGTTCGGCCTCCTTCTTTGCGAGCATTACTGCTTCGCAGAAGTCGGCGACCACCTGCCACTCCTCCTCGTTCCGGACCATGGCCCAACCAAGGCCCGGCGCGAGAGGTCTCCGCCGCCTAACCACACCACGTGGCCGAGAGT
Organism: Mythimna albipuncta; assembly: GCA_929112965.1. Taxonomy (NCBI): domain Eukaryota; kingdom Metazoa; phylum Arthropoda; class Insecta; order Lepidoptera; family Noctuidae; genus Mythimna; species Mythimna albipuncta. The sequence continues at coordinate 6,366,854 of OV815972.1, forward strand.
ATATTTTATACTGAAAATTAATAGGACTATATCACACGTACCATATTTTGCAGTCGTTATCGACCATGTGTGTGATACCGACCACATCGCAACCACAACGCAACCACCAGCGACACTGCGAACTAGTGGACGCAACCACATCGACATTTTGTCGGTAAAATGCAAAATTCCCTGCCGGAGTCTGTGTTTCCTGATAGCTACAACCTAGGGGTCTTTAAGTCAAGAGTTAGGTTACTTCTAGGCAAGCGTGCTCCATCGTCGGCCACATCATCACTTACCATCAGGTGAGATATATAATTATATACTACTGCTTGACAGAATGTTGTCGTTGCGACGTGATGTGGTTGTAGTACGTGTGAAGTAGCCCTAAGAGTTTAATGAGAATTAGGACAGAATAAACTAGTTCTATAGATTACTTTTTAGAACGTGTTAATATGGCGTTGTCATTGTAAGTGCTTATACCGCGTTTTTGGCTTATAAGAATGGAATAAAATTTATTGTACCAAGTATTAGCACTTACCTACTTTTACAGGAACTCAAATCTATGGGTACAATGGTGGTCTTATTACTGACAGTGACAGTATCTAATAAAGTAAGCGCCAAATTAACGTAAAATTACGGTTATTGACCCTCCTACATTAATTGACATTCTAAACTTCAAAAACGGAATTAAAGACATTAAGCTGTGTTGAATCGACATCCATCGTGATTCTTTACCTTTTCTGAAAAACAGTTAATTGATGGTTTTTCGGGTACCTTCGATATATTCAGATATTCGAATAAGATAAATGTACTTTATTTTAAGTTTATCTGCCTTCTTGTATAGATAACCTTCAAATGGACGGAAATAACTTAAAAAAAAACTGGGCAAATGCGAGTCGGACCTATGAAAACAGTTCCATTTCCCAATCGAGTCTCAAAGATTTTTACGCATTGCAAAAAAAGTTTTGTTTTGTGACGTAACAACAAATTTACAATATTCAGTTTTTTTTTTCTATATTTATGCTAAGAGACTGCTTCATGCCAAATTTCAGGATTCTAGGATAACGGAAAGTACCCTATGAATTCACAGCTTTAATCACCACAGACCTGAGAATATTATTTTTAATTTCAATTCGATATCTCTACGCGTTCCTGAGATAAAGGGTCTTGACAGATAGACGGACGGGCAACATATTGAAACGGGAGCCTTATAGGTTCCGTTCTTTTCCTTTTGAGGTATAGAACCCTAAAAATGAATATAGCAAGCTATCCTCGGGCATTCACCTCAGGCACTACAGTAGTAAAACCCTTAGGTATTTAAAACAGGCTTGAGTTTCAGGATTAAGTTGAAATAACCAGCTATCTTGCAAAAGCCCTCGCGTCGCTCTACTTAGTCTGAGAGCAGAAAATAACGATGCTCCATATTACGACTATGGCTAAATATTATATTATTCTAGTATTTTGCCTGTGGTTAAACTAAATATTAGAACCTTTTGGTCCATTCCTCTGAATATCTCGTTTCCACTGTAATCTGGATTGGCTCGAAACCTACATTTTGAACATTAAGTCCGACTTTAAAACACTTTTGTTCAAATGGGGTTTTACTTTAGACTGCAATTCGTGAAATACACGAGGAACTATGTGAATGTGATTTTTATACAGTGTAACAGAAATATGTGACTATATTTTAACAACTTTATAAATGATATAATCTGGACGACGATAAAGCACGCTAACCTAAAAATTACCTACTCACTTAATACCTCCTGTTTTGGTTGGAAATCATTTTTTATGACATATCCCGCCCTTAAGCGGAGCGAAAGGGCGTGACAGACTTTTACTGACTAGAACCCACTCCTAGTTCCTTCGTTGCCTTGTATTCCAGAACCGAGTTTTCCGTTCAGAAGCGAACCAATGGCCCCAGTAGGCTTCGACCCTGCTGCGCCCCTACGGTTTGCTGACATGTCCTTAAGGCGCCTGTGTAATAATATGCGCCGTCAACGACCTGGGCTCGATCTGGACGGTTACCGGACGGTCGGACGGCGAGCTAACCTTAATACCCCCAGGTTGTAGTTATCAGGAAACAGACTCTGGCAAAGAATTCCATTCCTTAACTGTACGCACCATAAATGTATTTTCAAAACGTATTTTTTTAATTGTAGGATGTCCACCATGAACTGGTGGTGTAACGCCGTATATCAAGTGGTACGATAATGGGATGGGCTTGAGTTTTTAGCAAGTCAAATGTATTTTATTAATGTTAATAATTAATTTTTAATTAAATACTACGACTACGATTTTTTATTTTGATTGGTTCATAGTTCATATGCTTTTCGGATTTCTGGTTACCCCTTTGGTAAAGTCAAATAATTGTTATAATTAACCAATTGATCTACATTCCGGTCTTGTCCATTCAGGTTTTTTTTTTTCATACAATTTGGGGCATTTCCTTTAATATTATAAGATTTTAAACGACACTTTCCTATTAAAACTTATCGTCAATTTGCGGACCTCTCGTCGACCGCGTTCTTTTTCTTTGACTGGCCTGTTGGTCTAGCGGTTAGTGATCCTGACTGCTATGCCGAAGGCCGTGGGTTCAATTCCCACCCAGGACAAATGATTGTGTGATGAGCACGATCATTTGTTCTGTGTCTGGGTGTTTTTTTTTTTGATGCTGTAAATACAACTACAATTTGTACGTATTTGGAAATAAATAAGATAATCTGCTTAGCTTGGGATTACGTTGTGTGATAGTTGTAGAATATTATTATATTATTATTATAGTTCTGTCCAGAACCTCGTTCAAGATGTTAATTCATTAAACCCCAAACAAAGGCTTTTTCATTGTCTTTCTATTGTGTCTATAATTACGGTATTCGCAATGTTAATAGGTAGGTATACTTTCTGTTTGTTTTAAATTACAGACGACACTAACACAAAATAGATAGGTATAGAAGTCAATCTCATATATGTACTTCACTTTTCATACTACGCCCAGTAATTGCGCACTGTTCTGCGTTACGTAAAAACAAACTTTTTACCTTTGTTTGTTTTACTTACATTATCTATAAAGAAACATATGATGGAACTCCGAACTCTGTTGTATTATATTTGTCAATTTAGAGAGCCCTGACACCCATAGTACAAGTTTAATCTTAGCGTGGGTGTCAGAGGAGATAACTGTGTGTTAATTTTACAATTTTCTACGTGTATTGCAAATTACGTGCGGATACTATCTGTAATGTACAATTGTAAACTTGGATATAAAGATTTTTATTTATTATTATTATTAAACTATTAAAGTACAAGCGACCTACCTACCTAATTACGTCTTAAAACTGGTAACTGAAAAAACGATTATTCAGTAGTTAATGTTGCTCTATTATATCACAAAAAAAAAATCACAGATACGCGTCTCAAGCGGATGCATACACGCTCGCATTGAGCCGAATCAATCCGAGATATCGTGTCCGTGATCAATGTCTCCGTGTGCTTTGCTCAAGCGCGCTTTTTATGTATATTGACTTTCAGTACCCTATTTTGTGACAACACTAATATCTCAACAAATAGCAGAAAAGAAACAAATAGAGTACAAAGAAATCCTCCACTTAAATTGACCTTTCCTTTATCATCAATCAATTAATAACGCTAGTTCCTGTATATTGAGGTATCGGGAGCGTATAGTGATATAGTTGTATCAGCCGATTCTATTTTTACCTGACTACCGGGAGAGTTATGGGTTGGGTATTGTGTGTGTGTAAGGGTGGACATCCTTTTCTTCTTTAGTACCTAACTTTGTTGTCACACTTATTTAGCTGCTTGGAGTTGTGTTGAGCGTGAATAGGTACTTTATTGAACTTCTCAAGGAGTTGTCAGCAACAGCAGGGGCTCAGACGGGTCGAAGCCTAGGTATAAACCTCTTATTGAGGTATAGATGGAACACAACGCGCCGTCGACTCGGGCTTTATCCTTGCCGGATGACCGGATGACGATATACAAATTGCTAGCCGTCCGCAAACCAATGGTGACTGTGAATCAGCCTGCGACGCTCGACGCCTGGGGAGTCCTGAAAAAGACCATACCATAATTATTATTATCATTAAAATCAAACTTCAGAATTTATGAAAAAAAAAAATAGCACTGTTTACTCGTATGTTGCAAAAAGCACAAAAAAGATAGCACTGCTTACTCGTATGTTGCAAAAAGCACAAAAAAGATAGCACTGCTTACTCGTATGTTGCAAAAAGCACAAAAAAGATAGCACTGCTTACTCGTATGTTGCAAAAAGCACAAAAAAGATAGCACTGCTTACTCGTATGTTGCAAAAAGCACAAAATTTTTGTAACTCAGATCAATTCAGAAATTGCTGTCATAGATAAGTTTGTACGGAACTCTCAAAGCATGAGGCCGACTCACACTAACTGTCCCCTCATACGTGCCTCAAAAAAACGCCGTCACAAAAAACAGCTGAAGCGACACCTGTTGTGTCCGGAGAAGCTGGAAGCCGCTTCAAGCGTTTTTTTGTGGCGGCACCGCCGTACACGAGCCACAAAAAAAGGCCGCCTCAAAAAGAAGCTTGAAGCGGCGTTTTTTTGTGGCCCGTGTGCGGGGGACAGTAACCCGATTTTTTATCCATGGATTCTATTTTATTAATCACTCAACCTAAGCTTTGTTGTCGTTCAAAAATCCTTTGCAGACAATTTTTTTCTGTAAATGCTCACGGTAAACATATCACGTAACACCTGAAAATAATCCTAATACGACATTTCCACCTACATTTTGTTAAAGTATATATATTATTTACGTAGAAGGTAGGCTGATACGGGTAGCGCGGTTGCTCAAAGCGACGGCTTGACGTTTACCACGTACGGCAACCACCCGGGAGCGATTACGTGTCTCCCTACATAATCGTTTATTTTATAAACGCTTTATTCTTTATCTTTTGGGAATCAGCCTTTTCGGCCGTTCGGGTTAATATTAACGACAATTACTTGGCAGGAATTATGCTTAACTGTTACTGTTATTGTCCGGGGTAAGGTGCTGGTCGTGATATCGATGAAAATCGCTTTTAGCGCACGTGGAAGCAATTTCTTTACGGACACTGAAATTCTCTATAACATATTTTGTTTGGGAAAGTTTGCGAGTGTGTCTGCACACACACTTGTAAACGCGAGCGTGAAGAAGTAAACATACACGTGTATGTTTACTTCTCCACGCTTGAAAAGAAACTTGTACATGTTCTAAAATTGGCATTTACGCTGAACTGGACCTTTTTTGACGCAAACGTGAGATATACAATTGCTGTCACGGATCTTGAGCGCTGGCTTCAACTTGTGCAGTCAAATATTCGGTCTCTTTAGTGGTGTGAAGTGAAACGCGGGGGCGGAGAGTGTCAGTGATTGGCTCACCGCGCCATCGCGTCATAGACGTCACTCGTGATTCGTTCCCGGCTTCGCTGCATGTATCTAACATCGAAGATGATTGGCTCGCCAATGTATGGAATGCGCAAAGCGATCCCCACTCTGACGCCGAGCGCTCAAGTTTCATTTCGACAATTGTACAATGTTACTGTTTTTGTTTTGTTTTTATTTTTATTTTCCTTTATTGGCCAACCAACAATTGTTTACACCATACATTTTCAAAGAACTTATTATCTACCATAAACTAAGGTTAGTGTAACAATTTTTTACAGGTTAGCACCGCATGCCCCTTAAACATATGTGTTACAGAGAAAAAAAAAGAATATCTAACTAAAAAACTAACAATTTTAAATTAACAATATTTGATATTTAAATGGAATTAGTAACAGCTGTAAAAGTAAAATTTAATAGAACAGAGAAAAAATATTTTGCAATTAAGTACAATAATACAAAAATTAAATCAAATGTTACCAATAATTGTCCTAAGGAACTTGGCATACGAGTCAAAGTACACATCAACTAGGTCGCTGTAACCAAACAAGACGAGGAACAACCGAGTTTGCACCGAGTATCGTTCTGCGAAGTGGAGGGTGTAAAGGAGTAATAGGAGCACGAGGGAGCCTACCAGGGGCCCGAAACTGAAACTGGGAAAGCAGTAGGGGGCAATCAATCTTGCATCGGAGCAGCTTATATACGAATTTACAATCAATGATTACTCTCCGTTTCTCCAGTGATACCATCTTAAAATAAGATAGTCGGGGTTCGTATGATCGTATACTTCTTGCATTTCCGCTAGCATAGGCTAGATGCCAGAGGAATCTCTTTTGTATTCGCTCTATTCGAAGGATTTGATGGATGGATTTTGTTTTGTGTTTGTCTTAAGTTTTTATTGTATACAAGTGCGACAAAATAAATACTTTTCTTTCTTTCACATAGCATACTTTTCATCATATATTGTCGAATTATATTATATTTACCTCTTTATTATAAAAGGAATATTTAATAAATTAATGTTCCTTTTCTTTAAAACACGATTTATAAGTTATTTTCGTATAGTGAGAATACAAAAACAACCACGAGTATGACGAAAATTTCTAAAACCACGGCGTTTAGATTAGCTCCCACCACTAATAGTGTTAATCAAGGAAGGATTTCACGGATAATACGTGTGTGAAGTCGCGGCCAAACTGTGAAGTATTAGGAGTTACATAACAACCCTAGCCTGATTAATATTAAAGGATATAATCGTGTTAACTAACACCTCCGTAGGGTTGAAAAGTTTTATTTGTGGACCTAAACATTAGTTCATCAACATCCTGGTTGGAGTCAGCGTTGGAAGGCCTTCTACAAGGTGGACCGATGACCTGGTAAAAGTGGTGAAGGTTTCCTGAATCCGATGGATCCGAGACGCACACGAACGTTCATTGTGGCGACACTTGTGGGAGGCTTATGTCCAAGAGTAATAATAAATAATAATAATAAAATGTATTGTCTTCTCTTTACAAAGATTTCCTTATCTAAGTAATCTATTATATATATACATAAATGAGTAGCTCCTTTGCGAGAGACTAGAGTTCGGACTACCCTACTCTACCCCGGGGGACCCTGTGTTACCCTTACCCTAAAGAATAAAACAGTGGACGTATCGCTCAAATAATGATGATGATGATCCTGGTTGGGTATTTTTTAGATGGGAAATCATCGAATGACATCTCCCGCAATTGGGCGGAGCGAGAGGGCGTCTCAGACTTTTATTGACTAAAACCCACACTTATTCACTTTCGTACACCCCATGGTCTCAAGTACAGTAGGCTTCGACCCCGCTGGGCCTCTAGGGTATGCTGACGTCTCCTTAAGGCCCACGTGGACCACTACGCACCGTCGACGACTTCGGATCCTAGTCACTAACTAGCTACTTCTCAAAGAGATGTCAACGCCTACTATGCTGTGGGATGGTATGAGAGAAATAATGCAGCTCTTATTCCGAACTGGGAAAACATCCAATGTCTTCTCATCTAAAAAAGTTATTGTGACGAGAGGTTTATGTGACCTGGCTAGCGATAACTATGTAAAGACTATAGCTTCTACTTGAATAATGTTATAAAAAAGGCAAGGAGTGACTTGCGTACCTATTCAATAAATTGGCCCCCGACAACGATCGCTAGCAAGGGTTTATTACAATATGCACCCATAAGTGCCTTATTAAGCTGTAATTCCGTTGACATAAAACATAATTCTCTTTAACCAGGACAACATGAACTTTCATTTCTCCTCATCACAATAACAGCCAGGGAAAGCAGGCAACCTATTTCTCACATTCTGAAATTAACATAGAATGAGCTGAGCATGTAGCGCAGTTGCTAATTTGCGAACGTGTTGATTAGATACTACGCTCATTCCGTTCACTCGGCAGTGTGTCTGAACCTAGCTGTGTTGGGGACGAATCAAATTACCTAGAGATATAAAGCCAGGATCAAACACAGAGGACCTTATCTACGAGCTTCGACTGTTAGTTTTTTGGACACATTGGAACAAAAACAGTTGGCTTTTGTTAGCATCAAAAAGGCTCGCTGTCTAGTTCTATGTCCGAATTTGACTTTCATCATCCCCGGATTTAGTTTTGGATGTTAGAAGCTCGCAAAAATCGACTCTAGCTACTGAATAACTTTACAAACATGATAGAGCGTAATTTTAAACGTCATTTATAGTAGAAAAGAGCAAAATTATAATCCCAAAGGAACATACTTCCGAGATAAGGCTGCTCGCCCACGTCCGATAATCTGTAACCGATTTTTTGTAGGAGAAAAATAGAACACACATCAAGCAATAGTGCAACGCACACGTCCTACAAAAAGTCGGTCAGAAAACAGAATATTGTTAAACTGCCCGCCCACGTCCGATAATCGGTGACCGATTTTTTGTAGGAGAAAAATAGAACACACTGATAGCAATAGTACAACGCACACGTCCTACAAAAAGTCGGTCAGGAAACGGAACAATGTTACAAATATACAAAACCGGCCCGATTATCTGTCCTACAAAAAGTTTGACGCGGGCGCGCAGAGGAAAAGTATATGCTATTTCTGGATATAGTTTACCCTTTTGCCAATTTCCAACCAAATCCATTCAGCCATTTGAGCGTGAAAGTTTCACAAACACACATAAGTATGTACATAAGTAGTGTGATGACGTGATATACGCATACTGTATTTACAAGTATACTGAATAAGTAATATATAATCTAATATTGATAACAGATAAAGTTGTTCGTTTGTATGGACATACAAATTTTAAAGACCTTTCAAATATCGCCAATTAGATACAGTAGAAAGACAATGACAGCGTGAACACCGGCGTTCGCTTGGGGTTTATTGAATTAACCTTTCATACAAATTTTGGTATCTTCTAGCTTATCTTACAATTCTGGGGGAGGGGTTATGGTCATGGGACGTCTATTGTATGGTTACGGATTTTAAGAGACTTCTCCATCTCTCTCTATTCGTGGCACTGCGTGTAGATTTGATAAGGGAACACTTAGTAGATGAGATATTTTCATCTGTTGAGTGATCAGCCGCATACATTTTTTTCGATTGAAAATCTAATATTTTTTATGATTTCCTTGAAGTAAATTGTTTATTTTCATAGATAGAAGCCGATTCTTAAAAATATGTTCATCGATTTCTGTTATAACCTATATACCGATACTATCCACTGTTCTGTGGAAATTATGGTGTTCGAAAAATGCCTACGAGAAAGTATAAAATTACAAATATATATTTATATAAGTATTTATTAATATTTAAATTGAATATGTTATTTTTTTAGGTTTTTGTTTTAATTTAAGATTTCACAAACTCTTCTTTTCTTATTTCTACACGCCAGTCTACATTTCTTTTGATCTCTCCTTTCAGGTCTGCTGGAAGTTTATTTTTGGAATAAGTAGTACCTTTTTCTATTTTTTTCTATATACATATATGGATATGTGCATAAATTATAAAATAAATATTATTCCAGAACATCGTCTACCAATATACCTAATTTCATTTAAATGCGTTTAGCCGTTCGAGCGCAGAGAAGTAATAAACATACACTCACTTTTCACCTTTAAAATTTATAAGTGATTTGTAACAGCTCGTGTATCATTCTAACGAAGTACCATCACCAACTCTCTCTACTTTTAAAGAACAGTTGTGATTTCATACATAAATCAACTCGTTCACATGGCACTGCGAGTTTTAATTAAGAAATCGGAAGCTCGCGTCGAATTCAAACGTCATCTGATCTCAATCTTGTACTCGGTGTTCTCTTAACGTCACACAATCAGTAATCGACCTTTTGAATCGGAACTTCTTGCTGAAGTTTCGTCGACAAAGCGTATTGGAATGTATTAAATTTCTCTAGAACTTCGTAGAGGTTCTGCACTTGCAGGACAAGACTCTCACTGTTTTAATAATGAGGATCCTTTGGATTAAATGTCACGGAACACGTGACAAGCTGTATGCTGCCGTTAGAGTTTAAATTTAAATCAGAGTTTCTCTGATGATAGGACTCCGTTTCAAGTCTCGATGTACTTGCTTTGCACATAAGATCTTTAAAGAGTCACACTAATTTAATGATGGAAAAAGTCTGCGAGTCTGTTTGTATGATTATTACTTCTTCACGCCTAAACATCTGAACAGATTTCGGCGAAATTTAGCACACGGGTATAATTAGTTTTGAAAATAGCACGTAGCGACATCTATTACGTCACAAAGGCACTTGAAACTACAAAATCTTGCACTGTGGTTTTAGAGTTTTTCGCGCGATTAGACCATCAAAATACCCCGAAATCAATTATCGGACAGTTGCCTCGATCACTTTTGTTTACGTGGGAAATCATCCGATGACATCTCTCGCCCTTGGCTGGTCCTGGAGAGCGTGTCAGACTTTTATTGACTAAAACCTACTCCTAGTTCCTTCGTTGCCTTTAATTCCAGCCCGGTTTTTCCTTTTAGAAGCGAACCTATGGCTCGAGTAGGCTTCGACTCTCCAGGGCTTGCTGGTTTGCTGATATCTCTTTGAGGCGCGGGTAGAACATTACAACACCCATCTGGTCGTAGGAACTTCTCTTTTCAATGAAGGTTTGCAAGACTTTATTCTAGTATCCTGAGGTAAAACTGAAAATCCACTTTTTATCCTGGGAGTAGGTTCCCTTGGGACAGTTTTCTACTTACACGCGGGCGAAGCCACTGGCATCAGCTAAAGTAAACTATTCTCTATTGCCAGTTGATTTTAAATGGTTTATAAACAGGTGATTGTTTTGTAACAGCAATATTACTCGTATATACCATCACGACCAAACATAAATATCCGTTCCGTGGTTAGCAAACCATCACGCGATACTTTTTCAAACAACAGATTTGTTGTTTTTCTGGTGCCTTTATTTTTTCAATGGCTGCGGCGGCAAACCACAAAAATCTGTGTGTACAACAAAAGGTTTTGTGCAGCCAAAAACAGAAAAAAAGTAATGGAAAATCTGACCTGTAGTATATGTGGATTTTTTATTTGTGATGAAAAATCATCGAGCGATGGGATACTTTGACTGCCTAAAATCACACCTGTGTCCTTCAGTAGCTCTTGCATACTAGACCCGCAGTTTTCTTATTTAGAGCCCTAGCGGATATCGGCTCTGCTGGGCTCCTATGGTTTTGCTGGCATGTCTTTGAGGTACCATTGATGACTTGGGCTTGGTGTAGATGGCTACCGGACGGTCGAACGTCGAACTACCCGTCGCTGTAGTCCACAAGCCCGCGCTTACGGTGGCCAGTAGTCATCCTTCGACTCTCAATGCCGTGGGGGTTCCTGTCACGCCAGCTGGGGCGTGAGGACGTACATTTTCTCACGAGTGCGGTAGTATTACTGCATTCCAGAAGTATGCGACCGCATTCCATTCCCTCTCACTCCGAATGAAGGCCAGAACCAAGACCATTCGCTGCTGTCACTGCCGTTCGCCTTCACGAGGACACAGCGGTACTTCACCCAAGAGGGGCAGACGTACACCATCTGCTCCACCGTGTCCTCCTGATAGTCCACACAATAGTGACACCTGGGAGTTTCTTCCACCTGAATCCGGTGCGAAACTTCCCAAACTTACCGTGTCTGCTAAGAACCTGCGTCATGTGGAAGGTGAGGACGCCATGACGCTTCTACAGCCACTTTTCAACGACGGAACTTAACGCTATGATTGTGGCATGGCCGATAGAATATGAAGTAGTAACCAAAGTAACATATCAAAATCAAGTTAAACGACCATAACAGAGTATTGTATAATGTGTCTAACCGAACAATAACCGCCGGCTACAAGATGTAACACCACATAGAACAAAGGACTCTGTAAATCCTATGTTCAGACGTACTCAACGTACGTAAGTAGTTCGTGGAATTGAAAGCACTATAGCGTTCTCTTAGTTCTCTCTGATTTCACTGGTATATGATTTTAGTATTCGTAATCAAGGAAATGTACCAACATTTGGTTGGCATTGTTTTGGTAAAGCAAACGTGTTTCTTGGTTTCTAAACTGCTATTGTTGTTTTGGTTTTTAAGATAAGGTTGAAATACATGATCACACCTTCCACAATCTTTCCCAGGTTTTGCCTGAAAGAGATGGCGGAAACCGATTAGTCCACTAATTGTAAGTCTTTTTTAGTTTAAAACTTTCATTTTGGTATACAATTTTTAATTAGTTCAAATACTTATTATTATTATTATTAGAAAAGGTCTTGTTATTATTTCAGCAAAGTCTCAATAAATAATATTCATAAACAGCAAAGTTTTGTGTTGGTTTATATCTCAAAGTCTCACTTAATTTATGGAAATATTGTATAATTGATTATATTTTTGGATGAATAAATGACGATCAAACTGGAAAAACATTGAGCGTTTTTTTTTTTGGTAGTCGGAATTGTTATGAATTATGGATTCTATTATGAATTTACTTCTTATATTTTTGTAGACAATTTTGGGATTTCTTTTTTTTAACTTTTGACTACAAAAATTATTCAGTAACCGGTACGGAAAGAGCTCCATTTATTTTGTACTATTTAAAAAATGCGGGTCTACCTACCAATATAATTAAATTTATTAAATGTAGGTTATGTATGTATTCATGAGGATGAATTAATTGAACTGTTGCTACAATATTCTGAATCGTTTTTTTTCTAATCTTGTCTTTTCAACTTTGGCTAATCCTTCAATCAAATCGACAGTTATTGGTAGCTACTCATTTTTATTGACGTTATTCGACGGTTTTTTTCGCAATGTCATGGCGACTGAGTCGAAAAGAGAGGACGTTTTTCCAGAATCACTTTAATATTAGACCAAAATATTTAAGGGAAATGGATGTGCGGTGTGACGAGAATGGATAAAGTGAGAAATGAGTCTAATAGAGGAAGTTTGAAAGTGGTGCCAGTAACTGAAAAGTTGAAAGGCAATCGTTTGTTTTGGTATGGTCATGTAAAGAGGAGGGATAAAACGCATGCCTGTAAAATATAGGGTGATATAAATCGCGAGCCGATCTGGCTGTGTCGGTCTCCATTCATTTTATATAGAAACTAGACTAATAGGGCCATATTTCACCGGGACACCACTGGTAGCGCAACTGGTTGCGCCACCAGCAAAATGTATAGAGCTCTATAGAGCGTTACTCACCGGGACACCACTGGTAGCGCAACCAATTTGGTGGCGCAACCAGTGCCGACACCAGTCCGGCCGCCAGTCACGCCCCCCACCAAAGAGTATGTGATAAGATGGAAATCTAACCTTTGAAAACCATAATTAACCAACTGTCAAACGTCAATGACAGTGAACCAAGAATCTTGTACAATACAATCTGGATTGATTACGACAACCTCAAAGATGTAATAAAGAAGTACCATACAAGAATCTTTATCCCTTTCTACTAGTGTGTATTGACTAGTTCGTACTACGAGACATTCTGTTCTAAAGAAGTTCAAGATGTTATTAAGGACGTTTTGACCCTTTTAGACAACTATCTCGGTTTTTCGGGTACCATTATAATGCACCAAGAATCATAACTATGAGGATGACACGGCATGTAATAAAAGACAATATACATATTCATCTCTAGGATGGCATAAAAAAATTATTATGGTTTTGTATAAAATTTTCATATAGTTAAATACAATTTTACCGACGCACTAATCAAGAAAATTACAAAACAAGGGTTTGAATAGGTCGCGTAAGCTAAATCCAGTGCACATTTTTAGCTTAAAAATCATAAAATACCATAGCTTATATAGTCTTCTACACCTATAGGTAATTATTTTGAACTTACATAAATAACTTTATGATTTTTGACCGAAATAAAACCACTCTAAAAAAATCTTTATACATTTTTCATTAAACCCACCACTTCCAAGTCTCAGTCCGCGCTGAACGCGTCCGCGTTCTGAGAAGCACGGGCCGTTTCGCTCGTTTCCCTCTCCTAGAGAGGAGGCTTGAGTTCCAGCAGTGGGAACATTAAAAAGGCTGATTATATATGTGTGTATATCTATAGGGATTATGGTGTTTTTATCAAGAAGTCTCTATCTATATTCATAGTCTATAATATACTCATCTACATTCTACTACAGTCAAAAGGTATCATTTGATGGAGTTGAACTGATGAACAAGACCAATATAATAGCCATAGCATAGGGAATATGTCCCAATTTAATAGCCAATTAAATATACAAAAAAAATAACAAAAATATATAACCATAAAGTTGGTACAAAACTGTAGAATCAAACCAAACTAACAGTTATTTTTTTAACAAAAACTATCTATAACAACAATTAGTTACTTATGTTTGTTTTACAGTAACTGTAAAACAATCAAATAACTTTAAATTCGGAAGTCAGTTCAGTCAGTTAAATAACAAAATATACCAGAAACATCGACTTCCGAAATTAAAGTTATTTTGATCGTTTTAGTGTTTTTTTGTGTATTCTTTATTCAAGTCGAGCCGATTTCGACTATTCTGCCAAGTCCATTGTAAATTGGAAAAACAAGTGTGTTTATAGAAATCTGAGTAAAGTGAGAATATTAAGCCGTCCATGACAAAGATAGTAATAGCAAATGTACTGAAACATACTAGGTGAAATACCTATAAGTGTTACTTTATTTAACCTGTTTTTTCTTTATTTTAAGCTTAACAAATTACACCTTGTCAATGTGGAAATAAATAAATAAACTAGTTTTCATCTGTTAACTCAATAAGGTTTAATTGAAAACTAGCATTAGGTAAAAACCATATTTATAATTCACAATAGGATCCTTAAATTGATCCCTTAGTTTTCACACACTCGTAGTATTTTTAAAAGACCTATCTAACGACATCCCACATTATGGAATAGTCTACAAAACAAAATAAAAAAGAATTTAAAAAAGAGCGTTCTTGTATCGTACTCTTCAGTACATTTTTGAGGTTGATATAATCAATCCAGATAGTTTAAAATATTCTTGGGTGTGGTGACTCAAGAACACTCTCTATCCCTTTCTACTAGTGTGTCCATAGATTAGTTCGTACTACGAGCCATTGTGTTCTAAAGAAGTTCAAGATGTTAATAATACATTATATTATAGACAACTGATCAAAAACTAATATGTATATTAGACAGGTAAGACCTTACCACGATTACAAACTACGAGAGCCTAGAAGTTTTCAATAAGACAATTCTTCGAGAGTAAGCAAAAGAGAAGTTGATAGGTCATCGGCCTACCAAAAAACCACGCCTCACCGAGGTCAATAAGAAGAGACTATTGCACAGGGCCAAACAACATCAAAATATGACTGTTTCAGACTGAAGTCTGTTAAAAATAAGACTTTAAATAGTACAGTACATTGTTAATAAACTACTGCCATTATCTGATGAAATAATATAATTTTTCAGACATGTTTCTCCGATAAATCGACGTTTCAGGTTTTGGTTGACAAAAGCCCTTTTGTCCGTTCAAAAAATGCTCCTTTCCGACGACGCTCTGGAGAATAAAAACTGGTGTTAAGAGAACAGAAGACCGCTAAATTCCCAATTAGTATTATGATGTGGTCTTTAATCTCAAGCCAAGGTCTACATATCGTGAAAGGGACCGTGAGGCATGACCAGTACAAGCGAGTACTAGAAACTGGACTGCTGCCACATCTCGAAGAATGGTTCCTTATTGACGAAGAGTCCATTTTTATGCCCGAATCTGCATAATCTGCATTGTGATACAACACCAAGGGTGTCACTGCATACTCGGCTAAAAAACATTAATGTTTTACCCAAGTCAACCAATACACCAGACATGAACGCTATTAAAAACATGTAGGAGCTCACCAAGCAGGAGATCGCTTAGCAAGTGATCACCACCAAACTAATAAATTATTTATTATTATTGTTATATAAACACTAGCTGATTAAATTGCAGCTCTCAACAACACAAAACTGCAACAGGATGCCAGAATTTGCATAGAGAGCATATCATGATGAATGGAATCTATCACAAAATTCTGGTATCTAATATTCGACAAATTGACTACGTTAAATTGAAAAAAAAATAGATAATTTTTTTTCAAAAATGTATAAATAATTTTACTTTTAATTTTCATTGTTTTTATTATCTCCATAAAAAAAAACTATAAATAAAAAACCGGCCAAGTGCGAGTCGGACTCGCCCATGAAGGGTTCCGTAGCAGCAAGTAACATAATATAAAAGTTCTTGTAATGTGTTGTAACTTTGATCGATGTTTTAATAATAGTGTATTTTTTTCGATTTATGACGCATTAAAAAAAAAACTACTCACTAGATTTCGTTCAAACCAATTTTCGTTGGTAGTTTTTATAGTAATGTACATCATATATTTTTTTTAGTTTTATCATTCTCTTATTTTAGAAGTTAGAGGGGGGGGGACACACATTTTACCACTTTGGAAGTGTCTCTCGCGCAAACTATTCAGTTTAGAAAAAAATGATATTAGAAACCTCAGTATCATTTTTGAAGACCTATCCATAGATACCCCACACGCATGGGTTTGATGAAAAAAAAATTTTTGAGTTTCAGTTCTATGTATGGGGACCCCCAAAATTTATTGCTTGTTTTCTATTTTTGTGTGAAAATCTTAATGCGGTTCACAGAATACATCTATTTACAAAGTTTCAACAGTATAGCTCTTATAGTTTCGGAAAAAAGTGGCTGTGACATACGGACGGACAGACAGACAGACAGACAGACAGACAGACAGACAGACAGACAGACAGACAGACAGACATGACGAATCTATAAGGGTTCCGTTTTTTGCCATTTGGCTACGGAACCCTAAAAATACCAACCGGACCTACAAGCAAACTTTTTTCAAACGCCGTTAGCGAGGATACGACTTCAGAAAATCACTGTTTTATGGCGCTTTTCGGGCGCTTGGGCCTTAAACGATACGCGCGAGTCCAAGCGAGCTGGCAACTTCCGATTTCACCTACTTTTTCTGTCGTCAACTCGCTCAGACTTGAAAATCTGACGTATTTATGTACAGTCAGCTAAAAAAAAAATTATGACATAGGTACCCACTAAAAATGTATTAGAAATTGTATTCGACTTGACTTTAAAATAAAACACTTATCGGTAATGAGACAGATATTAATCAACATTACAATAATATAATATTGCATATTTACCTATTAATTACCAACAAATCACAACATTATCAGCAATAAGCAACCAAAGTTGACGTACAAATATTAGTTAATGAGACTTAGAAATACACGTAAGTGAGTGAATATGCAGTATCGATACGTCATGTATGTGTCAAAAAAGTCAAGAGCGCCCACACGATGAACAAAATCTTTCTAAGATGCGTTCCGTTTCATGATTATCCTGTGACCTTCAGTTGCCCTTTGCATTCTAGGACTACGGGTTTCCTTTTCAGGAATTCGCCGGGGTCCTAGCTTGCGGGCATCGGCCCTTCTGGACTCCTACGATTTGATGTGATCTGTTTGAGGAGCACATCGATCACGCGCTGTTGACGACTGAGCTCGGTTCGGTTACTTACCGGACGGCCGGATAGCGGACTACCCATTGCTCGACGTCCGCAAGCCCGCGTCTACCATGGTCCGTCGTCGGGGTCGGAATTTCGGCGGCCGATGGTCCTTTGGCCCCCTTCTTCGCTAACATTACTGCTTCGCAGAAAGAGGCGACCTGCCATTCCTCCTCGCTCCGGACCATAGTCTGAACTAGGGCCCTGCGTGAAAGGTTGTTGCCAAAAATTGCCTCCACGAGGAAACAGCGGTGCTCTGCCCGAGCGAGGCACAACTCTACCATGTCTTCGGGTGCTCAACCGTGTTCTCCGGGTGGTCCACACAATAGTGATACCCAAGCGTTACTTCCGTCTGAATCCGATGCAGGAACCGACCGAACTTGCCTTGGTGAGGTGAAGACCATGCAGGTGCAGGTAACATGAGAAAGTCAAAAATAACGTAAAATGTTTTTAAAATAACTTGGGTATCGTGTACCCTTGGCCACTTCCTACTCGACTCATTCCTCACCTTTAACATAATATCCCGAAATCTAAGTAGATAACCGGTATAGCCTGCGTGAAAAAATCCGCGGGCAATAGCTAGTTATTTATAGTAATAACAATTACAATTAATAACAATTATTTGACTGTATTTTATACGTTTAAGCGAGATGACGACAGAAAAAGTAGGTGAAATCGGAAGGTCCCAACTCGCGCGAACTCGCGAGAATTGCTTGACGAACAAGCCATATTAGGTAATCTCTGGAAGTACTGGTCTGATCGCAAAAAGTTTTTCACCGATAGAAAGCTGCTTTATTCCTAAGTGACATAGGCTATATTTTATGTGCGCGGGCGAAGCCGCGAGCAAATGCTAGTATATTATATTTGTCGACCGTGAGGTACCAATACCTTCTAAAAATATTTTTTCAAGAAAATCATCATTTACCACTATGAATTTAAAAAGGGTTTTCCGCGTGTTTCAGGCGATTATCCCACTGCCACGCATTATGCTGCATGTTGCGTGTCAACGCACCAACGCGCGTACTTGCGGAAATGCAGATCTGCATCATCGTGCGGGTTTTTTTACGTACTCACGCGCGTAGGAGCATTTTGTAAATTGACGCAGGCTCTGACTCATTTCATTCAAATCATATGACACTACAAGACTCATTGTGCCATACCTTGCGTGCCGCCCCGCACCCACGCGCGTGGCGGCATGTTTCTCCTCATGTAGGCGTGTGATCTGCATGAACGCGCGTGGATGCATTTTTGGTATGTTGGACTGTGCTTATTTTCTATACAAATGGAGATACTTACAAGCAATGTTAATAGGTACACGCATTTACGCGCTACGCTGCGTGGAACGTGGCAATGTGATAATCGCCTTAGTAAAATTCGAAGTGATTTTTTTTGTTTTCAGGATTCACAGACAGTTTGGAGATATTGGTACTTTGCTGTCGATATAAAAAAATACACCATCAATTAATATCACATGCTGCAGTGTCAAAAATAATAACAATTAATTTAGTAAAATCATGGTTACCCTAGTTCAAATGGGGGTAAGAAAGGGACACATCGACCCTTTCTCATTGTCTTTTTCAGTACATTTTTCCCCGTTTGCTTGTCAATATGAACTTAATGGCAATGAGAATAAAAAACACTATATAGTGTGTTTGCTGCGTAGGCAATCTAGATTATCCATAGGATACATAAAATCTTTGCTCTGGTGTCTGTTTGGTGTCTTGTTTGGTGTCTTGCTATATTTCACTAGGACACTATGGTGGCGCAACCAGTGGCGCTACCAGGGTGTCCCGGTGAAATATGGCTCTTAGAGTTATGAAACAAACCGTAAGGGCCTAGCAGGGTCAAAACCTACTGAAGTCACGCGAATTTACGTATAAATCAGTCATGTTGTATTCATTAGACCGACGCACAACGTGTGCGTCGAGGTGCGTCGGTATAATGGTCTACCGTCAAGATAACATATCAACATTTTCTGTATTTTTCAATTCAAATCAATTTCTTTTGAACAACTCATCGAAAGAACTTTACCATTTCAAAAATGTGTGCGATATGGGATTTGGTATATGTGGAATCCTGGAGGAGCGTTGGCCTAAAGCTGCGAAAGCAAGCGTACGTGACCCACCGCCGCGGCACGCCCCTCCTATGATGACTACCACTTCACTGCGCTCATGATTAAAAGTAACCGATTTTGAATGAACAGTGCTCCATTGGTATAATGGCTGTAAGGTGTTCCGATGCGAGGATAAACAAATAAAGAAATAATGTGGACTTTCTAGCTTTATACTTCCACCAGTAAAATAATCAATTCAACAGCCTATTATACGTAGGTTGGTTCTTGTCGATATCATTATCCTAATTCAATCGAATATAGGCTATAGGCTGGTACAAGAACAGCTCTATTTCCGTCCCACAATTCCAAATACATCCCGTACAATAAAGGCTGTCACGCACAAGTTTCTAGATGAATAATCTAAAACTCAAACACGATAGTTATAAAGGAAATTGGGACACCTTCATTAATATCTTTGAATGTTCGTATTGTTTAATATATTAATAGGTATTCTTACCGATAAACCTTTTAAAATTCAGAACTCTGCACCGTTCTGGTGTCTTTATATCGACACCGCCAACGGCCCATGCTGAAAACTAGCGATGCGAGCTCATCGCATAATTCGTATGTATCAAAACATTTATTGCTACATACGTATATGACACTGCAATAATGTCAGTAAATGCCCACCCAATAATTGCATCAGCAAACCTCCAAAAACACGTAACAAATGTTGAAAAATGGCTGAATACATGGAGAATAAAAGCAAATCAAAGCAAATCGGTCCATGTTACTTTCACCTTAAGAAAAGGTGACTGTCCTCCGGTTACATTAAACGGCGAACCAATTCCTCATGATTGTACTGCAAAATACCTTGGCATGCACTTGGATAGGAGAATGACATGGCAGAAACATTTCTGGACCAAGAGAAAAGCATTAGACGCAAAGCTTCGATCTATGTATTGGCTGATTGGTAAAAAATCCCAGTTAAACAATAAAAGTAAAATGGCAGTAAAATCATTTTAAAGCCGGTTTAATATATGGAATAGAACTTTGGGGAACAGCATGCAATAGCAATATTGAAATCTTGGATAGATTTCAGACTAAAGCTGTGAGGTCTATGTTCAACATTCCAACAATGCATCCATAACAAATATATTCTGCACGACCTGGGTCTTAACACTGTGAAACAAGAAATCGCTGCGCTTAGCTTAAACTACCAACAAAAATTAACAACACATGTTAATGCTACACTAACGGGTTCTGGAAGTATAATTTACTCAAGACAGGAAAGGCGTTTCAAATCTTATAAACCAATATCTTAAAGAATATTGAGAGTGGTCAATGGACGACTCCCTGTGCTCCACAAAACAAATGCCCAGACATAGTTCAAACAACGGAATAGCTAAATGTCTCTGCCAGATTGATGTGTTAAGCAGGATATAGAAAAATAATGCTTTTTTTTCTGTTTTCTTTTTTTTAATTCTTTTTCATTTCTCTTATCTTTCTTCGTTTCTCATGAAATTTTTATTTTTAGTGCACAATACAAAATATATTTACATAGATATCTTGAAGAATAACATATATTTCTCTGATTCTGTATCTATCTAATACTTTTGCGCATTATTAAAACTTGCGATTATCTCTTGTAGTCCTCTTAAGTAAGTGGACTGGATATCTGTGTTAATGCGACGGAATTTCGATCTGCTTATACCGGAAATTACTTATATCGCTTTTGATATAAGGTTAGTAATCAGGCTACGGGATATTTCGACGGAGTTACTGCGAGCCATGAACACAAAGGGCAAAAGCATTTGTGTCCTTGTTTTCTTATTAATCTTTTCTTTTTTTTTATCCACCTGCCATGTTTTCTCATCACACACGTTTGGTTGACTGGTAGAGAGTGTCTTAGGCATTAAGTCCGCCTTTGTACCTTTGTATTTACATGAAGTTTTAATAAATAAATGAGTTTTGGGCAGTAAAACAGCAGATTACTAACTATGACTTAGTCATATAAAAAAGTACATCCATATATTAAAAATATAAAAAAAAATACATCCATAGAAGCCTTACACATTTAGTCCAAATTCTGAATGACGACAAATTTTCTGAAAATCATCCAAATCACATCCCCTGCCCTGCCTAGGCGGAACGGGAGATAGTGTTAGACTCTTAATGACTAAAAATCCCACCCCGTTCCTTCTTGCGTTTCATACCGAGGCCGAGCAAATTTTTAATGGTTTAAAAAACACTGCCTAAAACAAGTTTTGTAAAATATTCGAGTAAATCACGGAATTACACGATATCGACATGTAAGCATGTATTCCCACAACTAAACTCATTAATATCATCATCATCATGACTAACTGACGCTAGAGCTCCAAAAACAAAAGACTAAGACCGGAGTCTGATTCTGAAGAAACAATTAAAATTAATAAAAGCCTCTTACTTTAACCAGCTTAAGCTAAGCTTGTTTGGTGCCTTGAAAAAGACTCGTTACCTTTATCTTTATTTTGGGCTAGATTTTATTCTTGCTCATTTTCTTTAATCTAGAAAAGGTCTTACTTAGGAAAAGTCTCTATAGGACATTTCGAATGTCATTGCTGAAGTTTTCGGCCTTTATTCTTTTGGCTTATTTATCTTTTTAGAGCAATGACGAAATCGCAAAAAAAAATATCAGCTGTTCAGTACATTATGCAAACATAAATGTTCTGAACACCTAATTTTTTTTCGCGATTTCATGTTTGTTCCCATAGTAAAAGTTGTTGGTTATATCATGAGCACAATCACGTGTTTAAGTATCGTACACTAATTACCAGTCACCCTATATATAGCCACCGAAGGTATAGGCTTGTAAGCGTTGAGCAATGGCTAACTCGTCGTTCGGTCGTCTGGTAAGAACCGAGACAGGATCAACACCGCGTTGTGTTACACGCGCGCCTCAAAGAGATGTCAGCAAAACAGACCTGTTAAAGCCGTCGCCTGCCAAGGCTGCAGATTGTTCTATAGAGTTAAGATAGAACTACACTGCTCACTTGTGCCACACGGCGATCTAGGCACGTCGGTCTGTGTATCTAACTACTCTTGTAGAGCTACATTTTAAACACGCCACGTGACGTCGTTTTACGTACAAATCAAACGTGTGCGTCAGTCTAATGTAGTTCTAGCTTTAAGTTAGCCCTCGCAAAAAGGGTAACTGAAAGAACAATGTGTCTTTTAGTAAGTAAAGTCAGAGACCTTCTTCCACTTCTCGCTAAGTTCTTTGAAGATTTCTTACGTGAAAAAAAGCCTTGTAACGCAAAAACAACTGGTTTTAGTCTGTAAAAGTCGGATACTTTCTCCTATTCAACCAAGTGCAGGAAAAGTTCTCACTACAAAAAAAAAACAGTGATAAAAGCTACTAGATTATTCTCGGATGTTGTTACTGTCGCAAGACTGGGCAGGATGCTTCCACTAAGTCAATCAATTTGCGGGTTTTAATTAAATTTTTCGTGCTTCCTGCGGGCTAGACACAACCTTACTGTTACTTGTTTTATCAATAAGTGAGTAAGCTATTTTTTACACCACCTGCTCGATAATGTCGTTTATAAAATGTCATACAAACCTCACTTAAAGCAAGTCATTCTATTCCTAGGGAGATAATGCAGTATGGCCGATCTCTAGGCAATGATGGGATTTGAATTTGGAACATCAAAAATCGTCAACATTGTAAATTGAAATCTATGTGCATTGAACAAGTTGACTCGAAATTCCACTAACAAAAAAAAAATAGAAAACGTGCTTACTGACAGGAGCGTTATAGAAAATTGAAACTATAGAATCTTGGAGTATTGAGTTTTGTTTTTTTGATGAACTTGTACATATAATACTTACATTTCTCTATTAAGTGATTTGGTCGACTAAATTGTCTTTTAATTATCTCACAGATGGTGTAAAAAGTAGGGGATAAAGCTGTCTTTATCTTGGGCGGCTTGAATTCCTCACTTCACACAGGTTTGTTCATCGACTCCCTCGCGATGCTCGGGAGTTAATTATATAAATCCCTAACTAACGTTCGGGATTAAAATCAGCAACCTTCGTTTCTTTCGGAATTCAAAATGCCGTCCTCGACTAAAAGACACTGCTTTATCCTCTAGTCACATAATCTACTATTATTTATTTTTGTCTGTAAGAGCTGGTCTATAAATAGAACATGTTACATAATACTCGCAGTTTCTTAAAAGTATATCTACAGAAATGACTATTGGATCGATTGCAGCTTTTTTTAAAAAGGTATTATTTCAGGAAAAAAAAAAATACCCATTTAAATAAATTTTGATACTTGATTGCGTCACTATCGTGTTTAGCTATGCGTCTGTACCAATACCGATATGTTATCAATGTAATGCGTCGATGCCCATAATTGATTTGCCTATAATTAAAATAACTAATTAGTTTAAAAAAAAAACTTGTGCATAAAAAAACAGCGAGTAAGCATATTTTTCTAGTATGCAAATTTAAATCCATGAAAAAATATATCTTGGAAATTACTATTAATAGATTACTGAAATTAAAGATATATCAGTATAAAGTTGGGGAGTTTACTATGTAATATTTATAGTACGATAAAATAAAATGGGACAAGGGCAGGAAGAAGAAGAAGAAGATTTATAGTACGATAGTTACATAATGAATTATAAATAAACGCTTTTTTACAAACAAAATAATAAAAGTAAAGAATTTCGTCGTCGATTTAAATATAAAATGTTATTGACATTTTAATACTTCATTATTAGATTTCTTTAATGTTTGAAAAAAATATTTTAATGATTTTATTAACGTTTTTCTTACTTTTATTATGATTCGTAAATGTAATTACAAAATATGTTAATACAAAAAAGATTGACGTTAAGTACTTTTATACTAAAAAACAAGCGGCAACACCATTTGTACTGAAAGTAATGAAATCACAATATCAATCAATCAAATACACTCATAATATAATTCATTTTGTTTTCAAACTTACTCAGGTCTTGTAAGTAATTGGGAAAAGCTTATGAAATTATTTAGGCTTCATTTATAGACTTTTCTAGGCGCTTAATAAATTCATTAACTATTATTTCGCTATTGTTCTTTCATCTATAATTATGATTGTAAATTTAATTTCTAATTGGTGTGTAAAAGGATGTACATTGTTCCAAGAATACCTATAATTCCTAACAACTTTCCTTTCTCTTTCAAACGAGTGTAATTCCCAGTCAGTCTCTGTTATGCCATGACGATTAATATTACTCAGGGCCAGACATTAACCGTCGCGGGGGTGGACCATGCTTTTCTCATGGTCAACTATACGTAGTTCTTTCACGCGTAAACAACCCCAATAATATTTTTGTGTACGCTCCAGATGGTTCCACAGCTAATGTTGTTATAAATAAGCACTAGAATAAATAAATTGTATTTGTATCGGTAAGTATCCTCCAACGGCTCTTCGCACTAAAAATACATTGTTAAGTTCCGACATCCACGCGAACGAAGTCACGGGCACAGCTAGTCGTATAATAATATTGTATAAGCATAAAACTGACCCAAGACCAAACCAAAAAGATATGGATGTTTTGTATGAATGATGATATTTAGAAAGAAGTTAAAAAAAAAAAACTCACAAGAGCAGTAAAAAGTAGCGTATCCAACATGAAAACAAAACTGCATTTGTATTGTGTGACTTAGATTTCTCATTTCACTGAGATTTCTATATTAACTTTCTCACTGTGCTCGGGAGTTAATTGAATAATTCCCTCGCTGGTTTTGGGATTGCAACTTAGCCACCTTTGTTTCGTTCAAAATTCAACATGCCGCTAGCGACTAAAAGATTGCTGTGTCCCCTAGTCTCATAATCTACTGTTATTTCGCTATGGCCTATATTAGCGCTTAACTAACGTCAGAAGCTAGTGCATGGTTCAAATAAGTCGTTTCATATGAAGAAGAACTGGCTAGAAACTTGAACTGAATAATATTGGATAAGGACCGAAGCCATACTGTGCGAATTCAACATACAATTGTTATTCTATTGTGGTAGCCCACGTGACTAACTCCACACGTGGATGTGGTACGGCAATAAGCAAAGCGAAGTGGATGCGATTAGTTGTTTTATATAAAGGGTGACTGAAGTGGTGATGTCGCGCGCACGTGGGACAAAGCCTACTTGTCGCATTGAATTCGCGCTGAATTGCTCTCGTAGGACGTATCTGCGCTATTTTTACGACTAAGGATAGCTTTGACACCTGGTTAAGGATGGATGAAAATGTTTATACTATCAAAAAGAACAAGATAAGACCATGAAGATTAAAATGAATTATGAGAAAAAATTTAAACTGAGAAAGGTTTTGACTTCTGCAACCAGATTTATATGTAGAAGAAATACACAAATACACTCCATTTTGGAAATTGTACTCTTCTGTTGATATTTCAAATCACACAAATGATTGAGCGCCCCGCAACTCCGTGCTTGTCACCGCGGCTCCTCCATGCAACGCCGCACGAGCCCTTCGCCCCGTCTCGCTGCCTGTTCTTGCAGCCCCAGCGAATCCGATCCAAAGGGATTTCGCTAGCGTCACCGCGAGTGCCCCTGGCGCTCCTAATCCGAGACCTGTGCCAAACAAGGCAAAGAACAAGGTTGAGAATGACGATGGTTTCGTTCTGGTGCAAAGGAGGAAGCGTCGAACGCAAACCAACAAGAATCGCTGCGGCATTACACCTACATCTCCTAGCGTGAGTCTGCGTGCCGCTCCGCCGAACACTCCGGTATACATCTCCCGCCTACATTACACTACAAAGGTGGAAGACATCGTGGAGTACGTGCGCCAAAAGACGAAGTTCGCACTGAGGGTACAGCTGCTGGAGTCGCACCGTAACGTCAATTTCAAGGCGTTCGTGGTGCGAGTCCCGAACAGATTTCTGCCCCTCGTGTTAAAGGAAGACTTTTGGCAGCAGGGCGTGGTGTTCCGTCGCTTCCGCGGACAGGTGCCACAGAACAGCACAAAGTGAATTACTGCAGTGGAAGTGCTACTAACTTAGTCATAAGTCTTATTTACTAATATTACACTGTATTTACTTTATATTTATGTTAGTCTGTAAGGTATGTATCTATGGGCCAAGATGCCTGAAAATAAATGATTTATTATTATTATTATCTCTTTTATTTTTCATTTGAACATATTATTTTACATTTTTAAACATTTCTTAAAAAAATAATAAAAAAAAACATTTAAAAATATTAAAAATAGTTGTTCGCCGGTGTCGGGAGCAGGGTCCAAGCTACCGGTGGTTAGGGCTCCAGAGACAGGAACTTCCTCACAATACGAGCCGTATCGAGGAGTACTGCCTTCTGTATCAGGCCCTCGATCCATCCGCGCAACGCCAGCTTCAACAGATGGTCGTCGAAGCTTTTGGCTATAAGGCCATTGACGCTCACGACAATCGGCACAATGACAGCCGAGTCCACATTCCACAAGTCGACAACCTCGTGTGCTAAGTCGAGATATTTTATTAGGGTTCCTTCTATTTGGCAGAATCTTGATACTCCGATTTTTATTTGGCATAACTCACATGGCATAATCTTATTTAATCGAATATTTTTAAGGCATAAAAATTATTTAGCATAACTTTTGTTTGGCAGAATATTTACGTGTCCGAATTTACAATGGCATACTTTTATCTTGGCAGAATTTTGTTTTGCATAATTACCTTTGCCATAATCAATATTATGCATAATTTTGTTTAGCATAACATTTATTTAGAGATACGATTATTTGGTATGGGTGCATATTTGAACATCAAAAATTAAAATAGATGTATCTTCTTGTAAAAATTAGTGTTCAAAACATCAAAAACTTAAAATATATGGAATAAAACTGATAATTTAAATAAAGTAAATTTATGCTGTCGAATGGTTAGATTACCTACGTGTAATGTATTTAAAATCGAATGGTCTGTAAAAGTGACATAGAATGTTCTAAATATAGCATGTATTGGTAGCATTTTCAATATTAAATTAAATTTGTGTCATAAAAAGTCAATACGTTGTGCTGCAAAATTTTGTGACAGAAACGAATCGCTGCGAAACCGACTTTACGCAGTCTTGTCTGCCCTACCCCTAGAGTGTAATTTAAACCCGCGTAGGCGCGGAGGGGTAGGGCGGCCCGCGAGCTGAGGAGCAGGTGGTTTGAAGGCCCGCCACCGCGGCTGAGGCTGGCCGGCGAAGCCGGCCAGCAAGCCGAAGCTGCGGTGGTGAGCGTTAAAACCATCTATGACGATAAGCTCGCGTGGCGCCGCCCAAACCCCGCAGCGCCGGAGCCGTGACAGAAACAATGCTTGCTGCATGTTGCATGCCTGCTGCATGTTGCATGCCTGCTTGCATGCTGCATGCATGCTGCATGTTGCATGCCTGCTTGCATGCTACATGCATGCTGCATGCATGCTGCATGTTGCATGCCTGCTTGCATGTTGTATGCCTGTTTGCATGCTACATGCATCCAAGCCGACAATATTTTTGTAATTAGCATTTAGGTTAGCGTTTTGATATTAGTAGTAATATCATGGTGTATTCTTCGTCGCATGTGTGTGGCGAAAAAAATCAGTTCTGCCTTTTAATGACTATCGATATAAAATGTATGCCAAAAGACGATTCTGACTGTGAATTTTCTGCGATATGATGGTTCTGCTTTTTAATTATTATGGATATAAACATTATGCCTAAAGATGATTCTGACTAACAAAATTATGAGTTTTGAATGTATGACAACTGAGTGTATGCGAAATGATTTTCTGCGAAATGAAGTTTATGCTATCCGTTGTTATGCAAAACAATATTATGACGTAAAAAGTTCTGCTATAAAAGGTAGACCCATTTTATTATTATTATTATTATGTCAAAGAATAAACTTGACCCCGGGATAAACGGCCATTTTCATGCTGACGTGAAATAACAAGCCAAGAGACGTGAAACGCGATGTGTCGTTTATATAAAACTGAAGAATCATTCAGCTACAATTTATTACCTTCCAAAATCAAACACACTAATTCTAGCTCGCTCACACGAGCGGCACATTTCCTGAGTCATATCGATCGACCTCATTAGCAGCTTAAATTCGAAACTAATACAACTTTGTAGTATCACATAGGTACTAATAAGTCTAATAATATTACAAAATCTGAGCTCGAGAACGCTTTCCGTTGATATTAATTTGTGCAAGTTGGTAACATCACCTGCTATCCTTAACTCCTTCCTGGTAAGGCACTTCTAGCGTGCATTAGGAACTTCCTCTTAGCTTTATGATCTATAATGCTAATGACTATAGTCATTATAATCATAACGATAAGGTGCTTATTAGCGTGTTCCATTAGGACAACCAATTTATTGAATTGTATTGCGGCCTACGTGTAGGTGCGGTGCGGCGAAGAATGAAGCGAAGCGGTCGCATACAGTTGGTTTGATTTTCCGCGCGAACTTAGTCTAGTAGTTAGTGGCATCCAAAACGATTTTTTGTGTGATCAGCACAATCATTGGTTCTGTGTAATTATATCTATAATATGTATGTATAATTTAGAAACATATAATGTAAGCATATTAAACATATTTAACAGTTGTCTAGTACTCACAACACAAGCTCTGATAATTTTGGAATTAGATATTGTTTTGTGAAAGTTGTGGAATATTAATGGCGGCTATAGGAACAATTTCGCGCGCACGTTGGGCTACGGAGACGTAGAATTTGCGGGAACCGCTTCGGATCGCTACTCGACAATCGCGTCACTTACGTAAGACACTGTATTTATATTTACTGGCTACATAGACGCTGTTTTATTTTTATATGAAATCTATTCCTTTCTTCTTTACTGTAAGGGGTACAGTAAAGTAGCCAAGTTGCTAATCTGCAATAGTTAACGCTTGTAGAAAGCTTCAAATGTACGGGAATGGCGTCATCTTATCGCTCAGTCATGTGGTCAGAAAAAAAGAATTGGCGGCAAGGTCAACTCGAAGCGTTCGCCGCAAGCGAAACGGTTGTAACTTGGCTAGGGGGGCTGGTCGGATTATTTAATAAAAGTCATTCTTCCATAGAACGTCGAGTTTGTTCCTAGAACACTCATCATCATTATTTCAGCCGAAAGAAGTCCTGTGTTTGACATAGGCCCCCCAAGTGTCGCCACAATAATCGATCGAGTGCGTCTTGCATCCATTGGAACGCATTTATAACACTATTGTATTACTGATTGCAGTCCCTGAAATCGTCCGCGTCAGACTCGTTAAACATGATAATTAAAAATCCGTATTTACTACACGCACATGTTATACAAATAATAAATTATTATTGACTAGTAACAATATTTTAATGGTTTATCTCGAAAATACTTAGCCATTTTACTAAATTGCGCCGTATGATTAGCAGCCTGAATTATATTAATTATAAGCTAGTTTGTTGACATATTATATGTATACAACTTCGAAAAGAACAAAACACCTAATGGACCTATACCTTGGATTGTTAATTCAATGTACTGCGCTCTCGACTCTTTGAGAATAGTAGTGTTGAAATGCACAGAGCAACTAAAGTAACACGGATGAGTTTTAGTCCACAAAAGTGTGACACACGCCTCTCGATCCACCCAGAGCGGGAGAAGTTCCATTTCTGACCAGGATTAAGAAATGCTTTTGAAATAGTCTTCCAATACAGAATAGACTCTACTAAACTACCCTATTTTTTTTTAAAGATTACACAATACTGAATTTTTTAATATTATCCTAAAGATCTTGAGACGATGGACAAGAAAGAAAATTTACGAAAAATTTGCCTTTACTATTTCTAAGATAATAAATAATTTATGATTTATAAGTTGTCAGGACACGCGATGTGTTAGGTCAATTATTAACCTAAATAATTCATACAAATATCCAGAAAACTTTTTCCAGGTAGGTAACTCTAATTTTTTCCTACCAGAAGTACAAACTTTAACAAAAAAAATTACCAATTTGATCCAATTGCTTTCAATTGATACTGGTAAGCGCGTGTCATTAAATATTGAATACATTTATTTCTATAGGACCTATTGTATATGTCTGTATAATAAGTCAACCGACTTGGGAATTTTGTATAATGTTTAATCATTAAAAAAATACTTATATTCGATACTTTTCATAAGGTTCTTCTGTTAGTAAACAATGATCTCTATCTCTTAATCAACCTTGATTATTGAACCCGTGTTGACTACATCAGATTTAATTAAATTCTAATAATTACCCAAGTCGTTTAACTTATAAGACAGAGTCTACTTTTCATACATTTTAGATATTGTCTTTCCTTTATTTGGTTTTTAATAAAGAGTTTTCCTTCTATCAATTTCAAAGGCGATAAAGTTCATGGCAGGCTGCGAGTGAAACAGCGTGCTCAAATAATTTTCCTTAATACTACTTCAATCTTTTTTCATCCCCACGATTCTGGAAAGAAGCCAAGATTCGCTAAAGGCACTGTTCGTGCGATTATTGACAAGCACAGAGTCCTTTCATCCATGATATTATGGTGAACGTTGCCGATTTTACGGAGAGCGAGCCGACCGGCGACTTAAAATTTAAAGCTGTTAGTGGGTACAGTATATAAAATAAGCTATACTTATAACAGAATCTAAGAGGACCTGGATTTGTCTTTTTTAATTATTGTAGATAGGCTCGCGTTTGACCACTATCTCACCTAAAAGCAAGCGATGATGTGGCCGAGATGGAGCACGCTTGCCTGAGAGAAACCTATTACTTTTTGGCCTTTCCAGCAAGTAAAATGTTTTTCTGGTTAGCTAGTAAGTACTAATATGTTTTTTTTTTCTATTTTTGTTTCGGTGGGCAAACGTCATCCAAATGACATCTCTGCCCTTGTGCCCTTGGGCGGAGCAGGAGATAGTGTTAGACTCTTACTGACTAAAAAACCCACCCCGCTCCTTCTTGCTTTTCATACCGGGGCCGAGCCTCCTTTTCGGAAACAGGTACTAATATGTGTTTGCAACTAACCATGTGATATTTCTGTACCTCATGTCAATTCCATACATTGTCTATTTGAGACTGAATATCACTTAGCCTGAACTCCATTTATAAATATTTAATGAAGTAAAAACTGCAACGTCATATAATCTGCCTCACCGAATTTCTGTCACGGGCGAGCAATCTAAAACAGACATTAGTCAAGTACGTAGGAAATATTATCGTGTAGAAGTGTGTGGATCAAAAGTAAAAGAGTTATAAGTATACATGTAAATGGGTGGAAAGGGAGAGGGAGGCCAAAGAAAAGATGGATGGATTGCGTGAAGAGCGATATGAAAGAAAAGGAAGTTAGTGATAGCATGACGAGTGACAGGGTAAAATGGAAGAAAAAAACGTGTTGCGCCGACCCCAAATAAGATGAGACAAGGGCAGGAAGAAGAAGAAGAAGTTTGTCAGTGAAAGCTCAGAAACTGTACCACGAGCTCATAGCGCAATCCATTTTGACAACCTAAACTGAACTGTTAAAGAAATGGAGCTCAACATTAGTTTCAGTAAATTAATGCGAAATCCAAAACACGTGTCTAGTATTTTTATGTAAAGAATCTTTATTCAAAATTACATAACTGTATCATGAAAAATCACAAAGTTGTAAGCTTGATAAGGCAGTAAAAATACATAGTCACCGGGCCATCCAGGTGACTGAGGAGTGGTTTTGCACTTGCATTCAGCTGTTTGCCGGCGTCTAATGCCGCTATGCTATTTGTTGTACTTAAAAAATCTTATTTGACAAGTTAGATAGAATCTCAAATAGATCAAAGTTTTCGTTAAGTGATAAGTCTACTAGGAATTGGAAGCTTAATTAAAGTTTTCCGTTTCCAGGATAAACATAATTTAATACGTCATATTCAGATTCTAACGGAAATTATGTTCTCATAGAATATATACTATTATCAAAACTCAAACTGTAATCACACCTATGAGTATATTACAAAAGTGAATGTTCATATATAAAAGGTGTAAGGGACAGTCCTCCACAAACTTTAAGGGCTTGCTCAATAGACGAAACTGAACAACCTTCCACAAGATTTTTTTTCAAGAATCGAAAAAAAAAATCAGCTTCACCGTACAAAATGATAAACTTGATTGGATGATTTTTACGGCGAGGCCGATTTTTCTTTTCGTTTCTTGAAAAAAAATTTTCGAATTAAAGAAAATTAAAATCGAATTTCTTTCGACGATCGCCTCGAGTCGACAACGCCTCCGATTTATCTGTTCTGACCACGTGACTGAGCGTTGAATTAACGTCATTCTCATACATTTATAGTTTTCTACTAGCGTTAACGATGGGCCAAAAGGTTCTAAAGCGCGCGCCGGAAAACGCAGTGTTGAAACACCTCCCACAAGGTGAGCCAACGACCTGGCGAGAGTCGCGGAAAAGCGGTAGATACGAGACTCATAGGATTGGTGGTTGTGGCGATTCTTGGGGGAGGCCTATGTCTAAAGCCGTGTACGCACGTACGAACACGAACATAGCGAACAAAAACACTCTTCTTCTTCTTATCGTATCGATGACAAAATTAGTTAACCATTCAATCGTGATAATGACAGACACAATTGAAAGACAATAGGTGCGCGAACGCCGGCGTTCGCTTGGGGTTTAATGAATTAAATTCCTTGCCTGGCCCAGAATTCGGCCACGACAATGCCGTCCACTAGGTCCCTACGTGAGCAGGAAACAGGGCACGTGGTGCATGACGGAAGGTGGGACATGGTCTGCGGAGAAACGCCGCATAAACACTGATGATCGGAACCATCCGAGAACCCCCACTTGTGGAGATTGTCTTTACAGAAACACTAAACTTGAACATTTGGTTTGTACGTATGGACGGCATATTTGAAGACGAACCTGAAAATAGTTCGAATCAAGTTCACGAAAAACCGTCGTGAACGCTCTTAATAGCCCTGGCGGCGTCGTTGGAAGTGGCCGATTTTGAAGTAGCGAAAAGTTTTTTGGTGTTCGCATTGGTTCATGAAGAAAACTGACCATACGGAACATACAAATAGATCGCCGTAAACAAGTTTGACGAACACAGTGTTTGATGTTCGTTCATCATCATCATCATTTCAGCCGATACACGTCCACTGTTAGACATAGGCCTCCCCCAAGTGTCGCCACATCGAACGTTCCTGTGCGTCCCGCATCCATCGGTCGATTGATGTTCGTTAGTGGTACACATGTGCAAACCAAGTTGTTGCGTATCATGCAACGCAACAAATTTGTTCGTACGTGCGTACACGGCTTAACAATGGACGTCTTTCGGCTGAAATGATGATGATGATGATGTTAATGATTGTAGATTATCAACTTGGCTATGCTCTCTGTTTAATCGAGTTCAGCGCAGTACAGATATACACAGATGGCTCTCGACTCCATGTCGACAAGTTGCAACCTGCATAGTTCCTGTATAGGTTTGATTTCAACAAGAACTACATTAGATCGACGCACACGTAAAACACGCCTGATTTGTACGTAGAACGAAATTACGTGGCGTCGCGTGGCGTAGATCTAATGTAGCTACAAGTCTAGTTTCCATATAGAATGTATGGAGACCGACGCACCCAGATTAGCGTACACAGACCACGTGTGCGCATTGTTGTTCTAGCATTATTATCGTGTATCCATCATTCACGCAAGGATTGAAAGAGTTCGGACGTGCTTTAGTTGCAAAAGAGACAGAATAATTTGCAACTGACCACACATTTCTTAACCACGATATTTTATGACGCTTACGCACTTTACTTAGTTCATCTTGGACATCATTGACATCAGTGAACGAAAAATCGTGAGAAAACGTGGATCTAAATTAAAACAATAGCGTAACAAGCATAATCAGCTTTATAATGTTCCCACTGCTGGGACATAGGACTTCGCTCTATGGGAAGAAATGGGCCGTACACCAACACACGGGCCCAGTGCGGCTTGGTGGATATCAAATGTAGATACAATACGATAAGATTTTTGCTTCAAGGTTACGTTTTCCTCACGATGTTTTCCTTCACCGTTTTTGTGAGCACTAGTGATGAAATAAATTACACAAAGTAAAAGCGTCAGTCTTGGTTTAGTAGAATAAATAGGTTAAAGTATTTCGTTGTTTATTTTGCTTGTTTGTAAAGGTACTAAACCTATTAGGAAAATGATTTCACCGGTAGAAAACTGTACTGTTGCTCAGTGCTATATGCCTTTTTGTTCTGTTTCATTTATAACAAGTTTTAGTACTTTAATACGTCTTAAAATTTAAGTTTCAGTATTTAACTCACTTTGATTTTAATTTTAAATTCGTATTTTAATTTTTATAGCGGAGTTAGATATCGTTTGATACAGGACCAATTCTACCACACGAGAGTTATGACACGCAGTTTCGCGCTAAATACTATTTCTACTTTTGTCAAGAAAAAAAAAAAATTAAGCGACAGTTATATTGATATCATTTACATTGTCAATAGATTTTAGAATTTGATTGATAAATTAACGTTTAAACCTAACTGAATTGCTTTTTATTATATTTTGAATTATCATTTTGGCGCTTTTATATACTAACAGTAGCTTTAAACAACGGATGTTTTGTACAATTTCAACGCGAGTCCAGTTAACCAATAAAAATATAGAAAACAAATTGTGTGGTCAAGTGGACCCGCGGAACCAAAATCGCGAGAGTAAAATTGGTCACAAATCCCTCTACAAAAATCCCTACGAAAAAATCATCACCATTTCAGGAAAAAAACATCCACTGTTCGACATAAGCGTCCCCTAAGCGTTGCCATAACTGTTGATTCTGTGCGTCTCGTATATCGCTCAGTTGGCTACGGAACCCTAAAAATGTACCGCAAATTCATGAATTCCTATAAACTAATTACGTATAACAAACGCAATAAGTAACAACATAAATCAAAAAGAAGATACACACAAGAAACAAAGAAAATAGCGTTCAATATTACTGTCATATCAGTGATAACACGATATTAATGTTTATATGTAAGAAAACACGTGAATAACGACGTCTTCTTAGAAATGTATTTTATTTAGGAGGACATTGACTTTGGCCTTTTCAAAGAATACCTGTGGTTAGAAATAGGAATATAATATAATAATTATTTATTTTTTATTATTTATTTTATCTTTATTCCAAAAAGGTAAGTAACTTATAAGCTAAGCCCCACAAAACCGTTGCAA
This sequence comes from Mythimna albipuncta, assembly GCA_929112965.1. NCBI lineage: Eukaryota > Metazoa > Arthropoda > Insecta > Lepidoptera > Noctuidae > Mythimna > Mythimna albipuncta. Next base: position 6,402,588 of record OV815972.1, read on the forward strand.
TGGGCTGTGGGGTCGATGAGTCTCTTAACATACTTAAATGTACTTATAACTAAATATTATTTGAACTTACTCTTAAATATAACTTAAAACATTTCTAAGTAATATGATTTTAATTTACATCTAACGTGTTTGTTTCACTCCTTATGACTGCCGGCAGACTGTTCAATAGATATGGTATTCTAAGTTAAGCTATGCTTTTGGGTACTGTGATGGTTAACTAATAAAATATATCTGTGTTTGAAAGTGATCGGTAGAATTTTGCATATAATATCATATAATACAATATAATGTAATGTTATGTAATATAATATAATGTAATGTTATGTAATATAATATAATATAATATAATATAATATAATATAATATAATATAATATAATATAATATAATATAATATAATATAATATAATATAATATAATATAATATAATATAATATAATATAATATAATATAATATAATATAATATAATATAATATAATATAATATATATAATATAATATAATATTCCATAACTATCACACAACGCCGTCTAGTCCCAAGCTAAGCAGAACTTGTGTTATGAGTACTAGACAACTGACAACTGATAAACATACATAAATAATTCTAAAAGCGGCGACAGTCGTTGTAGTACAAATCGGAGAGCATTTACTTTTCAACCTCTTTCATTTTATCAGTGGGCTAAATAAAATAGATATTAATTGTGCCTGTACAAAATACCTATAGTGGGATGGGCGCAGAGGGAGAGGGAGGCCAAAGAAAAGATGAATAGATTGTGTGAAGAGTGAAAGTTAGTGATAGCATGACGAGAGACAGTACAGAATAGAAGAAAAAAACATGTTACACCGTCCCCAAACAAGACGGGCCTGCCCTTGTGGCAGGAAGATGGTGATTATGATAAGATGTCGGTACTAATTTGAAATAATTTTAAAAATATCTTTATCAACCACGAAGTTATAAAGCTTCAAAGAATAGTTAGAGAAGTCAAAATCCATCACAGCCATGCATATGGCAGCCATACAAAAAAAAAATCAAAGAAGATAGGAAAATTTGTTTAATATTGTTTATAAGTCATGGAAAAACAATTTTCGATAAATTTAGATTTGGTTTTCTTTGCACATTATTATCAATTAAGATTTTTTAATCGTGCGTATTCCTTATTATCTCTAAGTTTTATATTTTACTTTTCTGTGGAATAAAACAAAGGTGAAGTATATAGGTTACATTGCTAGTACCATGCAATCATATTTAGTGATTTTCTGTCTAATTTTTCATGTATGTACCAACGTAAACCATGCTAGATATCAATCTAACAAAATAATGCAAAGCAAACACACAGAACGAAGATATATATACCAAAAATTAATTCTCAATACAAGATGGCGGTACTGACATCATACACAACTTTAGCAATTTCGTTCAAAATTCCATCTAAAATTTCCAAAGCGGTATGACATATTTTTGCAGAGTTTGTGCAAAGTTGCGCAAAAATACGTTATCCCATCTCCTACGATTATCCAAGTTCGCTTGTTAGTATTCAGTACGTGTTTCATTCGGAATCAACTTTTAAAGTATTCTTAGCGGAATCTAAAATCCTGGTCACACAAATCCGATTTTAACGGAACAAAAAAAAATAGTTGACAAAAACTTTCATCCGCGTTAAAAATGCATTTTAAAACCCCGGAAGTACTACTTTTAATCCGCTTTCGAAACTTTAACCAAAAGCGACTTTATAGTTTTAAAATCCTAAAAGCCGAAGGCTAACAAAACTTGTAGAGACATCGACTACCATCTATTATAAATAATATTATATCCAGTAGCTGTCTCATTTAATTAGGTAGATACTGTTAATGGACTTTTTTTGCTTTTTCGTGACTTGCTATGTGTGAAACCAAATATTTTGTTTTATTTATGACAGCCATTTATTAAAAGTTGACCTGGCCTTTCGTGAGATACCTATATTTTTATTTGAAAAATAATATTTTGGGTTTATCTGCGCACAGCTCCTGTACGTGTAATTACACGGTGTTACAATATATCCTATTTGACCGGACGACATTGTTGGTATAAAATCGATATTCATACGAGTTGTGTTAACTACCTCCAATTTCGTTTGATCGGAATATGTTTTTAAAGTGAGCTACGATTGAACAATGTGAGTGTCATGATTTAGGATCATGGTGTGTTCTCTTGTAATATCGTCACCCGATAAATGCTGTTACTAGCAATTAATATTTTTCTAGGGCGGCCGTTTTTCATTTGGGCGTTACAATTATGTTCCTGTAGTTGCGTTAGCTGTAGCTTTATTAATGAATCAGTAAGTGTTTATATTGCTCTGGGCTTATTCTTTAAGTTAGTAGTGGCTCTAAAGCCCTAAGGTACGAAGGTAGCAAGGGTATTTTTTCCCTTTTTTGCACTTACGCAAAACAAAATACGTGATTATCTTCTAAACGATAAACGACACAGATACGACGATTAGAGAGAACTTATTCGAAATAATGTTATGAACACGTTGGTAATATCAGTGTAGATACGCCAGTTTGTGAGATACGACAGTTAGCGGGGAGGAGATTTCTGATAAAAAACTGCATTGAGTACAAAGAGCTTTCTGATGTTTCTCGACATTCTATACCTAACATTATTGAATGCTGTGGCATAGAACTAATAAACCAAAATCTGATTATTGTTTGTATTTATAGGCCACCAAAGTTAAATAATTTATTACTTTTTTATGAAAAGCTGGAAATTGTTTTGAAAAAGCTTTATGATAAATCAGATAAGAAAATAGTCATATGTGGGGACTTCAATATAGACACGCTTAAAAGAAATAGCCTTACTCTTGACTTTGAGCACTTTCTATTGGGCTACAACCTTAAATTAGAATTGCGACAACCTACCAGGCTAGCCAGCAATACATGTTTAGATAATTTTGCATGTAGCTCTCAATTAAAATGTAAATCTGAAATTCTAGATTTTGCATTGTCTGATCACACTGCTCAGCTATTAGAAGTTAAAGTAATGAAATCGTATAGAATAAATTCTTGGCGGATTAAAAAACGCGACCTAACTTGTGAAAATATGACTAGGTTCAAAAACCATCTTAAATGTCTCTCCTTTTCTGAAATCTACCAAACCGAAAATGCAAATGAAGCATATGATTATTTTATAGAACACTTTCGCTGGCTGTACGATCTCTGCTTCCCCTACAAATTAATAACAGTCAAGCCAAATAAAAGGATTAAATGGGTTTCACATGGTATCCGAGTGTGTAGTAGAAGACAAAGACATTTACTATGGAAATACAGAAAGGAACCATCAAATTATAATAAAAATTACTTTAAAAATTACTCACGCAGGTTTCGTAAAATTATTAAGCTAACACAAAGAGCGCAAAATAATTATTTTATTAACACTTCAAGCAATAAATCTAAAGCATCTTGGCAGGTTATAAATAACAAAAAACGAATCACCGAGCCTATTTCCCAAATTAAAATACAGAATACTACCATTACTAATCCGACTGAAATCGCAAACGCTTTTAATAACTTTTTTGTTGACCAAACACAAAACAATATGACGACAACATCGGGCTTTTTAAATTTGACAAGTAATCCTAACTCAATTTTTATGCAACCTGTATTACCGCAAGACATCATGAGAGCGATTCTATCTTTAAAAAATAAAAATAGCACTGGATATGATGACATATCAACAAAGGTTGTAAAATTCGTATCAGGCGACATTGCCTCACATTTAAGTCATATACTTAATTTAAGTATAAGCTCTGGTGTATTTCCTGATAGTTTAAAAACTGTTATAGTTAAACCACTTTATAAAAAAAACAATAAGGAAGAACTAACAAATTACAGACCAATAGCTTTGATACCCATTTTTTCAAAAGTTATAGAAAAAGTTATCTATGATTCGATTAATAATTTTTTATCCAAATATGATATTTTAAGTCCGGAACAAAAGGGTTTCAGGAAAAACAAAGGTATAAATACAGCCGTTTACGATATGTTAAATGTTATAATGCATAATGTTGATAAAAAAGTACCCACTTGCGCAATATTTACAGACATGACGCGGGCATTTGATTGTGTTGATCATAGAACTCTATTACACAAGCTAAATGTCATAGGTATCAGAGGAAATGTACTGGATTTAATAAAATCATACCTTAGCAATCGTAAACAGTACACAGAGATCACTAGAATATGTTTAAAAACTAAATGTGAGAAAAAATATCTGTCTGAAGCTAGAATTGTTAAGTATGGCGTACCACAGGGCAGCGTGCTGGGCCCTTTATTATTTTTGCTATACATAAATGACTTACCACGTCACATTGATCATCCTATGGTCCTTTTCGCTGACGATAGCACTGCTTTGATTAAATGTATTGACAAAACAACATATGAACAGGACATAAATAATACCTTAATTAATATTATACGCTGGCTTGACGAAAATAACTTATTAATTAATATAACAAAGACAAATATTATGCACTTTCATCAACGGATTCCCCCAGACAACTTAAATTTACATTATAAAGGACAAAAAGTCGACCAAGTATTAGTTGCTAAATTTTTAGGTATAATGATAGATAGCCAACTAACTTGGAAGCCACAGGCAGAAGAAGTGTGCAAAAAACTAAGTACAGCTGCATATGTTCTCTTTAACCTTTCTAAGAAGGTTAATATGGCCACAAGGTTAGTTGCATACCATGGTTTCGTTGCGTCTGTTTTGAGGTACGGCGTAATTTTTTGGGGAAATAGTAGTCTGAGAGAACGGGTGTTCAAGGCTCAAAAACGCTGTTTAAGGGCAATGTGTAATGGGGTGCCACGACAGAAAACCTCCACGAGTGCCCGCAGGCTGTAGTTCGCTTGCGGATACGTCCGGAGCGAAGGCCAGTCTGTGGGACGGTGCACCCTGGGAGGCGGCCAACGACCCCCTTGGGTATTGCTACCTAAGGGGCCTCGATGGCCGTCTGCGAATGTTCTGTCTGTCGGAACACTTCAACGCGTGTCCCTCTGCTATAGCAGAGGGCACAGTGGCGAAGTAAGAACGGGCTCGGCGTGCACTCACACTGCCGCCGGGCAGGCAGGAGGAAGGCTTGCTCCTCCTTCTGCCACCGTTAGTCTCGTAGCCCCAGAGATTGTCCAAGGTCATGTTTCTGACTTTTGATGGGAACGAGGGTCTTGGCTTAACCGCCCGGGCCGCGAGGAAGACAACCTCTATAAAAAATTACCCCAAACCTCCAAGCGGCGGCGCACCGTGAGGGAGGTTGTTAGCTTGACTAATGGGTAGCTAAATTAGTCTCTAGTGCGAACCACGTATTTGAGCCAGTACAACATGAAAAATACTCGTGGGAACAACTATGGAACCAAATAAATTTTTCACAAAACCATCGGAGAGTGATGCGCGGTCGGAGTCCGACGCGGCATCCGGAAGGAGCTCGGAGGGCTCGGAGAGGGAAGTGGCTGGGGGAGACCCCGGTAGAGGTTTGGAGGCAGAGGCTGTGAGAGACCCTGTTAGTGACCGACGTCTCTACAGGAAGCGCTCTAACTCGAGGGATGGACCATCGTCTTCCGACACAGAGGGAGAAATACGCTCGGCGCCAAAAATCGCAACGAGCAGCCGCGGTGTGGGTCGAGCCCGTGGTAAAGGCAGGCTAAAGGCCAAAAACTCCGCCCAGCTAGCCGACAGGCTTGCCGCGGAGGGGCGCCACCCTAGAGCGACCAGCCCTCGGACGGACCACTCGGAGCCATCCGGCAGCGAGAGGCAGGCGAAGGAGGACTCGGACGGGGAGTCCATACGAAAGCTGGCCGTCACCCTTTTGCGGGACATGAGCCGCAAAAGGGAAAGGACGTCCAAAGAGAGGACGGCGCAGCGCCATGCCAAGTCTCTCAAGGAGGCTTTTGACGCCTCCCTCAAAAAGAGGGTGGCAAAGCTCCGAAGCGAGCTCCAGGCCGAGCTCCGGGCGGAGATTCGGGCGGAGCTCGCAAGAGCAGGCCACCAGGAGCCGACGGAGGAGGGGCGCAAGCAGGGGCACGGGCAAAGCCGGCCCCACGCCCAGCACGAGCCGGAAAATCAGCTGCTGACACTAGTGCAGCAGGAGCTGGCTGCCTTTCGGCAGCAGCAGCAGCAGCAGCAGGAGCAGTTCCAGCTGCGGATGCAGCAGCAGCTGTCCGTGCTGGAGGGGATCGTGCTGCGCCCCCCGCTCGCGGCCTCCGGCCAGCGAAAGACGACGTCTTACGCCGCTGCTGCGGCCGCGGCTTCTGAGCCCAAGGCGGGCCCGTCGGGGCAAGCAGGGCGCGGGGCCGCGGCGTCAGAGCCTGCGAGGCCAACCCCGACGGCTACGCGGCAGCGGCGGCGGGGGAAGCCAGCAGCTCCTCCCTCGAAGGCTAGGGCGACGCCTAAACCGGCAGGACCTCCTGCCGCGGTGGCGACTAGGCCGCGTCAACCGCCTCCCCCCGAAGAACCCTCGGCTGGCGCCGAATGGACGGTTGTCGGCGCCGCGAGAAAGGCGGGCAAGGCGGCCAGGACGGCCAAGAAGCGCGCAAGGCGCCAAGAGCGCAAGAAGCGGGCCATGGCGGCGAGACTTCGCGCCCCGAACTCCGAGGCTGTGGTGATAACACTGCAGCCAGAAGCGGAGAAGAAGGGCGTGACGTATGACGCCGTTATGGAGAAGGCGAAGCAGGCGGTGCTGCCCCACCTTGAGGAGCTCGGAGCCGCTGGGGGCTTTCGCATGAGGCGCACGGTCACCGGGGCTCGAATCCTGGAGGTCCCCGGTGCGACTAGCGGCCCTGCGGCAGATGCCCTGGCCGCTAGAATCAGGGCGTCTCTCGATGCGGAGGTGGCCCGAGTATCCAGGCCCACAAAGTGCATAGACATGCGCATCATGGGCCTGGACGACTCAGTCAAGGTGGACGAGGTGGTGGCCGCCATTGTCGGGGCGGGCGGGTGCACGACCGATCAGGTCCGGGTGGGCACCATCCGCGCTGACGGCACGGGTATGCGAGCGGTGACAGCTAGCTGCCCCGTGGCGGCGGCCAGAACCATCACCGGGGAGGGCCGACGGCTGTTGGTAGGCTGGGTCTCCGCGCAGGTCAAACTGCTGGAGCCCAGACCTCTGCGGTGCTTCCGGTGCCAAGTGGGGCACCACGTAGGCGCCCACTGCGCCGCGGAGGTGGACCGCAGCGACCGCTGCCACCACTGTGGCCAGCCCGGTCACAAGGCCGCAGAATGCCGTGCTCCGCCGCACTGCTACGCATGTGCGGCGGCAGGCAAGCCGGCCAACCACCGGGCTGGGGGCAGGTCCTGCGACCCCCCCGCCAAGGACAAGGGCAGGGCCCGTAGGCCCATCCCCGCCGACGTCCTCACCGCCGCAGCTGCCTCCTTGGCCGCCGCCGCTATCGCCGCCGCACCCGCCGCTATCGCCGCCGCACCCGCCGCTGTCGTCGCCGCACCCGCCGCTGTCGTCGCCGCACCCGCCGCTGTCGTCGCCGCACCCGCCGCAGTCGCCGCCGCACCCGCCGCGGCAGTGCCCCCTAGAAGGGCTCGGGAGGAGACGATGGACTGCCAATAACGGCCCCATTTCGTCTCCTCCAGGCGAATATCAACCACTGCGCCCCCGCTCAGGATCTGTTGCTCCAGAGCATGGCGCAGTGGTCGATAAATGTCGCCGTCGTCTCCGAGCCGTACTACGTCCACCCCCGTGGAGACTGGGTTCAGGACCTAGACGGCTCGGTGACGTTAATCTCGTCGGCCGCCGCCGGTACCCCGCCCCTCGAGGCTGTTGCGAGGGGACGGGGCTGCGTGGCAGCACGGTTCGGGGACATTGCAGTGGTAGGTGTCTACCTGTCCCCGAGCAGATCTCTCGACGAACTCCAGGTCTCCCTTATGGAGCTAAATGTCGTCGTCGCTGGGTTCGGTTCCCTCCCCGTGGTCGTTTGCGGGGACTTCAACGCCTGGAATACGGCTTGGGGTTCCCGGTACACAAACCCACGGGGTCAGATGGTGGAGGACTGGGCTTTGGAGCTGGGCCTGATCGTCCTGAACCGGGGTTCTGTCCCCACGTTGGCGCGGATGCGGGGTGAATCAGTGGTGGACATCTCGTTCGCCAGCCCCGCTCTGTTGCCGCGTGTCGTCGACTGGCGCGTTATGGAGGAGGTGGAGACGTACTCCGACCACCGGTACATCCGGTTGGACGTCTCCGCCGAAACCTCGGCCGCGCCGGTCCGACAGAGCCCTTGCGGTCCGCGGTGGGCGCTTAAGCAGATGGACCGGGAGGTTCTCCTGGAAGCCGCGACGGTACAGGCCTGGGTGCAAGCACCGGACAGGCCTGTCGACATAGACGTCGAGGCGGAGTGGTTCCGGGAGGCCATGTCGCAAATCTGCGACGCGGCAATGCCCCGAGTCCGTCCAGGGCGAGCTAAGCGCCAGGTGTGCTGGTGGTCGCCGGAGATTGCTGCACTGCGCAACGCATGCAGTCACGCGCGGCGCCGGTACGCCAGACACTGCAGGCGCCGCATCCGCCCGGCGGATGCGGAGGCCAGAGAGGCGGAGCTGTATGAGGGATACAGAGCGGCAAAACGCACCCTCCGAACGGATATCAAGCGGGCCAAACTGGAGGCCCGCAACGTGTGGCTGGGGTCTCTGAACGTGGACCCATGGGGGCGCCCGTACAAATTGGTACGGGAAAAGCTCCGTCCCTGGGCTCCCCCACTGACTCAGAGTCTCCGGCCCCAGATCGTAGAGGGTGCGGTGAACGCTCTGTTCCCTGCGCGGGGGGAACACTCCCCCCCGCCCATGGCTCCGCCTCCACTGCCAGCGGTGTCTGACGCGGACCGCAACAGCGACGATGACGACAATGCTCCAGAGGTGACCGAGGTAGAGTTGAGAGTGGCGGTGCGAAGGCTGAGTGCCAAAAACACCGCCCCAGGACCCGACGGCTTGCCTGGAAAGGCCTGGGTCCTGGCCATGGAGGCTCTCGGGCCTCGACTGAGAGGGCTCTTCAGCGCATGCATGGAGAGGGGCCAGTTCCCACTTTGCTGGAAGACGGGGAAACTGGTCCTCATAGCGAAGCCAGGGCGCCCTGCGGACTCTCCGTCCGCGTACCGGCCCATTGTGCTGCTCGACGAGGTGGGCAAGCTCTTTGAGAGAGTCATTGCAAACCGCCTCGTCGGGCGCCTAACACGCGTGGGGCCGGACCTTTCGGACGGACAGTTCGGCTTTCGCAGGATGCGCTCTACAGTGGACGCCATCATGCGCGTGCGAGCCCTCACGACGGGGGATGCGGTGTCCCGGGGCAGGTGTGTCGTGGCAGTGTCCTTGGACATTGCCAACGCGTTCAACTCCCTGCCCTGGAGTACGATCCGGAGGGCACTCCGGTACCACCGGGTGCCCGAGTACCTCTGTCGAGTGGTCGAGGCCTATCTGTCGGAGAGACTTATAGTCTACCCCGGTCACCAGGGAGACTGGAAACGTCGAGAGATGTCGTGCGGTGTTCCGCAGGGGTCGGTACTAGGGCCACCCTTGTGGAACATCGGGTACGACTACGTGCTGCGCGGCGACTTCCCTGACGGGGTCAGCGTGGTTTGCTACGCAGACGATACGCTGGTCCTAGCGCGGGGAGAGTCGTACCAGGCGGCGGTCGCTCTAGCGACACGCGGGGTTGCGATGGTCGTTGATCGGATCCAGGAGTTGGGACTCAAGGTGGCGCTTCACAAATCCGAGGCGATGTGTTTTCACGGTCGCCGGTCTCGGAACGCGCCGCCATTGAGCTCCCAACTAACGGTAGGAGGAGTTCACATCGGTGTCGGGTCGACGATGAAGTACCTGGGACTCGTCCTCGACAGCCGGTGGAATTTCGTGGAGCACTTCCGACGTCTGGCTCCCAAACTCAGCCGGGCTGGGGCTGCGCTCAAGCGGCTCCTGCCCAACCTTGGGGGTCCAGACGCCTCCTGCCGGAGGCTCTACGCGGGGATCGTTCGGTCCATGGCCCTCTACGGGGCGCCGGTGTGGGCGCCGTCGCTGAAAAAGCAACCGGCGGCCATACTGAACGCCTGCCAGAGGGTCATGGCGATAAGGATGGTGCGGGGATACTGCACGGTCTCCCGCGAAGCGGCGAGCCTTCTGGCTGGCCTACCACCGTGGGATCTGGAGGCAACAGTCCTTGCACACATGCACGATATGCGCGTGGAGATGCAACGCCGGGGTGAAAGTCCGCTGCCGCGACAGGTCACGGCATGGCGGACAGAGCTCCGGCGGGATCTCATGGTGAAATGGCGTCAACGACTATCGCAACCCAGTGCTGGGCACGCCACAATCATGGCGGTAAGTCCCCTCTTTGAGGCGTGGCTGGAAAGGCCTCACGGCGTCCTTACCTTCCGCATGACGCAGGTCCTCACCGGACATGGTTCGTTCGGGAGTTTCCTACACCGGATTCATGCGGAAGTGACGCCCGGGTGTCGCCACTGTGCGGAACGCCCGGAGGACACGGTGGAGCACACAGTCGAGGTGTGCCCTGCTTGGGCGGAGCATCGCCGTGCCCTCGTGGGGGCGATCGGCGGCGGAGACCTCTCGCGCCGGGCCTTGGTTGAGGCCATGGTCCGGAGCGAGGAGGAGTGGCAGGCGGTCGCCGACTTCTGCGAAGCAGTAATGCTCGCAAAGGAGGAGGCCGAACGCATCAGGCAACGGCGTTATCGCCGCCGCCGTCGCCGGGATTCTGATCCCGATTTCCGGCCACCGTAGACGCGGGCTTGCGGACAGTGAGCAATGGGTAGCTCGCTGTCCGGCCGTCTGGTAACTGTCCCGACCAAGCGCAAGTCGTCGACGGCGCGCACTGTTCCCGCGCGCCTCAAGGAGTTGTCAGCAACAGCAGGGACCCAGCCGGGTCGAAGTCTACTGGGGCCAGGGTTATCCGAAAGGGCGCTCGAGCCCCGGTATGAAGGCTAGAAGGAACGGGGTGGGTCTTTTAGTCAGTAAGAGTCTGACACTATCTCCCGCTCCGCCCAAGGGCGGGGGATGTCAATGCATGATTTTTCCCACCATAAAAAAAAAAAAAAAAAAAAAAAGGGCAATGTGTAATTTAATAGTGACAGACAGCTGCGTACCTGTATTTAAGTCCCTAAAACTACTAACATTCCCATCACTATATGTTTTCGAGATTGCTGTTTTTGTAAAATCAAATATGCATCTATTTAATAAAATGTCCGAAAATAGTAATAGGCCAATTAGGAGGCAATATAAAAATAGGTTGCTTGCTAATGGTTTCGGCACTGCCTTACTAAAGAAAAGTGTGTTATGTATGGGTCCGACCATATTTAACAAAATACCCGATGAGATAAAAAATGAAGCTCTTCCTCTTTTTAAAAAGAAATTGACTGAATTATTAATTAATAAATGTTATTACTCAATTAACGAATTTTTGATGGATAATAATTTAAATTAATCTGACATTTTATTACCTATTATTATTTTTATTTATTTTTTCATTCTTGTATTGTTGACTTATAATTAATTAATTTCATTTTGACATTTTATTTGATAATAATTGAATTGATTTGATATTATATAAGCTTGACTGTGTCTTATTTAGCCTTAAGCATATTGTATTAACAGTGTTTTGCATGCCTTAGTTAAGGTAGTTAGTATGGATCATAAACTTGAAAAATACCTATAACCTGTACCTACTTTCTGTGCAAAATAAAATCTATTCTATTCTATTCTATTCTATTCTATTCTATTCTATTCTAAATAGAGGGCGACGATATTCTAAGGCCCACTGTCCACGGACGCGTTGTTTCATAGACGCATATTTATCGTTATACGCTTGGTGTACACTTACAGCTTACATACAAAAATATGAAACTATCTACGAAACGGCAACAACACGACGGCACCAAAGAGCAAGTGTACGTCTAGCGTATAGTGACGAATACGCGCCTGTAAAGCTACGTGTCCACGGACAGTAGGTCTCAACAACCTAAATGCCTTCTATACTTAAGACTGTGTACTTAGATACGTGTTTTATCCTTTATCTAGGTTATTTTCAGCAAACTGAAGTCCTTTTTTTGTTTTACTGGTCCTTAGATTAAAATTTTCAAGCTACAAAACATAAAAGACCTGTAAATCTTAGTCGACTTCTATTATAATTCCCGCCCGTTTCCTAAAGCTTTCTTTAAGATTTATGTGAAAAGATTTCTGATAATATTTTTTTTTAACATTTTCTAACAGTATGGAACTTCAACTACTATCAAATTAATTATAGACTATCATTTCTTATCGCAACCTATTAAACTAAAGCAGTTAAGTAAGCTTTCAGAACACTATTATTACCTTCATATTATCCTATCTCGGTAATATATAACAAAGAATGGCTCTTCCAATAATGTCTGAATAATTTTCTATGCTAAACTTTTATCGCCATCGAAGTGGAAACTTGTGAATTAGATGAGAAATGTTTTGAAATAAAACGTGATTTCAAGGATTTTTTTTTTTTGTTACAGATATTTTTACAATAATGGAGCAAATCACCAAATACTTGATCATCATCGCATCACTAATGACAGTCAAGTTCACAGTGACGGGAAGTATGAATGAAGATACTCAACCTAGAATGGAAAGACTTTATTATTCACCTGTCTTTATAAATGTTTGCGACATCGTCGACCGTCGGTCTAAAGTGCACTGTTATTGTGACAGTAACAAGCCAAAAATGGCGACCCGAGCAGACTGTTGGGTATTTAGTGGAGGAATAACTGAAGAAGATCTCATCTGGCCCAGTTTTTCATCGCAGTCTGAAATAGAACATTTAATGTTTAACGTTAGATCAGACGATGCACTAACTTTTATACCGGCGAAGGCTATAGTAAGACTGGACAAACTAAAACATATCTCTATACAATTTGGAACAATCAAAAAAATTCCACCATATGCATTCACGAACTCCTCAACAGTTAGACAAATAGTTCTGAAATCGAATAAGATCAGTACATTAGAGAAGCACTCGTTCTCGCAAATGATGATGCTATCGAACTTAAGCTTGGACGAAAATCAAATATCAGAATTAAAAAGAGATGTATTTTTTGGATTACCAAACCTTCACGGTTTACATTTATCGAATAACAATCTTAGTTTGATACATGAAGGTTGTTTTAAACACTTGAATAATTTAATAGAACTCAATTTGGACTATAATTACATATCAGTAGTGACTAGGGAAATGTTTGAGGGTTTGGAAAATCTTTCTCGATTAAATATGAGAAATAATAAACTGACGATGGTTGGAAACTTGGCTTTTAGTGAGTTATGGGACTTGAAAGAGCTGATGTTAGATAACAACGCAATAGAGTTCATGTCAGAGAGAGCATTCGGCGGCCTCACGCAGCTGAGAAAATTGACGTTGTCCGGTAATAAGCTGGCGACACTCTACGAAGATATATTGGAGGATATAAGGAGCCTCGTAGTATTAGATCTGAGGTACAATATGTTGGAAGTGATATCGTACGAAACTGTTCGACCGGTGGTGGAGAATGACAAATCTGCTTCAACTGCAGTTTATTTGGAAGGTGAGTTAGAACTTTTGTTATTTATGGCCTTAATACCGACTATTAAACCGAATATACGAGCGGTTACGTCACATGACTTTCCATCCGTGAACACCCGGTGCGTATGGGGTTTTGAATATTTTATTCTCTGAATACCGTCTAATGCAAAATCCGATTACTTTGGTATCTTTCTTTTTTGTTTTTGTTCAAATCTCCTTGTGAATAAGAAAATATAGTAGTAGGTTTTTGTATATTATTCAAGGAGTGGTTTCTCTTTGCTCATATTTATGAACAGTTTGAGATACATCCAGTGCGGATATTGTTTATTTACGTCAGGTCGACACACACCATTGGCGTCGTCACGTACTGTATGAATATTGGTCACGACAAACAAACTTTGTCATTAATCATATTATTGTCTCGTGACTAAATCAATCATAAGTTTATCGAATATAAGAAAAACACGAAACCGATGGTTATAGCGGTCATGAGTTTAATCTAAAACTTATACTTAAAATAACAATGGAAATCATTTATCTAAAGTACACAGTACATATTCCATTTGTTTTTACACGACTGCCCCAAAAAAGGAATATTATCAATTTTATGAACCTTAAATTTTGTAACAAAATATATGTACATAAATTACTTAAATATTAACGAACTGTGAATATTTATAACCTAACTACGTATCTACATATGTATAATATATGTAAAAACTTAGTCGTAGAAGTACTCTTCCACATCACTATCATCCAGAAATTATTTAAAGGTGTCCTCATGTAATTTTATATCGAAGGTTGAAAGGCAAAACGATCTAAGCGACATAAAGCAAACTTTACAAAAGTGAACTCAATATTTTAACTTTAAATCACTTTTTTGTAAAGTTTACTCAATGTCGCTTACACCATTTTGTCTTTCAACCGTCGATATTAATATACAACATTATTTTTAGTATACTATATGCAAAACCTGAATATAGTTTGTTTTATTCCAATAGTTTTTACACCATGTTAATCGTAAATTTTCTCTCAAAAATATTTAAAAAGGTCACAAGTTGGAGACCACCGACACTAAATACAACACAAGTCACGATACCGTACCCAATACCCGCTTCGATTTGTGTCAAAATGAGTATTAGGTGCCAGCAAACAGCTAGACGTAACTGCAAAAAAACCCGTCAGTCGCGTGGATGGCCCAGTGTGTATGTATTTTTACTTATAACTTTGTGATTTTTCATGATACAGTTATAAAAAATATATATAAAAGTGTGTGTGGTTTCGCATATACGAGTACTAAAACTAGTGATGTATATTATTTAAAATTTGTATTTTAGGTAATCGACTTACGTATTTATATAACTTGGGGGTTTGACCTACATTAAATTGAGGCAGCTAAGGCATATTATACAGGCACGACAAAAAATAAAACCATTCGAAAACAAAGTAAAACTACAAAATAATCGTGAATTCAAGACGAATTTCTGTCGTATATTGAATAAATGGTGGCGAAAATGGAGAATCATTGTACCTATAAATTTCAATGTCGGAAAACGTAGTGAAATCAATACGAATACTTTGATCCTGCTTAACGAGTGTATACACAAGATAGCTTTTCGTCTTTTTTGAATATATTTGTAAAAGATAAAGCGTCGCAACCTCTTTCTTTGATTCAGATTAATCGCTAACGTCGTTTTAATTTGTCAGAGTTAGATAAAACTTTAGGTTCCTAATTCAGTGGTTCTTATTTTTATTTATTTCGACATCACCCACGCATTAGGTCGTTAGGCAAAATATGCATTTTATCAGCACAAGCGTTTTTATAATTGTTACTTAAGTAAATAATTTGTAAAAATCCTTATAACTGATGTATTTGCACTATGTAATCAATAATCAGTTTAAAATCACAGTATCAGACGCTGGACATTAAAAGAAACAGTAATATTTATTTTACACCGCTTATAATATTTAGGTTCAAGACTAGACCCTTAATAAACTAGTGCGACTCACCATCAACGATTGCCTCACTGCTTACCATCAGCTGGGATTGCAGTCAAGCACTAGTTCATAACATTAAAAAATTTTTTTTTACTATAGTTCACATACATGACATTTATAATAAGAAAAAACAAAATGTACGAAACAAAATACAATTATTACAAAGTTGATGCTCTTCTTCAATATGTACTGTAGTTTTTGTCAAAGAATTATCACTATTATTGCGAAAGAATTCTACGACATATACTGTATGTAGTACATCTTTATACTTAGGCACAAAAATAAAATGAAATATATATTATATTCAGTCATTTACGTGAGTGTTTCTTGAGAAAATTCTAAAAGCTTGCTGTTATATAAGACACAGAATATTGTTAAAGAAAATAATATAAGAATCTAGAATTTAGCTCCAAGAAAAATTGTTGGTAAAAATATCGAGCCAAAGTAGCAAGCCATCGTAAGATTTTTTTTTCAGATTGTCTTATGTCAAATTAGATTTAAGTGCTTACAATTAATTATATTATGTAAGCTATTCTGAGCTCAAGAAATCGTTCTACTTTTATTTCAAATGCAGAACCAGAATAATAGATTCAACAGAATTGAGAAATCTATTTCTCAGCCATCGATAATAATGATGGACATAACAATTGGAACCGTTGAAATGATAAAGGCGTCTGGTGCCAAATATAGAGCAATACCTTTGTTCCTCCTCCAATATTTTATATATATTTAGTGTAGGTACGTGTGCCCACGGTAACTTATAACTACCAATTCAATTTCCTAAGGGTCGGCCTCCCTGATCTGCCTGGTCATCGGAATCGTGTGAGCTCCAGAGGCCAACGATTTCAATCGATTATTGATTCAATTCTATATTGCTAAATGCGGGATTTTCTTCAAAGGAAAATATAAATAGAAGGTTCCTTCGGGTGTTGGATGAAATTTAAATAACCAAATAAGTAGCGTTAGCAGAAATCGCCCACATTTATTTTTTTTCTGTTCCTTTAGGCACGTCTTATTGGACCTAAAACTAAATTGTAGCCGTAAGCAAAGAATACAGGTGTTAATGTCGTACGTGCTTTTGTAAAATACTTTTAGGCTTCGTTAAATTAAGACCTCGCACTTACAGGTACCTAACATGTTAAGACCTTTTCTATGTTTCAGAAACAGAAAAAAGATTATATTCCACGACTGGTTATACATATTTAAGTGCTTCTGAATAAGTGGTACAGGTCACAACATTTTCCACTTTGATCGTAATAGAATTGTCCTGAAATAGCATCGCAAAGAGTATCAATAAGGGTAACAACGTGTGCTCAGCACTCGAAGCATCAGCGGCGCCGAATATATCGACGGGTGACACTAGCAAACGACACTTATATCTCAATCGCATTTGATACACAATTTCGACTCGGAAAGATACACAAATCCTTTTATTTCTTGCGTTTCATAGACATCGCGTACGTAAATCACCTTTCCACCGTTGGCAGGATTGCACCTATATTTCGCCGAGCGACCCGATAAATTTGGCCCGTCCTACCATCGGGAAATAGCTTTTTATTCGCAAACCCGTTTGTTTATTACGTGTTTTGTGTGTGTTGTATCGGATACAGGTCGCTTATTTTATTATTCACGAGTGGGGTTTGTGACTTATTTGTTTATTTTTTTATATTACTTTTCTCGTTCCGCTAGCGAGTTTTATATTCATCTTACTGTGAATAATAAGTTGAGAATGGTACATTAAAATTTTCGGGACTTACGCCGTCGTAAAGAGGGAAAAGTTTTTGCGGATGTTGTCTTTCTTTTGTAATAGTAAGAGTTTTATTCGATGTGGAAATTCTTAATTTATTATGCTTTCAGGGTTTTAATATAATAAAAATATTATACATTCAGAAATCTTGAAAGTGGTTTTCTTTTATGGGTTATTGTCTTTTAAAAAATAAAATACAAAGAAAATTTTCTTAGTTTCTGTCGACCGCAGACTTTTAAAATGCTTTGTTCGGAGAATATTTTTATTAACTCAGTTAAGGTCCTAACGGTTGACCTTACAGTAAATTAAATTCAATTAACTGCATCAAAGAAACTCACCTTCAGAACAATTTTACAAATTCGCTTCTGAGAGAACGATCCTTCGTCGAGTTTCATTTTCTCAATTAAATTTTGGGAATTATAGGAACGGAACTTGGGCATTTCTTAACTAACCGAGGAGGGGCTAACCCGTTCGCCGACCGTCGGTTAAGCTAAGCGGCTGTCTGTGGGATTATTGTGGAAGCGAGCGCTTAAAGAACAATATCGAAAACAGTTCTCTATTTCAAGAAAAAAAAAAATATAAGAACAAAAATGTCGAAAGCCCAGAGTTTTCGTCGTAATTCTTCTAACGCATCGATCTAGACCTAACTTAGTTTCAGTTTCACGATGTTTCTAAAGTTTTGGGTGGAACAAAGTTCGGTTTTGTTAGAAAAAACGGTGTTATAAGGCAAAATCAGAATAATGGGCTTTTAAAAGGGCGATAGGATGGGCTCGTCTTCTTTTTCTGCACGACAAAATATATTTACAGTGTTCTGATTTTGCAATTTTGTTCGATAGAATTACCTTAGCTCTGGTAAGCAAAGAACAATTGCAGAAACACAGGTGGGTTTCAGTAAAAGTCTGACACACATTCTCTCTCAGTCGCTCAAAGATTCAGTTCAGGCAACTGCTAGTTGTCTGGCATTATGCAGAACTGGATATATGTCTCCAGAAAAAAAAAACAGCGATATGTTGTTGTGGTTCTTTTTTTTTATTTACATTTTCAATACTTCAGACTGGCTTCGACTGTTGATCTAGTTGTTAGTGGTCTTGACTGCTATGTCGGAGAAGGTGGGTTCGATGTCCCAGGACAAATGTTTGTGTGATGAGCACGATCATTTGTCTTGTAGATACAAATTATAGGTAAATTAATATGATAGACATAATAGGTAAATACATATTATAGGTAATTATTTATATGATTAATATAATGTAATTATTTATATAATTACCTATAATATGTATGCAAATATCATACAAATTATAGGTAAATAAACAAAAAATAAGTGCGTAAAGAAAACGTACGTAATAGAAATAAGTACGTATGTGCCTCTGCTTAATTTAGGACCAGGTGGCGTTGAGTGAAAGTTGTGAAATAATATATATATATATATTTTAATTTGTCAATATATCTGAGAACCTTGAGGTCCTGAAACAAAACCATTGAAGCCCTTTATACACTTAATCTTTCGAATGTCTTAAGTTACACTGTCCGACATAAAGTAATTGCCTTTCTATTGTGTTTCTAATTACGACATTCAAAGAGTTAAATGAATGTGGTAAAAACCGACAGTTATTATTGTATTCGTTATGCTAGTGCACCCAACAACAACTCCCGGTTGGTAAAAAACTATTGGAATATATGAAAAACGAAAGACAATAGAGCTATAGTTTTTGGAGTCTTAAGTGGACTAGTTACCTATGTTATGATATATTACAACAAGACAACACAATTTTGTCTTTGATAAGAGAGTATGAAATATCGATAGATTTATCGATAGTTTAACCAAAAAAATATATATAGCCTGAAAAAGTTTGCTTTTGTATCCAGGAGAATGGTTGATCAATATTTTAGAATATTCAGTTTAATTTTTTTTTTATAAAAAAATTAAAACATGTTAATTTTTGTAGGTATAATATTTATCAGCTTTTTGATATAAAAATAGTAGAAAAGGTTTAAAAGTCAATTCTGTTACATTTTCTTTCATGTTTATAAGAATTTGGTCTCACTAAACTCCAAATGTAGTCCCAAATCATATTTTCGTTGTATTGGCTCTGATAACAGTTTTCGAAGTCCATGATGTCTGGATGAAAACGTTCTCCTTTTTCTTTTAAATACGCCTTCATGTTGTTTTTAAAGGTATTTAAATGAAAATGTAGCATATGTACCCTTAAAGACATTCTGCAGCCCATAGTTTTAAAATCTTCTAACATGTTTTCAACTAGCTCTCGGTAATAGTCTGTGAGAGTACAAATTCTTCGTCTTCAATATTTTTATTTGAACTCTGAGATAAGCTTGAATGAGACAATTTCGTATGAGGTTCAGGTGCTGGAAGTTGTGGGTTATAAGAGATTGGAGCCGAAGACTAAGTAAAATCAGGATATTCAATGGGTTTTTCATTTTTCAGCAGGATTAACTACGCAAAAATAACAGTCACCGACGTGGTCTTTTGGCTATCGCCAAATTCTTGGTACTGCGAATTTCATACTCCGTTTTTCATCTCGGTACCAACCTAAATTAAATAAAGAAAATTGTTTATATTAAAGAAATGTTTTTTTTTACTAAACATTTCTGATTAAGAAATGTTTAGTAAAAAAAAAACATTTCTTGCCTTCTAAACATCATTTGCAATTACTGCAAGCAACATGTGGACCCTACGGTATATCTAAATTACGAACAGGGCATTTAAAATAAGCTTCGTAGGCTTCACATTGTTTTCACACGTATTTAAATAAAATGTTATCTCTCTTACTTTAAATAAATGTACCACTTATATAACTCAATGCATCAGCTTCATATTAACACTTTCTAGATGTCATTTTTACCTCTTTGAGTCTTCTAAAAAACAGTCAATTCTTGTTTATCACTTAGTAACATCAGTAGATGCTGTGTGACAGTTACGCCATGTTAATTTTTTCGCGGTATTTCTAAAAACGTCATGATGGCTATTGAATACTTTTTTTTCAAAATACTAACTCAAGAAAAATTATTTATTGTCATAATCACCACAAAAGCAAACTTTTTAAGGAATATTGGTGTTTTTTCTTTATAATAGAGCATAGTGAATAGAAAAATCACAAAATAAACTTTAGGACAAAGAATTTTTTTTTTTCTGTAGAGTTGTGTTATTATTACGAGTACTTATTTGTTCACTTGTGATGCAACCAGAGAGTTAGTAATTCTTTGAAGACATTAAAACAAAAAAAAAAATCATCCATATCACTATAAACTGACTGCTCTATTCCACCCGCGTCGATATTTCAAACCTTTGACATTTACAACCATCAACCTATCATACAGTAAATGTTTGGTTTAGGTAAACCATTCTACATAAGCCTTCATTAAACAAACTTCCCTTATGTAATTATTAGCGGATGTAATATTCTGGCATCGTGACGTTGGTGCCGAAAATGGGGGACGAGAGGAACGCTGAGTACTTCAAGTCCCCCATTAAGATTCATCTCGGCTTGACGGAAACTATACGAATGGTGATACAGGCACGTCACTTTGATAAACTAATTTCGGCTGATTGTACACGTAGCTTTATGTAATGGGTTCGTCTTAAGGCGATAACACATTGTAGCGAATTTATTTAGCTGATTTGTTTAGACTCTACTTTAGATTTTGCTGAAAACCAGCGTTAGGCAACTAGAATACTTTCTAGTTGTCTGGCATTTTGCTGAACTAAAACTATTTGGCGTAGCTGTGAAAGTACACTATGCTATTGTTTAAAATTTTTGAAACAAAGGTTCCTAAAAAGGATCATTCATTGTACATATGTTTTCTTCCTTTTTTCTTTCCAAGATACTAGTTTAATTTACCTGCCTCAGTCGCATTTTGATGTTAATGTCTCTAAACCTTAACTTACTATTAATTTATCAATATAGGTAGTCAAAATAGTAAGCAACCAATTTTGATGCCATTAAATGATGAAAAAAGAAAAAATATGGTACCAAAGTTTCGTACTAATTTACCACAAAGACAAATTTTAATAACTTAAAAATATTAACGTTTTACGCTAAAAATAGTCTAAATTCTTTTAAATATTAAAAAAAAAATGTTTAATATAAACTCACAGCCTTTCCTTGCAGTCTCCTGAATCATAAAAAAATATAAGTATATACGTGATCCTATGAACAATGATAATGATAAATGATATTTATTTTGCAAATAGGTTTTAAAAAACACTTTTAAACATCATTTCTTTCCATCATTTTAAACTAGATGAGGTCGGTTTTTCCTAGCTGACTACCCTGAAACTCAGAAACAAAATCAGTGGTGCAATTCCGCATTACATTTTGATTTTCCAAAACCGCAGTTCGCTTAAAAACGTTTTCGTGCTTGTAACATAGGCACCATATTTCTCTACTTCGTTCAGTTACTTACCGATCGACTTTGCCAGCGACTATTTGTCCAGAATACCCCTCCAGCGGGGCGTGTCTTCCCGATCGCCATTTTTCTTCCGCCAGCTATCTGCTAAAGGCAGGGAGCTGCGTCGGCTACTCAGATAAATCCTCTACGGAATGCAAATAAAATAGATCACTGGCACAAATAAAATTATTTTCCTGAATAAAAGGTTCACATAATTATTTTGGTTTGTTTTGCTATCCGTACCAGCGAGGTTTTAACTTTTTTATGAATGTATTGTATTCTGGGTTCTGGCAAAGGTGTTAATTGGAAATTATGGAGCTTGAAGTTGCTGGGGACATTATAAATTAGAAACTTTTTTTTTCGTTTTTTATCTGGATTCGTTTGTTGTTTCTCTGGGTTTCATTTCATGAGGCATAAATCATACTATAGCCTGTGTGGGTATAGCGTTAAAGAGAAAATGTTTTGACTGTGTAATAGTGAACTCACTGAAAATTTATAAAAAATATTTCTTGTTATTCACTCAAATTTTCTGTTACTTACTTAGTATCTCATAAGTCGCATGCCACTCTATGGCATAAAATAAAAATTATTATGTTTTTGTAGTTATCAAAAAACAGGTCAAGTGCGAGCCGGACTCGTACACCAAGAGCTTCGTACGAACTTACCTATATAAAAAGTTCAATTCCCGAATCGAGTGTCGAAGATTTTTTCGAATCGTATTTTTTTGGTGACGTAACAATAAATTTACAGTTTTCGGATTTTTTTCTATAGGTACTTTGCTATCAGACATTGCTTCAGGCCAAATTTCTTGGTTCAGAAAGTACCTCGTAGGTTTTGACTTCCTAGCGAGTGTCTGCTATTATCTCCACGAGCTCTTAACGCGATCCATTTTTCTGCCTAAACTGAGTTGTTACAGGCACAGAGCTGTATAGAGTGTGTCCAACTCTTTTTCTCGCTCGTAAGCTTGATATTTTAACACGTCGTAGTAAGATCCTTTAGATTGCGTTGACATAGAAATTTGATTTCTTTACTGCTAATTGGGGTAGGAGACTTGAGTATTTAATATCAATCTCAGCTTGATACCTTTATGCATTTTTGAGAATAAGATATTACACACGGTGCTACTGGCCAGTTCTGTTACTCGTACTTGAACTTGGCGTGACACGCTACCGCGTGTCTAGATTCTCAGGGAACCTTTATAGAATTACTTTGTTGTTCACAAAGAGATCCTATATGGGTTCCCTAAAAAGTATTACAACATTATAACATTAATTTGCTCTCGCACTATAGTAACATTTTTCATACGAATACCAAACTGCCTGAAATAATTGCCTAACCGACCGGAAAAATAAAATATGCTGCGGTATTTTTACAGATTAATCTTACGCATAAAATCCAACATAGTAATTTTTGTCACTAAATCTATCTACGGCTAAATAATACTCAATTTACAGCATGTGTGGCATGAAAAACTACTGGCAACATGTTCTCTTTTTTATTCGAAGCTGCCATGAAATATACCATAAAAATTTTGTTTTTTTTTTTTTCAATGGCGTCAGTCGACGTTCGATTAGTGTTGGGTTTTAAAATTGCTCGTTACTCAATCCGGTTTCTGCAAATTGTCGGTTTTTTTAAATTGGTTACCAATATTCCAATTCGGAGAAGAGCATTTTTTTTGACGTGACAACGTCTTAAATTAGGTTGCGGCTGGGAGTCACTTATGAAAAAGTGTAACGCTCGGTAACGTTACGATGAGTCACCGAACGAGAGAGAGGCCCGCCGAATGCCTTGCGTCTCTCTCCCACTCAACTATTTTCATTCAATTCCTTGTTCCTATTGTGCAATTTAATTATATTCATATCAATAAATATTCTACCGAGAAAAAGACGTTGTCACGTAAAATCTTCGCCCGTAAAACCGACTTTACAGGCAACCATTTTTTTTAATTTGTATGTAAATATTTTTGCTATCTCTTTAACAACTACCTTTCAATTCGTAGGATATTTTGTATGTAGCTTTGTGATTCGTGGAAATATTTTGTTATTATATAGATTAAAATTGCAAAATTTATGCAATTGAGAGAACATGTTCACAAAGACTCAATGAAGTATTGCATAGTGTTGGGACTCACATAGTTACATACCTATACTGATACTATAAAGAGAAAAAAAAAATGTATTTTTGTTTACAATGAACTAGCTTTTGCCCACGGATGCCCCTCAAGCTGAAGGGTAATATCTACAAGTCCGTGATAAGGCCTGTCATACTGGATGGATCAGAATGTTGGGCTGTGAAAAAGACGGAGGAAAAAAGATTGCATGTAGCGGAGATGAAAATGTTAAGATGGATGTGTGGTGTGAAGAGAATGGATAAAGTGAGAAATGAGTATATTAGGGGAAGTTTAAAAGTGGCGCCAGTGACTGAAAAATTGAAAGGGAATCGTTTCTCTTGGTATAGTCATGTGAAAAGGAGGGATGAAACGCATGTTACTAAAAAAGTTATTAGTTTACATGTAGATGGATGGAGGGGAAGAGGGAGGCCAAAAAAAAGATGGATGGATTGTGTGAGAAGCGATATGAAAGAAAAGGGAGTTAGTGATAGCGTGACGAGTAACAGGACAGAATGGAAGAAAAAAACGTGTTGCGCCGACCCCAAATAAAACGGGACTAGGGCAGGAAGAAGAAGAAGGAGGTTCCTCCTACAAACAAAAAACTACAAGTCTTTATAACATTAGCGCAGATAAACTCATAAAGTACTAATCTGATTTTAATAATTCTTTCATAACTAAATGATACTTTATTACTGAATGACAAGGGCGACCCAGCTGGTAGACCTAGAAAACTAATATTCATCATCAATGACATCAATGGCTTTTTGGCGGAGCGGGTGATAGTGTCAGACTCTTACTGACTAAAAACCCACCCCGTTCCTTCAAGCCTTCATACCGGGGCTCGAGCTGTCTTTCGAAACTAACCCTGGCCCCGGTAGACTTCGAAGAAGTAAGCTCTGTTACTACTGAACCGACTATGAAAATACTTTCTCTAGCTGCGTTATACCAGCAATGCTATAGGCCGTTTATTTGTTACTTTCACGCGTGGAAAAATCACTGACAGAACCTACTATCATACGTATTTATTACCTAAGACCCATCCCTACTTTGCATAGTTTTCAACACTCCAAAAATACCTAGGTTTCTTTATTACGTAAGCTTAATTCATTAAACCCCAAGCGAACGCCGGCGTTCGCGCACCTATTGTCTTTCAATTGTGTCTGTCATTATCACGATTGAAAGGTTAATATTAAAAGGGACTAGATAGGTAGGTTACCTACCTAAGACCCTTAATATTACATAACATATTTAATACAGCTGTACCCTTGTGAGTACAGCTGTATCAATTGGGTACTCAGATTAATATATTAAGCCAAGTCGCTAGGTTCTTTTAAAAATCTTCATCAATCAATCGTCAACAATACTATTTTGTATCTATCTATTTATTTATATTTATTGTACTGAAATTCTTATTATTTTCTTGTTTTGTTTCCATTTATGTTTCATGTACCGGATCGACCCTCCACGGGATTAAAACGATCAAAATTTAACGGTGTATACTAAGCTTATGTGTCATTTTTTGTATAGCTATATATTTTGTCTATGTATCATATATTTAAAATGT
Organism: Mythimna albipuncta; assembly: GCA_929112965.1. Taxonomy (NCBI): domain Eukaryota; kingdom Metazoa; phylum Arthropoda; class Insecta; order Lepidoptera; family Noctuidae; genus Mythimna; species Mythimna albipuncta. The sequence continues at coordinate 6,427,969 of OV815972.1, forward strand.
TAATGTTATTTGATTAATATTTATCCTAATTAATTTTATAAAAGTGAAAGTGAGTTTGTTTGTTTGATTGTTACGTCTTCACGCCTAAATGGCAAAACTGATTTTGATGAATTTTGGTACAGAGATAGTTGAGACCACGGAGACGGACAGAGGCATTTTTTTTAAATATAAAAGTGAGAAAAGGGGGAGAAAGAGGGAAGGTCTTTTATGTAGGTACGCGGGCGAAGCCGCGGGCAAAACCTTTTTTAGTTTAAGTTGTTATGGTCTATCGTGAGGTAGTCTGGTAGATATCGCTACTAGCGATAAAATCGCCATTGTATCCAATGTATCCACTAATTTGAGTTTATGTGCAAAATGTAAATCTACACTAATATAATAAAGAGGTAAAGTTTTTTTTTAATTTTTTTGTTTGTAGGAGGTAATCTCTGGAAGTACTGGTCCGATTACTAAAATGTTTTCACCGATAGAAAGCTGCTTTATTCCCGAGTGACATAGGCTATATTTTATGTACGCGGGCGAACCTGAGGGCAAAAGGTAGTTGTTACTATTTTAGTTTACAATAAAGTTTTTATATACTATTCTATTCTACCTTAGAAAAGGAGATAATTAGTTTATTAAGACAAAATAAATCTCTATGTATGATAAATTATGTTGAAAACCACTTATTACCCGATGCGTAGTTTAAAAAAAAAAATCAGGCCACCTCTACTAGCAGCCAAGAAAACCGACTTTATTGCATATGTTCAGGTAGATATATGCCATTGCCGGCAATATGGGAATATTGCTGGCAATATTGCCATCAATATTCATACTTCGGGCAATATACGAATTCTTACTTCATATTTTGACTTACTTTTTTTAAAACGATTATTTTTATTGTGCTTTTGAGTACAATATAGACCAGTTTACACGGTTTACACTGTTCTCAAATAATACCTATTAATACTGTAATATGGAAATATTGTAAGAACAATAATTTTTTTAAAAGAGTAACTATGGAGCTTCTTGCCGGTTCTTCTCCATAGGAAACGACCAATTTCGAACCGTGCACTAGTTTCTGACGTTTTATAAGTGCCCATGTAGGCCTATGTGAAATAAAAATCTTTTGACTTTGACTTTATTCCCGGCAATTTTCCCACCAATATTCCCACTTCACGGCAATATTCCCACCAATATTCCCACTTCACGGCAATATTCCCACCAATATTGCCATTTCACGGCAATATTCCCACCAATATTCCCACTTCACGGCAATATGTCCAGCATCTACACATCTCTCGGTTCAAGTAACTTGCCAAGGGAATCAGGGGTCTTTATAGACATTTTATTCACACCACGTGTATAGCACCTACCTTCTAATTACCTATAGAAATTAGCTATTACTTAGCTCTTTGCCGCGCCCTTAATTCCGGCGAGGGTAGGTACGGTATGTGTCCTATCGTGTCGCCGCAGTTTGCTGAATACGAGCTTAAATCCGATTTGGGTAGACAGCGCGTACTAACGCTATTTACAACGTCCGTAAGTACTATATTATACGTGTCGTCAAAAAACCTAAATCTATGTATCTTAAACAACGGGCCCCAGAATTATTTTTCGAAAGGGTTATACGCGGTGGTGAAAAGCAAAGGACAATTAGAGGAACACAAGTGGGTTTTTGTCAGTAAAATTCTGACACTTTCTCTTACTCCACCTAAAGCGATAGGAGTTATAAAATGATTTATCATCTTATTGAGGTATACGTAAAAGGGAGTGTAAAGTTCTACATATCTCCGTTGAAAAGAAAAGATCCTCCGACCAGACGGGTGTCCGATCTAGGCAACTGGCTGAAAGAAAATTTTGGGGCTGTTGTACCTACATGTTCAAATCCCGTGGAGAATTCTGAATGCACGATACAGGTTTTCGTAATTTAGAGTCACAAAAAAAAACACACAGGCCACAAAAAAAAACCGCCCCAAAAAAATGCTAGAAGCGTTCAAAAAAGAAGCTAGAAGCGGCCACAAAAAAAAGTTGAAGGACGCGACAGTTTGTGGCCAGAGAAGCTTGAAGCGACTTCCAGCTTTTTTTGTGGTAGTACCGACGCACACGAGCCACAAAAAAGGCCACCACAAAGAGAAGCCTGAAGCGACTTTTTTTGTGACCCGTGGCTGGGGACACTTAGTTCATATCGACAGTGGAAAGGTAAAACTGCTTAAGCGCCAGTTTGGTCGGAAATAAGTTTTATACCTTATTTTAAATGTTATAAGTTTGATAACTTATTTTCGACCAAAGTGGTGTTTAAGTAATTTTACCTTTCCACTGTCGATATGTGGCACTATATATCGTTACAACCAAACAAAAACAAAACTATATATTCTTTACGAAAAAATTATTCTGTAATAAAAGTGGTTAAAATGCATTCATTTAATTTTGAAATTTCAGTTACAATAGTAGCAGTATATATATTAATATACATTAAATATTTACCAAACAAAAACCACAGCTTTTTGTGTAAAATTAATACTTCACTGAAAACGATCTGAAAACAAAGTATCCGTTTCGTTCAATACAGCTGCTGTAATTAAGTAACCAATGAAAACAATACCGTAATATAATAAGTTTTCATTAAAACAAAACAAACAAAGTAAGCGTTATATAAATTTCCGTAAAGTAATCCATTTATTGGCCAAACAAACAATACGCAATTATAACTACATCCAGAACAAAATATTTGAAGTACCCTCCCTGTTACTAGGGTCCTAATTAACAATTACAAAACGGCGTTCCTGTGCCAAAAGGTAAATTAAAGAATATAAAATAACCATAAGCAATTAGCATTAAAATTGTTATTATACCTCAACAAACTGTTTTCATAAACCGTTAAAAATTACTTGTGCTATAATATTTTCGGAATGAACTGGCTCATCTGATATTACTATGGTCTTATAGCCAAGATATTCTGTTACAAATTGGCTACAGTTCGGCCCACACTACCCTAGATTACTGAAATAAAATTTAAGCACTACAAAACTGGGTCGTAAAGGTTTACGTGGCTGAAAGCCCAGCCCTTGAAATTGAGCTTGAAAAATGTATTCGCTAGGCGTGAAAGGAGTGGCTAGCGCAAGTAGGTAACACGTTGGTCTTATATTAACGTAAAAACTGCGGGCCCAAGCGTAGCTAAATTCTAACTAGATGGCACATAACTCAATATTTTTAGGATTACGCACCTCAAAAGGTAAAACAGAACCCTTATAAGATCACTAAGTTGTCCATCTGTTTGTCTGTTTGTCAAGACGCTTTATCTCCGGGAACACGTTTGTCCTGAGATAAGGTATACAATAAAGAAATAAATAACGCATAGAGGTATCGAGTTGAAAAATCATATATACAGGTCTGCACTCCCTTTAACACCCTTCAAACCGTAATTTGAGGGTTGTTTTGAAAAACTAATAATGACAGTTTTTTATTATTTATTTTGATTAGGATTTGTGCCAAGATTCAAGTTTATTAACCAAAGAAATAAGAATCTTCTATACGCTCTTTAAAACCCCTTTTTTTATTTTGGATGTCGTTTGTAGTAGAGCAGTGGTGGCCGAATGGTAACGGCCCCAACTTACGAGTTGTAGGTCGCGGGTTCGAACCCAGCCAGGCGCATTACTTTGTGTAGGTAATTTATTTCATCACCACTGCTCTCAAAACGGTGAAGGAAAACATCGTGAGGAAACCGGCTTGTTCTAGAACCAAAAATACGAAGACATTCACTAATCCGCACTGGGCCCGCGTGGTGGATTACGGCCTATTTCCTCTCCTAGAGAGGAGGCTAGAGTCCCAGCAGTGGGAACATTAAATAGGCTGATAAAAGGTAACCTCCAGCCTCCTCCAGCAGTTTTGAAAACAAATAATGACCACCTTTAATATTTTATTCGGTCACTATTAGTGCCAGTGTAATTGGTACGCAAAATGAGATTTTGCATACGAACGAAACCTTTCGCCACTTAAAAGTTAAATGTTCCAAAACCCTTTCTTAGTGTTTACTTACGTCAGAAAAAGAAGCCTTGTGAGAAATTTTACAGTCTACTTGTCCCAGTAGTTTCAGCTGTGGTTTGATATGATATGTCAGTCAGTCAGTTTCTCTTTTAAGCTATTGCATAGCTTCTATCGCGGGCCTTGAGCGTGGAGACCGAATCCAGAAATTCCGTAACGAAAATAACTTAACACCCCCCCCCCCCCCACTCATTTGTTTTTTGAGCGTGGTGACCGATAAGAAAACAAATGAGTGAACAATCAATCAAAATTTAATTCAATGTGTGCAAGTGTAACTTCAATTAATATCAAAGAGAAAAATACTGCATAAATAAAATAAATAAATAATTATAATTGCATAAGTTGATAAAAATGCTATGCAATAGCTATACCGCGGCAGTCCCCGAGCGCCACACGTCTTTTTTTACTTATATAGATTTGTATGTTTATGGTCACTACCATCTGAGCTTTCACTGACTAAAATTCACCTATGTTTCTTTAGTTGTTCTTTGTATACCATGGGGTAATTCTTTAAAACAACCCTGCAACATTAGCAGACATTGGCTCCACTGGCTACATCCCCGATGCTCAATGTAACAGTAATCTGAAGAGTATCTATGCTCTATCGTTAATAATGAAACCTCTTTGCTAATACTTATCTTTAGCAATTTCCAATCAAGCACATAAAAGTCAAACCAATTTTATTAACAAAAAAATTCATCATCATCATTTCAGCCGAAAGACGTCCAATGTTGGACATAGGCCTCCCCCAAGCGTCGCCACAACGACTGGTCCTGTGCGTCTCGTATCCACCGGATTCTAGCAACCCTGACCAGGTCATCGGTCCACTTTATGGGTCTTCCGGTACTAGGTCGGCACTCAAGAACCTTTCGGCCCCAACAGCCATCTGTTCTGCGTGCAATGTGCCCTGCCCATTGCCACTTAAGTTTAGCGATTTGAAATTAAACCAAAGAGAAATGCTAGCTAACTTATCGATAACTTATTTAATCTAATAAACGTTGGACGGGCAGTAGATATTTTGGTCTTAGCAACAAGAAGGCTAAGTCGACTTAACTTGACAATAACACAAGTGAATTGACATACCAATTTCCAACGACAATGTAGCCACAAAATATTTTCCTACCATCTGTAGAGCTTTATCTAGACAAGGATATAAGTTGTTGCATTTCAATCATTGTAACTTAAACCTTATGCTAGTGGGAATAAAAGTCAAAAGCTCGTGATTGCAACGGAGATAGCCCGAGGCTCGGCTCTGTCTCGTGAGTTAACTTGATTGTTACTGGCTCGTGTAGCGTCATACGTGAAACAGTGCAACGTGCTACGTAACACAGACTTTTGTAATCAATTGAGGTACTGTCGGCAAAAGAGATTTATGAAGCCTGCTCACGATTTTTAGGATAAAAAATATTGAAATGTTTTTTTTATGTTACCACGGCGGAGATTACATCAATGATTTATTATTATAGTTACATCGTTTAGGACGCCATTTTGAATTCTGCTCTCGTGTTAAAGATTGACACATTTAAATAAGGTCTTAGTTTGATAACTCTTGCGATGTTCACTAGTGTAACTAATTAAACCGTTAATAAATTCATGATTTTAAGACGTGCTTCCAATTTGGTAGTTTCTTGAAATTTCGATATGAGTACATTTTATTTAGTGGAAACATCATTTATCTATACGTATATTTATTAATTTTATAATATTACTTGATGAGTTATCTTTGAGACGCTATCGTTGACTAAATCTCGAAAATTTTTTAGTTTCCAAATAATATTTTAGGAATAAGATATACCTACTTATAATTTGGGGCTGAAAAATCAAAATATTAATCTTGATTACATTATTGAGAACCTGGTTGTATCAGAAACAAAATATAATAATACTTACATCTAAGACTGACCTTTTAAAAATAAAAATCAGTAGTTCAAGAAAACCTATGACACATTGACGACAATGGTAAATAAATAGTAAGAGATAAATAATTCGTTAGTAAATAATAAGTTATTTGTGCCTCACATAGAACTAATAACTAAACCATAAACTATTAAGTCGAATCATATTGCAATATAGTCGGTCATTTTATATTTTTAACACATAATTCAACTCATTTTTTGGTAAACCGAAAAAACGCTTTATGTTTTGATATATTTTTTTTTCTATTTAGTCCTATAGTTACCATCACGTTTTTGGTCATTAAGCACCTTAAACGTTCACAATCAAACATTTTGTGAAGCAAAAGTATTGGCAAAATAATTAAAAAAAAAAAACTGGAAACACAAGTTCTATAACATTTCGAGCCAAAATAAGTTTCAGCACAACAATAGTCGATTTATAGCTTGTATAGGTGTAACTTTTTCGATACATAAGTAGAATTTATTGTTTTGTTGAAAAAATTGAGGCGAGTTTTTTTTTCCTGCAGATGGGCGTGTCGTACTTTCACTGACTAAGACAGCAATACTCGATTTATTGCTTTTAGAGGTTGTACCTTTTTAGATAAATAACGACAGCGTACAGATTTAAATTTACAGCAACTCAAATATAAAAGAATATTTGAGTTGCTGTTTCATAACAAATAAAACATTTGTTATTAATTTATTTATTGAGGAAAATAACATTTTATAATAGTGTAGTAATATCCCAAAAAAATTAAAAGGTAATACCATAAATTGACACATTAGTTTAGTTAGGTGGTGTTTCCACAATTTACAGCTGCAACAAAGATTTGCATTTCTTGTGTAATTTTATTCATCATCACTACTCTCAAAACGGTGAAGGAAAACATCGTGAGAAAACCGGCATTATCCTAGAACCAAAAATTCGAAGACATGTTACATTCATCAACCCACACTGGGCCCGCGTGGTAGAGGTGAGGAGGCTTGATTCCCAGCAGTGGGAACTTTAAAAGGTTGGTTATGCTATGCAATGGTATGCAGCTGCAACTAAATATCCGATTCAGAAATTTTACTAAAACTTGTAGAAACACACATTTAAATTAAAAGCGCTAAAATATTATTTTCTCAAAAAAAAATTGAACGTATTGGCACTTCACCGTCGATAAGTAGAATTTATCATTATGTTAAAAAAATTTAGCTGAGCTGAAATCCGTTTTACAACGTGCACACCCAACTCATTATTTGAGTGTACTTCATCATAACATTTTCTCGACCTATTGCCTCGGTTTCATTTACTGAAAAGAACTGGGTCCCTCCATTTTCTACGCACAACGTAGTTTACTTCCGTAGCTGCAACCTCTGCCACCCTTACACAGGGAAAACTAGATTTATATACGGTTTTGTCAATGTACGGTTCAATGTTACACAGATTTAATGTAACTTACACCATGGGCAGAACCGGGTACCCTTTTGTTGGGAAACCCGTATTAATTAATTAATTAAAATGATAAGAAAAACCCTGCGCTTGTTAATTTATTTGACACGGAAATTAAAATAATGACAACCATAAAATTTGGTCCCTTTTCTGTTTTGCTCTCCATCATGCGAATGTGTGTTTGTTGCGATTTTAAACAAAGCTTCGGTTGATAATCCAAAATGTTTAAGTTACTTTAAGGGGAGGTATGTGTCCAAAAGTGGAAGGCTTTCGGCTGAAATAAATGAAGTTAATTTCATTATTTGACTGGTCTTTTGGTCTAGTGGTTAGTGGCTCTGACTGCTAAGCCGGAGGTCGTGCGTTCGATTCGCACCCAGGACAAATGTTTGTGTGATGAGCACGATCATTTGGTCTGTGTCTTGGTGTAATTTATCTATAATGTGTATATCTTTAGAAATATATAAGTATGATAATTATCAGTGGTCTAGTACTTATAGAACAAGCTCTGTTTAGTTTGAGACTTGACAGCGTTGTGTGATAGTTGAGGAATATTATTATTATTATTATTGCGAAGTTAAGGCACTTCTAAAAAGATTATATGTAAATTAAGACCTAGACCACATAATAGACAGGTACAGAAGACAATCTCATGTATGTACCTCACTTTTTATACCTACGCTCGGTGGACGCACACTAATGAGCGTTTGAGCCGGAATTGTTCGACGAGTGATCCGAGACGCGGCCGAGACATCGTGTCTGTCAGCGGTGTCTTTGTGTGCGTTGCTCGAGCGCGCTTTGTATGTAGATTGACTTCTGTACCTATCTATTTTGTGCCTAGACTGTTGGTCTTAATTAACATTCTATTTAATTATTAATTGTTCCGTCCGAGAATAAAACCGTCTACACTCATAGCAGCAGCCACTTGGTAAACCACTGAGCCAACAGTGCCGCACATTAACGATAGGTGAAAGACTGGATTCAGTTAATATAATTTTTCAAGTTTCCCTAACAAAACAAAAAACTGAAACTAATGAAAATATTAAAGTAATATTTAATTAGTGTACTTTGACATAGTTTCACAAACGACAATAGTTTCCTAATGTGTGACATAAGCAGTCAACTACCCTTATTAAATTACTATAATTATAGCTAAGGGAAATTTCGACGATGCATTAGAACATAAAAAGCTATAACTAATACCTACTTAACGATTATTACTCCCAACCTTTCAATAAATCCATAACATTTCTGTGACATCATCATGTTCTTTGAACATGCAATACATTATGGCAATCACCTTAAAGTACTTGATAATACTCGGTCGTACAATCTTCAACCATGTTTACCGATTTGGGAACAAAACGATCCTTTCAAACTGAGCTCACGACAATCGAATCTATTAAGGCTCTAGCGCCCGAGCAGTTCAATAAAACAGTGACTTTCTGAAGCCTACTCCTCGGTTACGGCTGGGTTAACAGATTTGAAAAAAAAAAAATCTTAATCATGAATTCATGTCCAACGTTATCAACATATATGATTTTTTCGTGAAATTAATACTTTTGTCTAAAAAATATTTTACAACATGATATTTTTTTTGCTGGTTTTCCCTACTCGATTCAAACGTCTTTGATCTATAAAAATATATTTACACGAAAAAAAAGTGTTCTTCAAAATGTACATAGCATATGTACATTCTGAAACTGAATTTAAAGGTCAGCGGAGCTCCATCTAGGTGCAGCTGGCCGGAATTAAATGCACACATACTCGTACTGCCGCTTAAGTGACAGTGAAAATATGTATGCATTTAACTCCAGAAAGATGTTCAAGGGACTATATGCCTTAAAAGACAAATGAGCCCTTTATATTCAAATTGCCGTAAAAATCGTATGAGAAAATAAACCTGTTCGTAAAACAAACACGTTAAAAGGATCTCTGTTTGCAGGTAACCCACTCAGCTGTAATTGCCGCCTCTCATGGATCTACGCGTTACGCAACGAGACCAGAGACAACACCCTGAGGAACGCCCTCGAGAAAGTATCGTGTGTCACTGAGCTCACAACAGCTGACAGACACTTAAACGACCAGGAAGATAACGTAAGCGTCAAAGATAATGCCCTACCCGACGACACTTATGACTATTACGATAAAAACGAAGACTACGTAGAAAGAAAATACACGAAAAAGGCTACAAAACTTACTGATATTCCTCTAGAAACCCTCCCGTGCCCTAAAGAACTGATGCAAACTGAAGAATACGGACACCCAGTACAAAATGAAATTAGACTCAAAGCTTTTTCTAGTGTAGAGAAGTTTTCTCCATGTTTAGTTTTAGTTTTATTCATGCTGTTGTGTTAATTTTAAGTATGAGACAAAGATATTTGTGATATTAGACGTTAATTAGTGTATTTCTGGTGTACAGATTTATATTTGTTGTTCTGGTTGTAGCTGTTGTAGGCGCCATTTTATAATTTTAAACACGACGCGACAATGCTACAGCTCTTTTGTAGAAATTGTTCTACGGATATGTTAGCCGAAGAATAATTTCTAAATCGGATGGATTTATCGTGGTCGGACAGTCGCTAAGTCTGTAGGAGTCTTAAAGCGTGCGGTGGACGCCCTAATTTCTGACGATTTAATTATGTTGCTTAATTAACTTATTAATTGAAATGTACAATTTTGGCACACACAAGTAAGTACACAAATGAATCCATTAGCCTTATTAGTTTTGCTAGTAAAACAGTAATACTTTTATCTATCGCCATTTCGAAAACTCCGATCAGATTATAGAATTGCCAATATTTTATGAACCTAACTAATTGGATACCCTTGCAATAACTTTCAGTATTTTATATATCTAAAAGCTTTGGGTACTTCGGTTATATAAAAACCTTATATCTATCTTGTTATTGATAGTTATCAGTTGTCAATTAAACAATTAATTACCGAAAATTTGTATAGTAATCGCGCTCTATCGTAAACCGCATCGTTGCTTACCATCTACAAAGCGGTCAAACGCGAACATATCAACGGTATTATATATATATATTTTACCGGTGATATGTTCGCGTATATATATATATATATATTAGCCCAGTATCTCATACCACATTATTAAATCTGATTACAAAAAAACATATCGATATAATACATATCGAGTACTTTTTTCACTTCAATTGTCAATAAATTATATATCAGCCAAGAATAAAGCCGCCCACCGCACGCCATTATATTAAAAAAATAAAAACGTTCTTTTTTGTTAAGGATGTCACGTTTCATAGAGTGTACAGGCAAAAAAAAAAACATCTCGTTAAAGGAGACTCTCAAGGGATTAACTCGATGTGTGATTCGGGCAACATTCCGATTGCGAGCTCCGTAAAGCCGGGGGACGCTTAAAATTATCTAGCTTTTGGAGATTTTAGTAAGGGTTATACTAGATAATATATTTTTAGAGCAAAATTGAAAATTTGCTCTCAATTTAAGCTGGATTAATGTAAATAGTTAGCCTTCTATTTTCGATCGAGTTCAGGAATGCTGGAGTTATTTATTTTAGATCAAAAATTTACATCATTCCAATTTAATTGGCTCTTTGTTAAAAATTGTTGTTCAATAGTGAATGCACACGTTAAATACATTCCGCTTTTCATGATTGATCAGTATTGTAACATTCATTATTTAGGGATTAAGCCTGATCTGTATGATGTTATTTGAATAGACTCAGTGAATTTCAAATAATGCGTAAGCTAAAATTGGCACAAGTTTCTAATAAACCAAAATAACTATGAGATTATTTAAATATCAGTAGGCAGGGCACATAGCTCGCAACTCAATATTAGTTGATGGAGCCTAAAGATTCTGAAATAGCGTGGTGACCATGTACTGGAAGACGCAGAGTTGGCAGACCTTCCATAAGATGGACCGATTACTTGGTATTTGCCGCGAAAATCCGAAGGACAAAATAAAGGATGTCTAGTCTAGAAGTCCTTTTATTCAACTGATGATGACAACAAAAATATCCGATAACTATTTATGTATGAAGTATGGCTAGCTTTATCTCTCCATAAAGCACGCGATCGTTCTTAATCCAACGGCAGCCTCATTAAAACTGTCAAAAACTAACTTATGCACTATTAGAAGTTCACTAAAGACCGTTAAGCATCAAATGCTTGTTGCAGACTGTTTTGGGTCAAGCAATATACTAATAACAATACCTCATAGGTTGACGTGATTCTGTCAGCGCAGACTGTGTCTGAAAGCCCTGCTCAGAGTATACACCACAACATTGTCCTAAGTGCTATTCGTTTAGCCAGTAAAATGAAGCGCATTTTCTGAGTGTCTTTAGTATTATTACACTTCTATTTAACACAGTCTAAAATTCATCTAATAGTCAAGGATTCGTTTTCTAAAAGGAAGCTTTCAGCCCCGCTACGAAAGGCCACAAACGAACAGGAGTGAGATTTTTTCCAGCTCCGCTCAAGAGCGGGGGATGTCATTAGATTCTAACACCAACTAAAAAAAAACAGTCTATAAATTACACAACAAGCACTCTAATGATCAGTTTTTCTCTAAAACAGCGACTTACGTCGGCGACCTGGATGCGAACGCAACGCGGTGTGGCATGAAAATAATAGACACTCAAGAATCTTTTGTTCTTCATATTTTTATGTACATAAAAAATTTGACTGTTTGCGCGTGTCAGGTACCGTCATTGGCTGAATGAACTTTGAACGAATCCAGTCGCATAGCTTGACTGGCGTCTCTATTGTGACACATCGATCAATTTCTTTTAAAAATGTTAAATTATTACCATGAAACCAAATTTTTTAAGGCCGAAAGCACGCATTATTTTGTTGGGAGCGAAAGATTCAGTGGCGACCGCATACCGAAAGACGCAGCGTTGGGGTGGGGTGGTCAGGTGAACCGATGACCTTGTGAGGGTTGCGGGAAACCGATGGCTGCGAGACGAACAGGATCGTTAATTGTGGCGACACTTGGGGGAGGCCTATGTCCAACAGTACAACAGACAAAATTAGTCTGGCAATTGAACCCGATTAGAACAATTTAACTCCCACGCTAGATCGAAGGCTCTCGATTTAATAAAAGTGGTTAACCATGCATGGACTGATTATTTGATTGACCACAGACCGATTAACCGCCTTTGAATTATTAAGAGAACCTCTAAGCACATTAAAGCGTTGGTAAACTATTTAACGCTACAAAGATTTATTTAATTAATAATGATAATAATGTCATAGAAACTGTTTCAAACATATTTGGGGGTATATGTATGAACAGAGCAAAAACAAACAATGTCACCAAGTATAATCACGTCGGGGTCACCAGTTTAGTTAAGGTGTATGTAGATAGCGCGGGAGAGCGATATGAACGTATAGAAAAGCCCAAAATCATCTTTAACCTTTTGAATGTCTTATGTTACACAGTTCGATATAAGCAATTGTCTTTCTATTGTGTCTCTAATTACGGCATTCAAAGAGTTAAGGCAGTTGCCTAGCAAATATAACAACCGTCTGGTCCGAGGATCCTCCCTTTCAGAGATTTGTGATATAACAGAGGTATGTGAGACTTAACTCTTTGTTCCGCATACCTCCAAACATGTATTTGTTGACCAAGGTAGCGGGATTGTCCGAAATAGTCATAGTGGCCTTGAATCGGAACACATCGGACACAGAGACTACTCGCATAAACAACTAGCTTTTGTCCGCGACTTCACCCGCGCACATTAAACATAGCCTCACTCAAGCAGCTTTTCATCAGTGAAAAAAATTCTAGCAATCGGACCTATAACATCCAGAGTTAGTACAATCAACAAAGCTTAAAAAATTACCTATTTTTAATATTAGTGTCTCGTAACTGGAATCTGAAAGAACACGCAAGCTTTAGACAGTAATCTGACACTCTTTTTCACCACTCCATCTAGTACGAAAGAAGTTACTATATTAAATAAAAGAAACAAAAAAGATGTACACGGTGTCATTATCGCATTGCCTGTGATTACAAAGTTAAAAATAAAAACGCATCGACTTCCAAAATCCTCTGTTTTTTTCATTGATGAGAATTTAAGTTTAATATTAAAGGCCTTGTCCAGGTGCGGGGGGTGTGGTCTGATATGTCATTAATAGCTCATAATAGTCCATTAGCAATGCAGGTAATATCAATAGTGTCACGTTTAATTGCTACGTACTATGAATAAATGATTAATATCGATTACATATCACGAAATAATTATTTGTGTCACTTTAATTTGTGTTCAGTTTAATTTTGTTCTGAATGAATACTAAATTCGTAGAAAGCGGTGAGAGAAATAATTTATAAATGAAGTTTATTTTGTTAGTTTATTTTATCAGTTAGTCTTTTCGAAGAGCAACGTATGATTAAGAAACTAATTTTTGGAAGACAGAAAAATAGTCTCTCTGTTTTTTTTTTACTGAGTGTATTCTCAAAATTCCACCTTTAAAGTTGTCGTCTACTGAACCGGACTTGCTATTTGCTTAACTAAATCAAAGCCTCTTGCCAGGAATTACAAAAAAGTCTAAAATGAACTAAAAATTGTGCAGTAACACGCTAAGAGTACAGAGGTACAAACCTTGGCATAAAGTGTTATTAGGGGAAGACAGCAAGGGATGAATTGGATCACACAGTTTCGATCAGCAGATTCTCTAGCTGCATGCACTTAAACTAGAAACCAAACCCCAACGGACTTGACAAAGAGCTAAATAGATGCTGGGTACCAAAACCACATGAAGACACTAAAAGAGAAGAAACTAAAAGTATTCCTACTCAGTACAAAATAACACCAAATTATAATAAGAAAACAACCCCTAAAAGCATTTCAAGTCTAATTTAAGTTTGATCCCGCGTAACCATCCCACCATCTTTATCAAGATTATGGCCCATTTTATCTTTTAATTATACATGAGTCTAACGCAACTGAGGCATACAAAATGGCTGCAAAATTTTATTAAATATCCTGTTAGTAACGTGAACTGAATTTTTATTACACACTCTTATTGCTGAGGTCGCTTCATAACTGCCTTTAACTCTTCTGGAAAAATTGCGAGTGCGTATTTGTGCTTTTATTTTTGTATTCTTTAGTGGTACAATTTGGTCTGTATATTTCTTGTCTAAACGGTCTGTCTTTCTGTATTACATACACACAGTGGTATAAAATGTGTAACAGGTTGTGTTGCATTATATGTATTGCAGAATTTAGTATGTTACGTGTAGCAAAAATACAGTTGGAATAATATTTAATTTCAAAGTAAGTTCTGAGTTCTAACCTACCGCAATTATGTCGTTAGAGATTGTTTGTCAAAACTCACTCGTACTAGTAAGCAGAGTATCAAAATATGCTTGATTTTCACGAGTGTTTTTTGCTTTAAATAATTGTTATTATTAGTAAGTTATTTTCTAAACAGTTAAACGTAGAACCGTGTCATAGTAGAACAGTTTCGTTTTTAACAAAAAGAGTCCATGTTTACAACTACGCTTAGAAAAATGTGAGGACAGACTATTGGGACATCAAACGTAAGATGAACGCTCTTAAGTTGCCCATGAAATCCAAGTTTTTAACCATCACAGCACCGGACAGTAGAAAAAAAATGTGGTAACAACATGTGTGTATTAACACAAATATACTCATTAAACCCATCATCATAACTATCTAACTTAGAGTCTAGTTAAAACGTGAAGTTTTTACTAGAATGGCACATTTTACCTCATCTATAAATAAACAAGTTTAAATGAGCAAATAATTGCGTCAATACATGCAAAATGCAAAAAACGTACGATAATTTATTATAATAATTGGAATTTCACGGGTAACCCTGACGGTGTTTATTGCTCATCACCAATTACTAATGTAAAACAGTTAGTTGAAGGAATTAGTAGAGAAAATTAAACTTTAAAGAGAGAGCAGATATATGCAAACGCCGGTCCTAAAACAGCTTGTAAGTGCAAACCGCTTGACAAGTTCCTATCAGACGCTACGTCCTACGTTCCTTGCAAAAGTTTTCTTGCATATATGTATACCTAATTACATTTTACACAAACTCCCACGAAGTAGAAAGAATATGTAACGATTATAGCTGGTGGTTTCCTGTATAATCTGTTTTTCCGCGGGAAAAAAAGGTATGTTTATAAAGGCTTTAAATTTAGAGATGTTTTAAAGTTGTCTTGCTTTATCATACGTTCTATGTAAGAAATACACTGTCTGTTTTCTCATATCAATGATATCACTAAAAATAAGTATATCTACACCTAGTCAATGTGCACACAACCCTGTATTTATATTATCATCGAAAATGTAAAGAGAAACTCCCAGTGATTGTTACGTATAAAATAAGCTTAATTTATTGAATTAAACAAACTGTTAGCATAAATCAAAATTTATTGCATTGTTCTTACAAGTTAAATGTTTAAATTGGCCTGTATTTGTAATGTTAACATAAAATGTTTAAGATCAAATTCATAGATTTTCATCGTTGAAATATTAAAATTAATTGTACAAAATGTATCCCTGTTAAAGATATCGTGTATATTGTAATTATTAGGTTGTGTAAAGTCTTCAATTCTGTTGTAATAAATATTTCTACCCGTGCTGTGCGAGTTTTATTTATAAATGCCTTATTTCCGATAACAGTTAATTTTATTGCTGTTGAGGTAAAAAACACAAGGTTGACTGTGACGGCGACATGGGTGTTGAGCGTGATAAAGTCTTGAATAGCAGAAGTAAAATAATATTGCAAGGTTCTACATATATTTTATAGTATTCTCAAGCTACTTCTGAATAGCACAAATATAATATAAGTAGCCTCGTAATGCTCCCGCTGCTGGGAGTCTGGCTTCCTCTCTAGCGTAAGGAATGGACTGTTAGTGTAAGGAATGGACTGCAATTCAAAACACTGGCCTAGTGCGAGTCGATGCATGTCACATGTGTTCGAATTTTTGGTTCTGCTTCATGCTGGTTTCCTCACCATGTTTTCCTTCACCAATAAATTACTCTAAGTACCAATGCGTGCCTGGCTGGGTTTGAACCCGGGACTTACTCTTAGTCTTATATCACGGCTGTTACCACTGGGCCATCACTGATTTTCTACCTCTGAATTTGTGAATAATATTGTAATAAGTTGAAATTGTTATCATATTTGTAAAAGTTTGATTCGGTGTTTCTTCTCCGGGTAGTTAAAAATGAGGAATGAAACTGTTCTATAAAACCTATTTGCAAAATAAATATCATTTATCAGAAGCATGGGTTTCCTTGCGTGATCGAATAAAAAATGAAGATTTCCGCAGGAAAACTAAGATTGTCGACATAGCACAAAGAATTGCCAAACTTAAGTGGCAATGGGCAGAGCACATTGCTCGCAGAACAGATGGCCGTCGGGGCCGAAAGATTCTGGAGTGGCGACCGCGTGCCGGAAGACGCAGCGTTGGAAGGCCTCCTACACGCACAGGAACTTTCGATGTGGCGACGCTTGGGGGAGGCCTATGTCCAACAGTGGACATGTATCGGCTGAAATGATGATGACGATGATGATCAGTGGCATTTTAGCATTGGAATGTCTTACATTACTAAACTGATAGGAAAATTATTTCGCTATCAAGCTCTAGGTATCACTATCGATGTGTGATAGTTTGCTTTTGTCCCGAAAATATGTCTAGTAGGTAAGTTTCCTGAGGAATAAAACATAAAGTTATGTAGACTCTCCCAAATATTTTGATTTTTGAAAACTGATGTCACGGGGCTTACGTTCTCAATTTAACATTTTTGATATTTTTACTTTTAATATAAAATAACGATTAGCTATTGGTTCAAATAATTATTGCCATAAGAAACTTATTTACTTTAAAATACATATGAAATACTAACTAAACTATTATTGGCTAATTATATTTTGCTGATTTCACCTGAACATCTCCAAACATTTTTTAGTTTACTGAATCTATGTTACTGATTTCAAGTGGTTCTCTCCGAATATTTTAGAGTTTCATGAATCGATTGTTGCTAAATTTACGTAAAAATCGCAAACATTTAGTATTTCCAAAATCGATGTCGCTGATGTCAGGTAGTCAATCCCAAAAACTTTGAACTCTCAATTACCGATATGGCTAACTTCACGAGATCACCCCAAAAAATCTAATCTTTAGTCCATAACTCTTTCGTTTTCACGGATAGTATCATTTTATCTGAAGCCCATAAAAAGGTTGTCCGAAAGGGAATACCGGGGTCCTGCGACTCAAAGCAAAAAAGAAGGAACAGACTTTTACTGACTAGAACTCACTCTGAATTTTAGTCAATAAAATTCCGACTTACTCTCCCGCTCGACCCTAAAGTTCGAGAAGTGAATTTACGCCTAAAAAAAGAAATCTGGAGGCCACAAACATTTTCAATTGAGAACTACCTTAACACACCTGATGAGTGAGATGTAGTCACGTCAATAGTTTGCAATGAAACTTGAGCTTTGCATTATAAGTATGTACTCCCAGAACTCATTCTAAGTTTGAGAGTGAAGCGATATACACGTGCAAGTTAACCTGCTCGTACGTACGTGGTACACGTAACTCAAACCTCTAGTGTGATGTGTAGGTATGTAACCTTCCAAGGTTTCCACTACGCAATGTCGACGACTTAGGCTCGGTCTAGACAGTTACCGGATGGTCGGACGGCGAGCTACCCATTGCTTGCCGTCCGCAAGCCTTCGTCTACGGTCGCTGGAAATCGGGATCAGGACCGCTTCGCAGAAGGAGCGACCACCTGCTACTCCTCCTCGCTCCGGACCATGGCCTGTAGTCTGTACCAAGGCTTGGCGTGAGAGAACGTTGCTCCCACGAGGACACAGTGGTGTTCAGCTCAGTCAGGGCACACCTCTATCGTATGCTCCACCATGTACTCTCGGCGGACAACTTTCCAGGGCTGTGTCTGAAAGAGTTACCGCGACCCTGGAACGCAAATGGTAACTGAAGAAACACTGGCGAGTAAAAGTTTAGTCAGTAACAGACACTGTAGTGTGTCAGTAAAAGTCTGACAATGATGGAATCGCAGTCATCTCTAGTTTATATCATTTAAAAAAATAAACTCCTCTTCGTTCTACTCAGACACCCTTTGATTAGCTGTTGAATAATTATTATTATTTCTTTAGTGTCAGTTAACTAAAGCTCATAGATAAAATACATAATATTACAGTCTTACAAAGTGATAAACTGATAAAGCTTACGCACAGTGATAAGACCACCAGAAGATAAGATGCCAACAAAAACAAAACTTCATAAAAAAAATGCACAAATCGATCCATAAACAACAGAGTTCTGAGGTAAAAAACAGAAAAATAATACTACTTACTGAATTGGAAACCTCCTCCTTTTTTTGGAAGCTGGCTCACAAGTCAGTTCTTCTAACGTAAAATTAACCATCTCGGTATAACGTGAGATCCATGTTATACCAAGATGGTTAATTTATTCAGTCTCCACTTGTTATACCTTTTGCAACATCTTTTATTGACCATATCAATATTACAAATATTTTATGTTTTATATAAAAATATTGACTTGGCAATCAGACTAATATATTTTCATATAGTACAGTTGGTCTTTACTCTCAAATACTCCTAATATTGCCAGATATTATGGTTGGCTTCTTATAGTTTAAGATCCGATTAAGAACGACCTTCACCGGTCTGTTTAATGGATGAAACGTATTTTATTATAAATTTAGTGTATTAAATAATATAACGCGGGTGGGTTAAAGAAAGAAATTCCTGGCCAGATTAATTAAAAATAGAAAATTTATTTTATTTTTAGAAAAATGCACAACCGTTATTCCAGATTTTTTTGCAGACAACACTTTAACATCGTATTCGTAATGAAACAGCGTTTATTTTGATATAGAATTTGTTGTATCAAAAAAAAACACATCTGTTTATGCATACCTGTTTATACCTGGCAACCCATAGCTATGCCAGGAAACAAATAGGCAACCCAACATTTTTTATGTTTTATACAAAATTTATTACAATCATTTAAAATAAATCAAAACACAAAATTTGGCTATGATGGAGCGACATAGTCAAAATTGTGACAAAGCTCCTTAATAAAGATTAAAAAAAAAAAACATTTTAATGTTTTAAAGGCTTCACTCTTTCGGTTAGTATTAAATTTATTCGTTAAACACACCGGTGCATTTTACAAAAAAAAAAAAAAAAATGTTTGGCCAGGAATTTCTCAGGCAACCCACCCGCGTTATATTATTTAATA
This sequence comes from Mythimna albipuncta, assembly GCA_929112965.1. Lineage (NCBI taxonomy): Eukaryota > Metazoa > Arthropoda > Insecta > Lepidoptera > Noctuidae > Mythimna > Mythimna albipuncta. Next base: position 6,447,586 of record OV815972.1, read on the forward strand.
CACTAAATTTATAATAAAATACGTTTCATCCATTAAACAGACCGGTGAAGGTCGTTCTTAATCGGATCTTAGACTATTATTCAACATACCAGTGTCTCAAGATGAAAGTCTATGACCAGTGCGTGTTGCCAGTGATAACATTCCAAAACGTGGTAGCTCACAATCGGCCTTATCAGAGGGCTTAAAGTCACTCAAAGGGCAATGGAAAGGACTATGCTCGGAGTTTCCTTGCGTGATAAAATCAGAAATGAAGATATCCGCAGGAGAACCAAAGTTGCCGACATAGTACGAAGAATCGCCAAACTCAAGTGGCAATGGGTATGAGACATTGCTGACAGAACCTGAAGACGCAGCGTTCCTACAAGGTGGACCGACAACCTGGTGAAGGTTGCGAGAATCCGATGGATGCGGGACACGCAGGATCGTTCATTTTGGTGACAGTTGGGGGAGGTCTATGTCCAACAGTAGACGTCTATCAGCTGATAAGATGATGATGATGATATTATTTGGCTGACCAAAACAACAATAACAAACAATCACAATAAATTGACATAACATTCGACAACAGAATAAATGGAATCAGCTTTCAGAAACCAAGGTTTAAAGTAACAATGTTGAATGTTTTGGTATGTTTTCAATGTTCCCCTTTTACTCAAAACAATAAAATACATTCTACAGTCTAGACGCTTAGAATGGCAAATATAAATCCCTGTACAGAACTGTTTTGTACACTAGTATTATAAGCACATTTAATTTAATTGGAGGGGTTGAATATAACTATTATAATATAAAAAAAAACATAATGGCGCCGATTTTGCAGACTTTACTTTCATTTTTTAGGGTTACGTACCTAAAGGGTAAAAATGGGACCCTATTGCTAAGACTCCACCTCTTCGCCTTCTTCTCTTCTTCTTCTTCTTTCTGTCACCAGTGATCCGTTATAGACAGGCTGTTTTTTTTTCTGTGGGTAAAAATCATTTAGATGACATCCCCCTTTTTTGACCCAGCTCGGCCCCTACGGTTGCTGATAGATAGGCTGTTGGAATTTTCACAAATTATGTATCGCTTAACAAGAAATACTAAAAACAAAAATTCATGTGGGAATCTCATAAAACCGTGTTTTTTTTTAAATTAATAAAATAGTGTCTAATGTTGCATAGATAACAGGCGTGGGCGAAGCGTCTGCAGTATCGCATCCAAATGGGCCTTTTTTTTCGATAGGAAAATTCATCCAATGACAACCCCCGCTCTTGGGCGGAGCGGGAGATAGTGTCAGACTCTTACTGACTAAAAAACCCATCCCGTTCCTTCAAGCTTTCATACCGGGGCTCGAGCGCCTTTTCGGATAACCCTGGCCCCAGTAGGCTTCGACCCGGCTAGACCCCTGCTGTTGCTGACAACTCCTTGAGGCGCGCGGGAACAGTGCGCGCCGTCGACGATTTGGGCTTGGTCCGGACAGTTACTGGACGGCCGGACAGCGAGCTACCCATTGCTCACTGTCCGCAAGCCCGCGCCTACGGTGGCTGGAAATCGAGGTGGTTGCCTGATGCGGTCGGCCTCCTCCTTAGCGAGTATTACTGCTTCGCAGAAGTCGGCGACCGCCTGCCACTCCTCCTCGCTCCAGACTATGGCTTTAACCAAGGACCGGCGCGTGAGGTCTCCGCCGCCGATCACCCGCACGGCGATGCTCCGCCCAATCCAAATGGGCCTCGCACAAGCTTTTTAGAAACGAGGGTTTTCTTTATAATTGGTAGGCTCTCGTTTTAACACTATTTCACCAAAATGGCATGCAACGATGTGGTTGAACACTAGGTGTCGCAACCCAGCCGCAGTCTCGTTTTCAAAATGAAAGAAAAAGGGCCTCGGCAAATTAGTCCACGCTATGCTCTGATGGTACGGAACCCTACGTGAACGAGTCCGACTCGCACTTGGCCGGTTTTTAGGAACAGTACTTAAAAGTCACAAAGTACTATTATTTATTCTTCGCCGCAAGCTTATACAAAGAAACGCCGACTTGTTATCAAAACGAGCGGTCTACTATTGATCAAACCGGCGGCACTCGAACAAAAAAGATTTCAAGCTTCATTTAATGAGTCCAGTCGAAAAACACATTGGGATTTCAATTGAAGTCGAAAATTTGAATTGCGAAAATTCTTTTTTACGTGAAGCCATCTATTCTAATTAGAAATGAAAGTCGGAGATGTCAAGCGTCCTTTCTAGAAATTCAGAGAGAGTCTATTTGAATGGAAAATGAGAAATTATTTTGTAATTACTGTGAGTAGTCCAGTGCTTTTGGAGCGGAAAGTAAACATGAGATCTTGGTCAGAGTTAATTAATTTTCTTGACTAATGGCCTGCATTACAGCATGTTCATCAGTCCTAGTTATGAAAATGAGCCGCATAGTATTCAACATACAATTTTATTTTCTACTCAAGCTCATGGCAAAGATAATAACAGCCGAATGGACTGAACTTCGAGGTTAAGCTACACTTACCGAGGTCAGCCCGCGGATGGGTGAAAATCTTAATATACCGAGATTCCGACATACTTCAGAATGTACTTTTAAAGGTGGGTCTATGCTAGAGGAGTCGAGCACGACTTAAGGGCCAAGCGCCCTAAAAGTGCCATAAAACAGTGATTTTCTGAGGCCTACTCCTCCGTAATGGCTAGGTCAATTGGTTTGAAAAAAATATATGTTTATTATAGATTCATAAACAATAATATTAACATTTGATTTTTTTGTGCAATTAATACTTTTGTCAAAAAAAAAAATAGTAATTTCGCAAATTTTTCGCATCTTTTCCCTACTCCTTCGAAACGACACATAAAAATTGTGTATGTAAATCAATCAATATCTCGCAGAGAAAATGAATTTAAAGCGCTTTCCGGGCGCTGCTGGCCGCAAATAAAGTCACAGATTTGCGAACTGCCGCCTAGGCGAGTGCGAGAGTTGCGTTCACATAATTTCGGTCAGATGGTTCACGGGACTATACGCCTTAAGCACCAACGAAGGACGAGCGGAGCACGAGCAGTGCACGAGCGGTGCACGATTGGAGCACAAGTGGAAAATGAACAGAGCATGAGTGGATTACGAATGGTGTAAGTACCGAGCTCAAATTTGTGTAGCGCGCATTTAAGACAAGACAGTCTTAGACAGACTTTTTTTGCTTAAACAAGTTTGTTTGTCTTGTACTTGCAAAATAAGTCTGTCATAGACTTTCATGTCTCAAATGTACGCAGGCCCGAAAAGTCGGTCTACACTACACGAATTTGTGCTCGACTCTTGCTGTGCTTTTGTTCGACTCTTTTAGTGGAGAAACAGAGGTTTGAAAAACATCGTTATTGCAACAAGTTTTTTTATTATATTCTTTGAATGACGTAATTACGGAATGCCAACATAACGTTTAGGTGTAATCTCTCTTTTTTTGAATTACCTGTTTATCATACATTACATTGATTTATGTTGGATGTTTTTTTAATCTGATATAAACTAGTGCTTGACTGCGATCCCATCTGATGGTAAGCGGTGATGCAATCGTTGATGGTGAGGTGAACCATTTTAATAAGAGCCTACTGAACATTAAATATTGAACTTAGGTCACGACATGAATAAATAGGGCTGGGAAAGCGACTGGTACAAGATTCAGAGATATCTTTTACCGTTCGCTTTTGTTTATTTGATATAATCTAGTGCTTGACTGCGATCCCACCTGATGGTAATCAGTGATGCAATCGTTGATGGACAAGCTAGTTTATTAAGAGCCTATTCACTCTAGCCTTGAAGACACCCAAATTATAATTGGACGGGAAGACCGCAGCAGGCAAATTGTTACAGTCCTTCGATGTACGCGGTATTAATGACGAGGCAAAACGCTTAGTCCGGACATTAGAAGTTTCAACAACGTAAGGGTGGATACTTGCCGTTCGTCGGCTTGTCCGGTGGTAGAAATGAGATGGTGGAATCAAAAAATGTAATTCCTGCGCACACTCTCCAAAATGCATCCTGTAAAACACCGAAAGGCTGGCTGTCCTTCGCTTGTGCTCAAGACTTAGTAGATTGGATTTAACCAGATCTGGATCAACAATGAGCCTCTTCGTTACGCCTCGACACTGAAACTGCTGGAGGGATTGATTTAATGATTTTTTGTTTTCTAAAACATTGCTTTTGCAATATTTTTTTAATTATTTAGACTTCAATTATCTTAAATTCGTTAGTAAGTAATTTATTTTGTTGGGTGCGTGGCAATATGACAACCGTCTTTTTTTATGGTGGGAAAAAATCATACATTGACATCTCCCGCTCTTGAGCGGAGCGGGAGATAGTGTCAGACTGTTACTGACTTAAAGACCCACCCCGTTCCTAGCCTTCATACCGGGGCTCGAGTGCCCTTTCGGATAACCCTGGCCCCAGTAGGCTTCGACCCGGCTGGGTCCCTGCTGCTGCTGACAACTCCTTGAGGCGCGCGAGAACAGTGCGCGCCGTCGACGACTTGGGCAGTTACCGGACGGCCGGACAGCGAGCTACCCATTGCTGTCCGCAAGCCCGCGTCTACGGTGGCCGGAAATCGGGATCAGAATCCCGGCGGCGGCGGCGGTGGCGATAACGCCGTTGCCTGATGCGTTCGGCCTCCTCCTTTGCGAGCATTACTGCTTCGCAGAAGTCGGCGACTGACTGCCACTTCTCCTCACTCCGGACCATGGCCTCAACCTAGGCCCGGCGCGAGAGGTCTCCACTGCCGATCGCCCCCACGAGGGCACGGTGATGCTCCGCCCAAGCAGGTCACACCTCGACTGTGTGCTCCACCGTGTCCTCCGGGCATTCCGCACAGTGGCGACACCCGGACGTCACTTCCGTACGAATCCGGTACAGGAAACTCCCGAACGAACCATTACCGGTGAGGACCTGCGTCATGCGGAAGGTAAGGACGCCGTGAGGTCTTTCCAGCCACGCCTCAAAGAGGGGACTTACCGCCATGATTGTGGCGTGCCCAAATATGATAACCGTCTAAGAAGGGGAACTGCAACAAAGACGCAGTGTTATAAAGTCCACCAGACCCAGGCAACCGGCGGATTTTAAGAAGCAGAAGGTCAAGTCGATGTAACTACGCATAGAGAAGGGTAGGTACAGCAGACGAAATCTTTCGGCTGAAATATAGTTGTCTATCTTTTGCCCGTGGCTTTGCCCACGCGCATAAAATATAATCTATGTCACTCAGGAATAAAACGGCTTTCTATCGGTGAAAAAATTAAAGCAATTGAACCAGTACTCTCGAAAGGAATTCCATCAAAACATGCACATCATATTTATTATTTTGGAACCATCTACTCTATTTTCAATCAGTCTCATTTACTGGAGCATTAACTCCAAACACTCCAGCTCGCATTCCAGTTACACAGGCATTATTCTAATCAAGTTAGGCATTTGTTTTCAATTAAAACTTGTAGCTCATTCCTCTTCCAATAGACTGGGAATCAGGCTGCTACCGTTATCATTGCGAACTGGCGGCAAAATAACTTCGGCAGTGTTAGGAACCGTACACATTGGTCGAGTAGGAAGTCTAGTGAAGCGGGCGAGTACCGTACGATAGCAACAGGCAATTAGTTTTATTTAAAAAGTGCCTGAACCTCAGTAGTTTGAGGATTTGAATGCTACAAGGAAGATAGTTCAGTAATTTTTGATTTGATATAAACCACTAATTTACAAGGATCCTCGAAGGATTTGTATTTTTAGGCTTTGGTTCCTACACACATACCTACTCCTTTACTCAAGTATTTTACCTTTTTATTATTATGGGTCAATTTTGTCTCACTGTGGGGCAAACGCCTCCCTAACCATTATTCTGTACTTAGCTACTTCAGGCCAATTCTTTAGGTAGGAGTTCAACTCGCTACCCCACGCCATCTCTTTGTGGGTCTACTGCATTGCCGGTTTTTATTAGGAAAATAAGTAGCAAAAATCTTTAATTTTGAAGTATTTCTTTCAGTTTAATATTTAATACTTCAAAATCTAAAACAAAAACTACTGAACTATCTTCCTTGTAGAATTCAAATTCAAAGTTGGAGTTAGCTCCAACTACTTTAACTAACTACTTACTCCAACTAATTTTTTCAAACTTACAAAATACTTAAAAAACTTTTTAATTAAAACTAACTAAAAACAATTTAAAAGTTAGCACTATTAAACTTCTCCGCATTGCTGTTTGTTGCACTGATAATGTACCCAGAAGACTGACAGCATTTTCTGGCTTCATAGCACCAATAAAAACGAGACAAAAAAATTACTTAATACCTCAATAAGTCGTTCCCGGCTAATAGGATAGTACTAGTCTACCAGCTCGACCAAACTAAACGCAGCTTAACGCGACTTTGTCCCACAGACTATCTCGAGTGAGAAGATAAAAAATTATTAGCTTTGAAACTCTGAAACAAAGTCGTAAAGTTTAAGAAAGTTGGCAAAAATTTCATCGTTCCATCTTAACCTTGGTTTCTTTATCTTGATCGAGATGATGGATTCCACTGATTTATTGAACAGATGTATTATCTAACAGATAAAAAAGAGAAATTTCTTGTCAGCTGGATGCTACTTTTAAATATAGAAAAAAAAAGTCAGGGCAACGGGAGAATTTTATAAAAATATTTTTCTGAAAGCTTTTAAGATTGAATTTGACTTTAAATTGAAATTATATACGCCTACATTACAAATATTAGCAACAATCTTCATTACACACATAGCGCTCATTGCACTAATATGCCTTGAAATATTATAATTTTATTACTGGAACCAAATATATCAAAATTTAAAATAATATACCCAATCAAAGCAACAATACAAATGTACAATTATAAACTATAATAGATAAAACACATTATAACTAAAGTAAAGAAGTTATAAACATCACAAATAAAAAACAAATTAGAAACATTAAAAAGAAATTCCATCATTAACCTTTCAATTGTGATAATTACAGACACAATTGAAAGACAATAGGTGCGCGAACGCCGGCGTTCGCTTGGGGTTTAATGAATTAAAAGTTAATTCAGAACCTTAAAAATAAATCTTATCTAAACGTAAAAAGTTTTTTAAGCTATCGAACTAGGAACTGGCGATGTTTTATTTTATCCTCGGTACCTTGCCATTGAGAATGTCTAGTTCAGGCGCGTTCAAGACTAAATAATCATAATATCTATAAATATTGTAACATCAACACCGTTTTTAAAAGAGTAACCATGGAGTTTCTTGCCGGTTCTTCTCCATAGGAAACGACCAATTTGGAACCGTGCGCTAGCTTCTGACGTTTTGTAAGTGCCCATGTAGGCCTATGTGAAATAAAATATTTTGATTTTTGACTTTGACTTTGAAATATAGATTTGTCCTATCGACGATATAACGATATCTGTCTATTAAAAAATCAACCCTTATTAAGTACTATAGTCATTAAAAAGGTAGTAAGTATAATTTTTTCAATTCAATTAATTTATTTCAGCCATATAAGTTTCACATATTTTAAGATGTAAGAAGATAAAAATTACAATTAATGTTAATTTTTTTTTAATAAAATGAAAAGGCAATCAAAAATTCATAAACATTAAAAATACAATAAAATTCATAACTAACAAACAAACAAATATGTTTATTGCTCCAAAAAGGTAAATACAGATTTTAACAGATCGCTGGACTCCACACTAGGAATCCCTGTGTAGTGGAGACCAGTCTCTTCCGTCTTATATAAAAAAAAATGATAACAGAAAAACTAATTTAATAAATAATACATATCTACTACTACTTGCTTTTAATTAATTAATGTCAAAAAAGTTTAAGATAAAATAAAATTCATAATTCATGTCAAAAAAAAATTAAAAATACAATAAGTTAATGTCAAAAATTAAAATACAATATGATAACAAAAAACCAGTCTTTATAAATATAATAAGTATAACTTTTAGGTAACAGATAGCAAGGTCATTTCAAGATCACTATCTCTTAGGTCAATCTCAAGTCCAAGCCCCGACTTTACATTAAATGGAGATAAATCTGTGCCCTTTGTTGACCACCAATAGTTTCTAGACTATAGTTAAGGTATTTAATATCAACGATCAAGTTTAAGTGGGTCACTAGCTCAGTATAAATAGAAAGTGAACTCTGATTAAGTTGTCTGGCAACAAATAGCATCGTTTACATAGTTTCGAGTTCTAACCCATTATTAATAAGTGTCGGGAATTAAATAGGGAATGTAGTTGGCTCGCTGTCCGGCCGTCCGGTAACTGTCCGGACCAAGCCCAAGTCGTCGACGGCGCGCGCTGTTCCCGCGCGCCTCAAGGAGTTGTCAGCAACAGCAGGGGCCCAGCCGGGTCGAAGCCTACTGAGGCCAGAGTTATCCGAAAGGGCGCTCGAGCCCCGGTGTGAAGGCTTGAAGGAACGGGATGGGTTTTTTAGTCAGTAAGAGTCCCCCAAGAGCGGGGGTTGTCATTGGATGATTTTTCCTATCGAAAAAAAATCCATAAATCTTCATAAGAGGATCTAATGATGACTTGTTGATTGACCATGCGCTATCAGAATAGGGTTCTGGCGCTGTTGAATGAATTTATACTTTATTCACCTTAAGAATAGAAATTTAAAGAATACCTGTACTGTCTGTTCGTCCGATTTTAACTTCTATGTCGTAGGCATAAGGATGACATTAAAAGCCAAAAAGTGTTTATAATAAGAACTATTTACTGCAGCCGCCATTTGTCATTCCACCCACGTAATAAACGTCAAAATCGGTTGAACGGATAGTAATTAGTCATACTAATTGTAGGCAAAAAATTGGAATCGAATTAGTCATCCTAATTGTAGGCAAATAATATTGGAATCGACGCACCACATTACACACAGAAGCGCATCGGCATTGGTATCAACGCACGCTCGCAAACACTCTAATGATGTAATCAAGATTTATCACCTGCGTACATAAAATATGAGTATAACCTATTATTATTATAGCCTTTATTAATTGCTTAATATAATTTAACATTTCATTAAATTAACATTTTTTATAATTTGATTAAAATAAATAATTTACAAATTCAACAATTAATTTTAACAATCGCATAAAAAAATCAACAAATAAATACTAAACTTAATTTCAAACATTCTTATTTGATTCATTCGTAAATAGATATTATTATTATTTGATTGTTAACTATGATTTTTTTAGAATTATTAGTTTACTAATTTTAGATTTTTTAATTAAGGACCTCGCAATGAGTAAAGGCCTCCTCCATTTTTTAGGGTTCCGTAGCCAAATGGCAAAAAACGGAACCCTAATAGATTCGTCATGTCTGTCTGTCTGTCTGTCTGTCTGTCTGTCTGTCTGTCTGTCTGTCTGTCTGTCCGTCCGTATGTCACAGCGACTTTTTTCCGAAACTATAAGAGCTATCCTGTTGAAACTTTGTAAGTAGATGTATTCTGTGAACCGCATTAAGATTTTCACACAAAAATAGAAAAAAAGCAATAAATTTTGGGGGTCCCCATACATAGAACTGAAACTCAAAATTTTTTTTTTCATCCGTCCCATGCCTGTGGGGTATCTATGGATAGGTCTTCAAAAATGATACTGAGGTTTCTAATATCATTTTTTTCTAAACTGAATAGTTTGCGAGAGAGACACTTCCAAAGTGGTAAAATGTGTGTCCCCCCCCCCTCTAACTTCTAAGATAAGAGAATGATAAAACTAAAAAAAATATATGATATACATTACTATAAAAACTACCAACGAAAATTGGTTTGAACGAAATCCAGTAAGTAGTTTTTTTTTAATGCGTCATAAACCGAAAAAAATACACTATTATTAAAACATCGATCAAAGTTACAACACATAACAAGAACTTGTATATTATGTTACTTGCTGCTACGGAACCCTTCATGGGCGAGTCCGACTCGCACTTGGCCGGTTTTTTCCAATTGTCTCTATTCTTTGCCTTTGATAACTAGTTGTTTGAGTGATGATATAGAGTATAGGCTATATCATCACTCAAAAATAGCAACTTTCTATCGGTGAAAAAAATATTAGGAATCGGACCAGTACTTTCAGAGATTACCTCCTACAAACAAAAAAAAAACAAACTTTACCTCTTTACAACATTACATTAATTCAGAATTTAAAATTACCTAATTTTAAAATAGCTGAAAATGATTCAGAACATACTACTTTCGAGATATGCATTTATTATGTTATATGTCGTAGAATATGAGGATGGAGAGGGAGAGGGAGGCCAAAGAAAGGATGGATGGATTGTGTGAGAAGCGATATGAAAGAAAAGAGAGTTAGTGACAGCGTGACGAGTGACAGGACAGAATGGAAGAAAAAAACGTGTTGGGCCAACCCCAAATAAAATGGGAATAGGGCAGGAAGAAGAAGAAGAAAATGTTGTAGAATATGATTATTTTTCCATTGAAATACAAAATGAAAAGTAAAACGTTGAGCAATAAGAATCCACATCTTCTTGTCATCATCGCCTTAATGCACCTTTCAAAAACTTTAAAACACAGGTATGAGAGTAATAAAATAGAAGCAAGTTTTAAAACTAAAACTTATCTTGCTGCGCCACACATAAATGCGAACGAAATGAGCTTCCTGATGACGTCGTTAACTAGTCTTTAACATTTCAGCAATAACTTGTGCCATTTTAGAGTCGTTTCAGAGCACTAGAAATGTGCGAAGAAAATACTTTTATATCGATATTAATTTGTTCCCATCACTCGGCAACTCACGAATCGGAGAGCAGCGGTAGTGGCCCTGACCAACGAGTTGTAGTTCGCGCGTTGAAACCTAGCTAGGCACTTTACTCTGAGTAGGTAATTTATTTTAACACCACAGCTCTCAAAACGGTGAATGAAAACATCGTGAGAATCATCGTTCCCAATGACATTATCATTGCCTATTCCAGAACATTTTCTACATACATAGTATCACCATAATCAGCCTTTTTGTTTTAACTAAGGTTTCTTCTCTAGGAGACTGAATTGGCCGTAATCGATCACGCGGATCTAATCTACTGCAGGATGTCACCACATAACTTCAAATTTTTTGTTTTAGAACACACGGTTTCCTCACAATGTTTCCCTTCCCCGTTTTGAGAGCAATAAGCGGTGATGAAATAAATTGTAATACCTACAAACTCGCAACCCGTGGCTATTAAGATTATTATTATTCACTGATCGTCGCTATATTGATTACGCTTGTACCGAATCCCATCCAAATCCATTCAGACTTTTGAGTGAGTAGTAGTAACAAGCATACAAACATTTATTCGAACTTATACCTTTATAATAAGTATTAGTGTGATCTGTTATTCGCAACGTAAAAGCATAAAGCAATAAGCATGAACACAAAAGAACCATTACGCATTTTTCCTACCCCAAACATAAAAGTAACAAAAAGTGAGCACAAATACAAATGATAACCACACGTTTCAGCCGTAAAAGGAATATTTAACTTCCAAAAATACATCCTGAAAGTTACGTACATACATGTTCCATACGCAGTATAAATATACCACGATTTATTTACGTCATGTTGTAATGCTCGCAAAGACAATTTCAATTTGTGGCAAAACAGTTATAGATTTCCAAAATACACAGTCCCCATTTGATAGTTTCTCGGAATATTACAAGAGGAAACAAGAAATAAATATGCTTTCAAAGGTATGAAAAGCCCATACATCTGGCTGTACCGACACGGAAATATTAAAAAATATCTTTTGAATCGAACGTGCTATTTGCAGGTGTGAGGAAATTGGACATCGGGATAACGTAATGGCTGTATTTCCTCGACCTTTCATTTATTTCAGTTGAAAAACCCGCCACAGTTGGAGCATATTTGGCCCGCTGAAATTATCTGTAAGGATTCCAACTAAAGCCACATGGCAATAATCCGAACGAGATCCTGATTAGAAATCCGCCTAGCCAGGGACCGACCCTTATTTGAATTGTCATTCGTACCTACAAATTCTTATCTGATCATACTTGATATAATTCAGATGGGTTTATTCATTTTCAATTCAATGAAAACGTCAGCCTATTTCGTGATTGCGAATTCCGTTTTTCGAGTAGCTCAACGTTTCTAAAGATATATTTATAAAGGGCCATTCCGAATTGATAATTTACTTCACTGTATCAAATCAGCAATTTTGTAAAAGCACCGTAAGTGCTGCAGAAAATTTCCCAAGTGGAATTCTTGCGAGTTAAGCTTATTTGAGTTTCGCAATGTACGTTATGGCAAATATTTAAGTTGGTATAGGTCCCTGAAGGCGGCATATCGTATGCACGCGATATTCTATATTCCAACTTCAAAAATTGTTATCTACATAAATATTCAAGCTGTATTTAAGCTGTTACTGGCAGTCTAATAAACAAAGTTAGATTAGAGCTGTTACTAATGTTCGATAAAAAAGTCGAGATCGGCGAGGTATCCAAATTGCCGAATATGCTGCCAAGCTGGAACGGTTCCAAAATCAAGTTTGAACTTCAGCATTAATCTGACACTGTAAATTGGTAGGATTATAGTTTAATACAAAATTATATGGGTACACAGGTGCTCTACATAATAAGTACACAGTGAGGAAAAGGGGTTATTATTAAATACATATAATGTGGGTTATTGGAACAGAATGAGAATTATAAAGTTTGTTAATATTTATCCGCCAACAGAGAGTTATATGAGGATATAAAGGTTATGTCAAATACTGCTAATTGCTTTTCAAATTAACTTGTTAATAGCTGATGAAAGACTTTCCGAGAAATATATATTTGTAGTAGAATTACCTACTACAAATATATATATTTCGGGAGCTTTGATTTGATAGATTGTATTAGGGACACTCTGTATTGCTGTTTGGCTTCGTTGTAGCGATACAATAGCCTTCTAGGCTCGGGTAAACGAGCATGACATTTCTGTTTCTGTATATTCCGAAGTAGATTTGATTAGATTTTATTATAGGACTACGTGGCACGACATTTGCGGGGCAGTGTAGTGTTTCTTTATTGAGAAAGTCATAATTATATTTAGAACGCTTATTTTGATCGTCATCTATACTTACTTTGCTTACTTTCCTTTGGGTGAAGATTTCCCATCATCAAATAAATTCTCCCGCTCTGAGTGGAGTGTGAGTGACTGTCAAACTTTCACTGACTAAAACTCATCCGCGTTCGTTCATTTACACTTTCTTCTTTCACTTTCTTTTTCTTTTTTTTTCTTTTTTTCTAGGTCCACAGTGAATTTTAAAACAACTCTGCTGTGTAATGTTCGAAGGGATCACTGCAACTCTAGTTGTGAGTGACTGAAGGAACACTGTGGGTTTTAGTCAGTAAAAGTCTAACACTCTCTCTTTCTCCACCCAGGGTGGGTGGTACTGATTTTTATTCGGAGGTATTGAATTTTTTTAGTATAAAAAAATTAAAAAAAGCCCAAAAAGGCTGCTCAACTTAAATGGGACTGGGCAGGACATGTCTGTTGCATGTCTAACGAGCTGTGGGTGCGTAAAACACTAGATTGGTACTCGGACACAGCAACGTGGGGCCGAGGCAGACCACGAAGGAGATGGCGGGACGACCTGGATGGCTTCGTTAAGAACTGGACTGAGAAAGCGTGGAACCGTGATCGTTGGAAGGAGTGGAGGAAGGCCTTTGCACAGCAGTGGGACAGTGTGGGCTAAGTAATAATAATATAGTATAAAAAATTACCGCTGATACCATAAAAAAGCCATTTATTTTCGCGTTACATTGTTCAAATCTTCCGTAGACATAAACAGATAAAGCCGCCATCATTTCCTCTATTTTCATACTACCAGTCGCGCGTAATGTCATTTGCCAATGTTCCTGTCACGCCCGGGAAGGGTTGGGAAAAGTGTCAATTGAATATTGTTACACAAGACATAACCTGGTTGAGTACACAAATGGAAAAAATAATACAAATGTCGAGGAGGTTTTTATGAATAAGTGATTCATTTATCCGTCTATTATGCATTCAAATGCGGTTCCACACCAAAAATTACTGATGTATCGTGGGTGCGTCCATCGTCCTCAGCCTTTTTAATGTTCCCACTGTTCGGACTCTTGGTGAGGGAATGGGCCGTAATCCACAACGCGGGTGCGGGTTGGTGAATGTCACATGTCTTCGAATTTTTGTTTCTAGGACATGCCGGTTTCTTCACGATGTTTTCCTTAACCGTTTTGAGCAGTGGTGATAAAACAAACTACACAAAGTAATTCACCTGGCTCGGTTCAAACCCATGAAGTACAACTCGTAAGTCGGGGCCATTACCACTCGGCCACCACTGCTCACAAACATATAAACTCAACATACACAAGACAAGCCTTTTTTTAAGGTAGGAAATCATCCAATGATTTCTCTCGCTGTCCGTGGAGCGGGAGGTCGTGTCAGACTTGTACTGACTTCCACATATGTATCCTTACTTGAGGAGCGTGTGGAATAGACCAGACCTCTTTTTTGTGGTGGTAAAAAATCATCCAATGACAGCCCCCGTACTTCGTCAGACTCTTACTGACTAAAAAACCCACTCCGTTCCTTCCGAATGTTTTTATTAAGACTTTAAATACCGTATTTTGAGGCTGGTTTTGAAAAATAATAATAACAGTAATAATAAATTATCCATTATGATAAGAATTTGTTGCTAAGGATCAAATTACGTAACCTTACAAATCATAATCCGTAATACAGTCTATGAAACCTAATGAATTATTCCATTGGGGTTAGAAAATAAAATAATGATAACCTTTCTTAATTACTTTGGTTACTATTTGTGCTAACTTTCAAATTCATTGACATACGGAATGAGATTTCGCATACAACCAAAATCCCACTTTTCTTCCCCCTAATGTCCCCGCACATGAGCCACAAAAAAAAACGCCACTTTAAGCTTCTTTTTGAGGCGGCCTTTTTTTGTGGCTCGTGTGCGGCGGTGCCGTCAAAAAAATGCTTGAAGCGGCTTCAAGCTTCTCCGGATACAAGGTGTCGCGCGAGCTTTCAGTGGTTTTTTGCGGGCGCTTCTAGCTTTTTTTTGTGGCTCGTGTGCGGGGACGCTTAAAGCTAAAATTTCCAAAAACCTATTGTTAGTGCTCGCCTATATTATAAAAGGAACCTTGAACTGAATTTCATGTTCCTAGTTCCAATAATTTCAGCTATGCTTTGATATGTCAGACAGTCAGTTTCTAATTTACACTAATATACTAGAGAGGTAAAGTTTATTTTTTTGTTTGCAGGAAGTAATCTCTGGAAGTACTGGTCCGATTGCTAAATTGCACCGATAAAAAGCTGCTTTATTCCTGAGTTACATAGACTATATTTTATATACGCGGGCGAAGTCGCGGGCAAAAGCTAGTTTTATATAAAATAGACTAGCAACTACCAGTGGCTTTGCCTGCGTGAAAGTAGGTTTCTCTATACAAACTTTGGACCTCCGGCTCACGCTCTTATCATCTCTTACTGCTCGCTTGTGCCATAAAAGAAAATCATGTGCAAATTTTCACGCTTCTGGTCCCAGTAATTTCTGTTCAGCTGTGCGTTGATGTGTCAGTCAGTCTCTCCTTTTATATATATAAGTCGCAGCCAACTGGTTAAATTAGCCATCCAATTGGATGCCTAGGGCGTTCGTTAAACGCCGGCATCCAATGAAATGGCTGAAGAACAACTAGCCATGTCGTTGGCCGCAACGTTTAACCAAATGGCTGAACGTTGTGTAGTCATTTAATTTAGTAGGGTAACGAGTTTATAAATTATAGAAAACTTTTTTTAGTAATAGTGTCCACCAAGTAATAGTGAAATATTATTTAATCAATAAATAACGGAACTAAATTTGAATCACTTGGCTGAGTCTTGATCAGTCATTCCGAAAACTTTCAATACGCCAAGCTGTTAAACGTTGAGTGATTTTAGTTCAAACAACTATCGGCTTAGGCATCCAATTAGATGCCGCCGGCGTTTAACGAACGCCCTAGGCGTCCAATTGGATGACTAATTTAACCAGATGTCTGCGACATATAGAAAGGTAGTGAGCCTACAGATCTCTGTTTACCTCTATAACGAATAGACGCGTAAAATTATGATAAGTTAAAATGTTTACCAAAATACTTCTAGGGTACAGACCCTAACCACACGAAAAACTGCCTGGCTTTTGTCCTCAGTGATTGCAAATACAATTTCCGTTGACAAATCGGTACCTTTGAACTCAAAGGTCGTAAAGGACAGGTATCGCTAATGCCCTTTACGCCCTTTCAGACCTTAAACGGATGACCTATAGATATTTGTTCCGAATCTGGATGTTTACACACCTGTCTAAATATTGAACTTAGGCCACGACATGAATAAATAGGGCTGGGAAAGCGACAGGTAAAAGATTCAGAGATAAATTTTACCGGTCGCTTTTTTTTATTTGATATAAACCAGTGCTTGACTGCGATCCCACCTGATGATAATCAGTGATGCAATCGTTAATGGACAAGCCAGTTCATTAAGAGCCTATTCACTCTAACCTTGAAAACACCCAAATTATAATCGGACGGGAAGATCGCAGCAGGTAAATTATTCCAGTCCTTCAATGTAAGCGATCTAAAAGACGAGGCGATACGCTTAACCCAGACCGTAGAAGTTTCAATAACGTAAAGGGCTTATTACAATACGCGTTATTCAGCTCACGATATTCAGACTCGTCTTATTTTTCCTTCATAGTAAGACAGTCTGACCTTATTACACTACGCGACACGACGCGACATCGACTAAGACTGTCTGAATATCGAGTGATGTAATAGTCCCTTAAGGGTGAATACTCGCCATACGTCGAGTTGTCGGCTAATAGAAATGAGATGATGGAATCAAGTCATGCAATTTCACACTCTAAAATGCACGCTTCTTCACTTAAAAATATGAAGCGTTTATTACGATAACAATCAAAAGAAACAAGTACTTTCAAAAACTGTTACAAAGTTGATATCTCGTCTACATAAAAAACACTTTTCAGCTGACTCGTCTCAGCCAACCATTATCTTTACTTCCCTCAATTTTCCGGGGCTCAATTTATCTTTTAACCACTCAAAATCCAACTGGCATTTGGCCAGAGTTCAGCAAGATTTGAGCGATAACGTTGGCAAGATTCTGCATTTACATAAAAAAGCTGTTAATGCGGTACTTACTGCTGCATTTCATACTGAAGACGTAGATGCTGGTAATTTACAAATTGTTAGTAAAAGTATATAGGGTGACTGGCAATTAGTGTACGATACTTAAACACGTGATTGTGCTCATGGTAATAAACAGTTTTTATTATGGGAGCAAAGCCGAAATCGCGAAAAAAATATCAGCTGTTGATTACATTAGGCAAACATAAATGTACTGAACAGTTGATATTTTTTCGCGACTTCAGGTTTGTTCCCATAGTAAAAGTTGTTGGTTATCATGAGCACTATAAATATAACTAGAATGTGTTTTTGATGATAAGAACATTCTCGAGTTCTTTTATTTATTTATTTATTTCCAACTTACAACAGGGTAACCTAATGCGGTAGAGTATTTTTTTGTTTTTTTACTTAAATATACATATATTTATATATATAATTATATATTATAATATTTAAATTAGTTTATAACTTTTTACAAACAAGGCATTTAATGTAAATTCACTCAGATAACAACAGAATACGTCCGTGTCACTAGCTATGAGGTTATACGTTGATTAAAATATTATTTGCTTCCGTACTACGTCCTTATTTACGCAGTTATAGTTATTGAAATCATCAATACAATTCTGCCAGTTTTTCTAACCCTAGTAATTGGCTATTTCATAAGAAAGTAATTCAAAAAGATTTTCAGTAAAAAATTTTCCCACTCTTTTCGAATAAGACTTTTACTGATTAAAAACTCACTCCTGTTCCTTCTTTGCCTTTGTTCCAGGGCCCTGAGGTTCACTTTCGCAAAACCCGTGGACAGGTTATCTTTGGTACTTTTTAATTAACGGGCGTATTTGTAGGCCTCATTTGTCTCGTGGTCCTAACCGCGACTGCTGGAGTTTCACTCCCAATGTCGGGCAAAATGTGACACTGAGCTTTTCCTTTAGAAAAGACTCAGTAGCAGCCTGAAGTTTGAAAAGTGGTAGTGTGACACCTGCGAGCCTCATAAAGTACGTTTATTATGTGCATTCTGTACTACCGTAAGCTTTGAACACGATCTATTCGACGACCTAAACAGAACTGTTAAACGGATGGTGCTATTTATAGGGTATATGGCTTCATCCCTTTTTCTCGCTCGCACGACTGACATTCTAAAACGTCGTGCTACATCCCCTGACCTCCCCCTTTTTTTTAGATGGGAAATCATCACCGCCAATAGGTTGGACGGCAGGCCGTGTCAGACTGACTAAAACCCATTCCTATTTGCTTCGTTGCCTTTCATTCCAGGATAGTGTTGTAAAAACGCTCGAGTCGGCGCTAAAACGCTCGAGTCCGGACTCGAGCAGTTTAAGAACGCTCGAGTCGGGACTCGAGTCGGTTTGAAAACGCTCGAGCGCTGGCTTGAGCGTTTAGAAAAAAAGCTCGATAAATAGCGCCGACTCGACGCTCGACTCGAGCTTGAGCACGAGTCTTTATAAAATAGGTGAAAAACAAATCAGTTTAATACTAACTACTCATTGTATATGTTATTCCCGCGGATTTATCTGCGTGGTTTTTATTTGTTATAGAAAGTTTTATCACTTCCTTCGGGACTAGCGTTGAAAAAAGTAGGCAAAATTCCCGTTTCTTTCCAATACTGTTGTTTTATTCATTATAACATTCGAAACTTTCAAGAAATTTATAAAGTATAAATTTCATGTATTTTTCCAATAAACCCGAAAAAAACGGAAAAATATCAAAAGAACCGAAAATTTCATGTTTGATTTTTTTAAAATTAGTATTACTAGCGCTTGACTGCGATCCTACCTGATGGTAAGCAGTGATACAATCTGATAGTGAGGCGCACTAGGTGTCCAAGTTGGACATAGGCTCATAAACTAGTGCGCCTGGACAGTCCAATAGAGGACACCGATCACTATAGCGAGGGGGAGGCCTATGTCCAACAGTGGGCATCAATCATTATAGCGCCTGCATGGCGATACTTGGGGGAGGCTTATGTCCAACAGTGGGCATCAGTCATAGCGCCTAAATGGCGACACTTGGGGAAGGCTTATGTCCAACAGTAGGCATAGGTCATTAGTGAGGAGAGACTTATGTACAACAGTGGGCATCAATCATTATAGCGCCTAGGTAGCGACACTTGGGGGAAGTTTAAGTCCAGCAGTGGGCATAGATCATTATAGAGAGGGGGAAACTTATACCCAACAGTGGGCAACAGTCATTATAGCGCCAAATGGCGACACTTGGAGGCTTATGTCCAACAGTAGGCATAGGTAATGACCTATGCCTACTGTTGGACATAAGCCTCCAAGCTCTTTCACTATAATGATAGTGAAGGGAGACTTACGCCCAACAGTGGATATCGGTTATTATAGCGCCTAAATGGCGACACTTGGACGAGGGTTATGTCCAACAGTGGGAATAGGTCATTATAGTGAGGGGAGACTTATGCCCAACAGTGGGCATCAGTCATTATAGCGCCTATATGGTGATACTTGAAGGAGGCTTATGTCCAAGAGTGGGCATATATCATTATAGCGAGGTGAGACTTATGCCCAACAGTGGGCATCAGTCATTATAGCGCCTATATGGTGATACTTGAAAAAGGCTTATGTCCAAGAGTGGGCATATATCATTATAGCGAGGTGAGACTTATGCCCAACAGTGGGCATCAGTCATTATAGCGCCTAATGGCAACCCTTGGGGGAGACATATGTCTAACAGTGGGCACCGATCATTATGGCGACACTTGGGGAGGGTTGAGGGAGCTCTAGTCTGATCAAGCTGACGATTCGTCAGACAGTGAAATCCAGATTTTGGCTGAGGAAAGTACCTTTTTTTTAAAAAAAAAGATACTTATTTTTTTTTATTTTATTTTTACAAACTGATAATGTTTCATATACCGGATCGACCATCCACGGGATTAAAACGATTAAAATTTAACGATGTATTATAAAATAATGATAAATTATAGAAATCTTTTGTGTTTCGAAAATATTATAAACACAAAAGATTTGAGTCGAAGTGCATCTAAAGCACGTCATGCATCACAACGATTAAAGATTTCCCTATAGTCAAATAAAATTATTAATATACCCCCAGTAAAAATGTTAACGCTTCGACGCTCGAGCGCGCGACTCGAGCGTCGAGCGCCCGAGTTTTCAACGCTCACGAGTCCTAAACGCTCGAGCGTTTAACGCTCGAGTCTTGAACGCTCAATAGCGTCGACTCAGCGCTCAACGCTCGACTCTCAGCGCTTATTTTTACAACACTATTCCAGGACCGATTTTTTCTTGGCCATGACCTCCACTAGCCTTCGAACTCTCTGGGCCCCTACGGTTTACTGATATCTCCTTTAGGCACGCGTGGAACAATACGCGCGGTCGACGATTTCGGCTCAGACCGGGTTACCAGATAGTTGGACGGCAAGCTATCCAATGCTCGCCGTACTCCTACCCTCCCCTGTCCTTTCAGACTGTTTCGTTTGATTCTTTCATTCCATCGAACTATGAGAGTATAGGCACAGATAACGCATCTGTATTTGTACACTATAATCTCCGTTCATTGGCTAGTAATCCTGTAATCTAAATTCGACCAGTAAGTAATATTAATACTATATGTCGGTTTTCCACTTGATATATCATTTATCTTTGTATCTAGGTATGTATATAATAAATTGATACCATCTGTTTGCTAACAATAAAATATATTTTAGGAATCTGTTAGCATTACTCATTAATATGACAGATAACTCATCTACTTTCATCCATAATGAACAAAAGTATATTTGCGAAGAGTTAAAGAAATAAAAATAATAGTAGATAATATACTGCCTTGTTAATATCTCCTGACAGACACTAATGAACAAACTAAAATGTTAGATAAATAATAAACATTTCTTAGTACTCTTACTCTTAGAAGAATTAATATTTCTTTCACTCGATCTTTCTTCATTCGTTAAAGTTATATTAAATGAAATGTCTAAGAGACTATTTCCTTTGTCTACTAACCTATTTATTGAAGCAAAAGATAAAGATTTCTTAGAAGTTTAGCTATCTGATTTTATTAAAGCATTTATTTATCTCCAAGACCTAAAGTCCTGGACCTTTGAAAGGAGTACAAGGGACCAGAACCAACTTGAAGAGGTCCCTTACTTTTCATGGAACGTGGTACCAACAGACGATTGTCTCTGTACGCGCTATGTTAGTGCACCCAATGACGGAAACTCGGTTCGTGGGAAAATAAAGAAATAGGGCTATTGTTTTAGGAAGCTTAAGTGGACTGGTTAACAAGAACTATATTGAGACTATGGGCCCTTTCTGAATGTACACCCCTACTTATTAATTAGTACAAAAAAATGGGGCTCTATCTGTACCCGTTACTGATCATATTTTTGTAGTCAAAAGTAGAAAAAACCTAAATCCTAAAATTGAGCACGAAAAGGTAAATTCATCATAGAATCAATCAAACATAACAATTGCTAATAGAAAATACTGCGGGCAGTGATTTCCTTAATAATTGTTGTCTTAGTAATTGTGTAATTCATTAATCAATAGCCTGCACAATGTTTCAATAAACTGAGCGACATTTGGGGATATAAACCAACGCTTATAACTTTGCTGTTTATGAATATTATTTATTGAGATTTTACTTATAAAATAACAAGGGCTTTTCTAATAAGCCCTTAAAGTATTTGTACTAATTAAAAAATAGTGGTGTATATTGTTAAAAGGTGGGGATGTGCCTTGCACACTCAATGGTCCTCCACAAACAGTCGCTAGCACGAAGTGACATAGCAAGAAGAGAGTAACATATCCTGAAGTTCTTAAGAAGTAAAGAGATATTCACAGGACAATCCCAGGACCTTATTAGATTAAGCTAGAAATACATTAGACCAACGCACACGTGAACCATGCATGATTTGTACGTAGAACGACATCGTGTGACGTGGATCTAATGTAGCTCTACAAGTTTAGTTGCCATTTAAAGTGTATAGATATCGACGTGTCCATATCGGCATATGTGGCACACGTGTGAGCAGTGTAGTTCTACCTTTATACATCCTTATGTCGAGTAGGTTTGCTCTTGCATCTTTTTGGCTGACTTGAGCGGAGATTTCGCTCAAGTCAGCCAAAAAGATGGAAGAGGGAACTCTGTTCCTCGTCATTGTTCACAGGCCAATAAAAGCAAGCCGGAAATGAAGAACAAGAATAATTCAGGTTCGCAACAGAACTGCCTGTGGATTTATTATATAATAAAGTTATTTTACCTCTAAGGACTATTTAGAAGACCAGTCAAAAGAACCTATAATTTGCAAGCTAGAGTAATTGGCATCACTGACTGTGAATATATGTACACTAAGAATCTTCGGTAGGATATATAAAATCTTTGATTTGCACGCCATGTTTTGGCTGGATAAGCTGAAACAAATTTGCTGTAACACCTTATGTACCATATTCTAGAAAATTAATATATTTTGATAAAAAAAAAATATTAGTTTCGTAGTTTCAAATAACAAAAAATATGTAGTAATATGTTGGAGTAATATGTTGTATAAATAACGTAATATGTTGGAGTTTTATTTTTCTCTGGAATAAAATCTATGGCCTATGCTAAAACATACTATCGACCATCTTATGGAGTTTCTTTTGCACGTTCTTCACCATAGACATCAACGCTTTGGAACGTGCAACTTAGCTTAATTTTTTTTGACTGACCGATATTTTGACAACCAACTCAAAAGTGCCTGTTATTGGTCTACCAAATGTACCAAACTCCGTTTAGCCGTTTGGGTGTAAATGATTACCAAATAAACATAAACATACATACTTACGCACATGCAAACGTTTTTCTTGACAATGTGTGATAGTTTGATTCGCATAAGCTTTGAATGAAGCAACTTTTATGGCTTTCTGAGGTTGCAATAAAAATGCCACACAAGGTTTTGCGAGAAAAGAAAAGGGAACTGATCTGCTAACATGGCTGTTATCCAATTTAACAGATCAATTACCCTCCTTTACATGTTGTCGTAACATTCCCTAAAGAGAACACAGAGGCGTAATATTGCTGGGTTCTGTAAGCTTCAAATCGATGCTGATAGTAACATGCCAGCCCTTTGACCATTTACGTGTATTATTCTTTGAACAGATGATCGATGGGGCCGGAAGGTTCTGGTAACTGCGTATTGGAAAACTCAGCGTTAGCAGGCCTCTGAAAAAGTAAACCGATGTCCTGCTGAGAGTCACGTGAATTCGATGGATGCGACACGCATAGAACCAGTCGTTATGGCGATGCTTGGAGAGGCTTATGACCAACAGTAGACATCTTTCGGCTGAAATGACGATGACTGTGTCAAAAATAAAACTTTTCCCCACCATAGAAATTATTCCTCTATTGTGGGTGGATTCATAAACATGTACACTCACTTACACAAGACACCCAGATCCTAAACAAATATCTGTAGGCCATACAATATTTGTTCCGGGCGGGAATCGAACCCACGACCGTGTGTCGTCTGTGTTATCACTAAAACATTAGTACTGACTCTAGAGAATTCCATCATTTTGCCACTACTAAGAATTCCTAATCATAAACTTTGGCCAAAACCGTAAATATTCCCAAAACAAGATCCATTTGTATTGAAAATCAATCAGGTATACAACAAAATATCTTTTTTTTTCTTCTATTATATTTATCAAAATACTGAAGACTAATACTGACGTTTTTGAGAGGTAAATACAGTATATTTTTAATGAAGGGCCACTTCTTTCACGCCATTAGGGACTCGCCAATTCCTCATTCAAAGCCCTCGCTCCCCCTTATTCAAACTCCTACTTAACACACTGACAACGCGCCAACAAGGACCAATCTTTTACCCGGCCTCGGCCAATCTTTTACCCGGACCACAGTAAAATTACGGCCCTATTAACCGCAACTCATTCTTTGGAGCAAAACTCAAGGAAATGGGTTACGAATGTTATTTAAAAAAAGTCTATTAACATAATTTCCTGACGCGCATTTCGAAGAGGTGGAAGTTAATTTATTTACTCCATCAAATTCAATTTGGTTGTAGAATAAACAGCCGGTCACTGAGATATATTTTGTAGCTTCGTACTTTAAATAATTATTTGTTATTAAAACAACTATTTGTATATTTAATTGTATTTTCTGTGAATATTTCGGTAATCTTAGGATGGAATATTAAATTGTTACAATGATGTTTCAGCTTTATATTTGTAACAAGGTTATTTGGAAATATTATTTCTAGCTACAGAATTGAAATGAATAAATCTTATCGAAGAGCGGTAAGAATACTCGAATTTTAGGTAGACAATAGACCACACAAAAGCTGTCATCGAATTGTTACAGCATTCTGCGACGACTGTACTGTACTGTCAAGATTTGAAATTATACAACATTTTTTTAATTACCTAACGGTAATTAAGGGGATGACCAGATGGTTGCAATCCAACGTTCCAACCAAGATGACCTAGCTAGTTTCAATCCATGTAGACGGCTGTTGTAATCCATGACTTTCAACGCCCTTGGTTGGAAGGCGCCTTTTCCCAACCATCGAACGTGTTGGCGAGTGGTTTATTGGATACGAGACGCCAGGACTAGTCATGCTGGCGACACTTGGCAGAGCCCTATGCCCAACAGTAAATGTCCTTTGACTGAAATGATAATATGAATCAGAATTGAGGATCTTAGCAAAGGTGAGACAGTATTTCACGCCGGAACAGCTGCTCAACATGTATCAAGAGCAAGTTCGATCGTGTATGGATAGAGTACTGCTTTCATCTTTGAGATGGGTCAGCCAAATACCAGCTGAATGCACTAGAGTCGATTGAAAAGCGTGCCAAGAAGATCATAGGCGATGATGCTCTTGTGAAGTCAAAACTCCAAAGTCTTGAGCATCGACGCCTAGTTGCTAGCCTGTCGGTTTTCTATCGTTTACACATCGGGGAATGTGCACTAGAGTTACACAATTGAATTCTACCAAGTCCGTTAAATCATCAGACCACAAGACGTACGGCGTTGAGCCACCGGTACATGGTGGACATCCCACCCATACGTTCAAAGCGTTTTGGGAACACATTCATTATACGTACAGCTAAGGAGTGGAATTCCCAGCTGGAGCCTGTGTTTCCTGATAACTATAACCTAGGGGTCTTTAAGTCAAGAGTAAATAGATTGCTTGTAGGCAAGCGTGTTCCATCGTCGGCCACATCATCGCTTACCATCGGGTGGTAAGCGATGATGTGGTAGTGGTCAAACGTGAGCCTATCCATTATAAAAAAAATATGTTGATTATAAATAAATCTCATTATAGCGGTCTGGGCTTCGATATTGTTCAAAAGAGTCACCACGGCTGTGGAACGCGAAGTCAATCTCATGTATGCTTCACTTTTTACATGTACCTACGCTTGGCGATCGCGCTAGGGTCAGCGCGTTGCGCCGAACTGTATGAGTGCAACTGAGCGATTGAGCCGAGATATCATATCCGTGAGTGGTGCCTATGTGTGCGTTGCTCGAGCGCGCTTTGTATGTAGATTGACTTCTGTACCTATCTATTTTGTGTCTGAAGAGAGGAGGAGTGGCGGGCAGTTGTCAGTTTCTGCGAAGCGGTAATAC
This sequence comes from Mythimna albipuncta, assembly GCA_929112965.1. Taxonomy (NCBI): domain Eukaryota; kingdom Metazoa; phylum Arthropoda; class Insecta; order Lepidoptera; family Noctuidae; genus Mythimna; species Mythimna albipuncta. The sequence goes on from OV815972.1 coordinate 6,473,381, forward strand.
TGGCAAAGGAGAAAGTCACACGCGTGAAAAAAACGTCTGACACTATCTACCGTTCTGCCCGAGAACGGGAGCGGGGATTGACTTTGGATGATTTTCCAATCTAACAAAAAGGCTGGGATTATAGTCTATAAAAGTCTCACTCTCTCTCCTTTTCTTTCTTCACCAAGAGTAAATTTTTTTTTTTGATGTTCAGTCATCAAAAAAAAAATTTACTCTTAAAATAAAGAAACAAAAACATGCTTTAAAGCCTACTAAGCAGCTCCGTAAAGCGTTCCACTACGAAAGTGTTTAATAAAAATGGAAAGAAATACTTCCATAACTGGAAGCACTGGGGACTGCATGTAATTACGGTGGCTAAGAGTAATGCAGCTGGATGTAACAGGTTGCCCATTGTCCAACGTTGAAATAAAACACTTTCCTCGCTCGTTTCTTACTACTGTCGCAAAATGACAGTACAAGGAGCTGAATCGTGTTAGTTTTTCTGCTGTTTTAATTTTGTTATTAATTACTCACACTTAACTATTAAATATTATGAATTAAAACGTATATATCTTCATTTCTGATTCGATCACGCAAGGCAACTCCGAGCATAGCCCTTTCCATTGCTCTTTGGGTGACTTTAAGCCTTTTGATGAGGCCCATTGTGAGCAACCACGTTTCGGATCCATATGTCATCACTGGCAACACAGGAGAACCATGGTTGCCGACATAGAACAAAGAATCGCCAAACTTAAGTGGCAATGGGCAGGGCACATTGCTCGCAGAACATATGGCCGTTGGGGCCGAAAGGTTCTGGAGTGGCGACCGTGTACCAGAAAACGCAGCGTTGTAAGGCCTTCTACAAGAAGGACTGACGACCTGGTGAAGGTAGCGGGAATCCGATGGATGCGGGACGCACATGATCGTTCGTTGTGACGACGCTTGGAGGAGGCCTATGTCTAACAGTGGACGTCTACCGGCTGAAATGATGATGATGATGAAAAGGTATATACAAACTTAAAATAATAATATGTACAAACGGGTAAAAAAGGGAACTCATAGGGCATCAAAAAATTCGTCCATATCGATGTCAATGGAAAAAGTGCCAAGAACGCTGGCAGCATTGCCAGGCTGGATGGCAATGCTGATTCGTTGACCTTACAAAGCCCAGCCCTTTGGTCACACTAAGAGTCGACCAACTGTTTGCTGATATCCCGAACAACTCGTAATAATAACTTATAATATTAATTAATATTTAAGATGTATCTATTTAAATCTTATTGGAAAATTAAAATTTGAAAATAACACACTCTAAAGTTACCAGTTTTAGGGTGTGTGCTCTAATTGTACGCAGTGGATGTAAAAGCATATTTATTAGTATAGGTACGTGGAGGTTAACGGTTAGCTGAAAATAATGTTGAACTATATTACATAATATAGTCTATATTAGTATTATGATGAGGTAAAGTTTTTTTTTTTATTCTACGTTTTTTTTGTTTGTATGAGTTATCTGTGAAAGTACTGGTTCGATTGCTAAAATTTTTACACCGATCGAAAGCTGCTTTATTTATGAGTGACATAGGCTATAGTATGTACGCGGGCGAAGCTGCGGGCAAAAGCTAGTCTTTAATACGCCCATAACCTGACAAAAAAATCCGTTTTCAAGACACTTACTAGAAAATCCTACTGCTTTTAAGCACGCAATTTACTGTTTTTTGGCCTAGTGCGCAAAACTGTCTGAACAGTACGTATCGTATCAGGCAGAGCGCTAAGCGACCCTCACGAGTCGCGTGTCAGCCCCTTTTTATTTATATCTTCGCAAGTGAATTGAGAAACGACGTTTGAGACACGTGAAAATTTGTTACTGCACTATTGGGCTCTTTATCACCATCGTCTACGGCTCAGATGAATTCCGCCTAAGTCGTCAAAAAAACAAACTTTCTCTACACATCATTTTTTTTTTATCGTTGGGAATAATCATCCAATGATCAATGAATGCACTATCATATATATAACGACACCATCTCTCGCTCCGCCCAAGAGGGGGAGTTGTCTCTCTCTTGGGCGAAGCGAGAGATAGTGTCAGAAGCTTACTGACTAAAAAACCCATCCCATTCCTTCAAACTTTCATACCGGGGCTCGAGCGCCCTTTCGGATAACCCTGGCCCCAGTACTCTACTGATCATCAAAACGTACAATTTAAATCTTCCAGCAGATTAAGATTACAACGGAAGTAAAATAAACAAAAAAAAACTTCTTTACGATCAGTTGTGGAAACATAAAAAAAAATACACTCGTAATATTTTTTCTCATTAAATTCGTTGCGGGTCCCAAGTCAACCCAATTTTCATTCAGTCGCCACTGCTTATTTAAAATTGAAATAACATTTTTCATATTTCCACAAATTAAATCACGTAAAAAGATGGTGGATTCTCCTGAAGAATATTTTAGTAATGAAGGTAACATCAGGCAATGAATGTGGACTTTATCACTGACGAAGAGAACCAAGCTATTAAGGGTGAGTTGCACCATTTAACTATAACGATAACAGAGCCATTAACAGTTGTCAAATCGTCGGATTGACCTATAGACGGCCGTTTCACGGTTGGTTATGGTTTGGTTATCGTTATAGTTCAATGGTGCAACTCACCCTTAGGTTTTTTTTTTTAATTGATATAAACTAGTGCTTGACTGCGATCCCACCTGATGGTAAGGAGGAAAGTAAAGTAAAAGTGCCTCCATATCAAAATTCTTGTTAAGGAGGTACTTTTTTAGGTCGAAAAATGACATCAAACAACTTCTGCTCAGGGTGGATGGAGAGGAAGTGTCAGGCTTTTACTGACTAAAAATCACCTTTTTTTAGATGGGAAATTATACAATGATTTCTCTCGCCTTTGGGCGGAGCGGGAGGGCGTGTTTACTACTACTACTATCGCTTGCTTCACAGAGACTTCGTAATATTTAGAACGTTCAATTTAGTTCCAATCCTTAGATGTTGTCTTGTGTCAGAAACAAGCTACTAATGAGCATTTGATTTCCATAGAACAAGTATGAAATCAATCAGTCTCAGCGCATACTTAAAATTTTAGTCCAGTTGCTTCCACTTAACCACAAAACAGATAGGTACAAAAGACAATCTCATGTGTGTGCTTCACTTTTTATACCAACGCTCGATGGATGCACACTAATGAGCGTTTGAGCCGGAACTGCAGGCTTACTCTCCAAATTAATTTCAATTTCCATCTAAAGTCAATCTACGTTACGAGATTTGATACTCTTGAAAACAATATTGTCAACATATACGATTTCACTTAGTTCTCATAATGGTCACGCAATTTTGAACCAATTTGGCGCTAGCATTGAATTCAAGGGTACGAAACGTCACAATCTCAAAGTCGAACTATCGAAATTGAACTCAAGCGTAAGCCTGCTGTTCGACGAGTTGTCCGAGACGCGACCGAGATATCGTCTATGTGTGCGTTGCTCGAGCGCGCTTTGTATGTAAATTGACTGCTTCACTCCGGCTATGGCTTCCACTAAGGCCCGGCGCGAGAGGTATCTGCCGTTGATCGCCTCCACGAGGGCACGGCGATGCTCCGCCCAAGTAGGGCACACCTCGACTGTGTGCTCACCGTGTCTTCCGGGCGACACCGGGGCGTCTCTTCCGCTCGAATCCAGAACAGATACTTCCCGAACGTGCCATGTCCGGTGAGGACCTGCGTCATGCAGAAGGTAAGGACGCTGTGAGGTTATTCCAGCCACGCCTCAAAGAGGGGACTTACCGCCATAATTTTTCTTGTGGTACCTATACTTGTTGCTTATCTAAGATGTTCTAATTCGCGGTTGAGTGTCCTGGGCCCCCTGAAATACAGGGTTTCCCCAGTTTAGGTTTCAGTCCACACCCATATTCAACTAAACTTTTGTATATGCAAAAAAATTAATACTTTGTGGTGGAAAAATAAACAAATTTATTATTAATAGTATTAAAAAAAAGTTTTCGATGTCGGTAACTGGAACAAAAAGTGTCTCCGTTTGCGCAGCGCCTAAATGACGACGCAAAACGCTTAATCCGGATCGTAGAGATAAACAAGAGTAGAGACAAATACTAGAATAACGTATCTATAGATACAGCTAATTACCTTTATTTGATCTTATCCTTTAACAAAACTTAGGTACTCAGAATACAGACATGAAAATGAGTTTCATTTGCAAAAGGTCAAGGTAAATTGTTGCCAAGAATAATTATTTGAGAATGTCTGTGCCCGCAGCGCCAAGTAAGTTACAAATTTTCTCAGATTTAATGTTAAATAGATATGTTCTATGTTCTACTTTTTCCAGGAACAGAGTCAAGTTGAATTAGCTAGGCCTTTTTTTAGATGAGAAATCATCTAAGGACATCTCACACTCTTGGGCGGAGCGCGAGGGCGTATCAGACTTTTACTGCCTACAACCCACACCCGTTCCTTCTTTGCTTTCGTGCTAGGGCACCAGGATTCACTTTCGCAAAAACCATGGCCCTAGTAGGCTTCGACTCTGCTGGGCCCTCTACGGTTTGCTGACATCTCCTTGAGACGCGCGGGGAACACTATACGCCTTCGACGACTTGGGACGAGTCCGGACGATCACCGGACGGTCGTACGGTGAGCTACCCATTGATCGCTGTCCGCAAGCCCGCGTCTAGGATTGAATGAATTAACTAGGACTAAAGGCCTGTTTCACAATCAAGATTAACCGTTTCGTATTTAATTAAATGAATATGGAACTTCAATTGTAGCTTTCAGGTCCCAGTGCACTAAAAATGGTACATGGTAAATCTCGGTACGCGCTAACTTAACCCTTATTTTTACGTAATTAGGTTTAAAATAGTTGGAACGAGTACGAGGTGTATCGTTTTCGGTACACTGAGAGCTTTTTTTTATGGTGAGAAAAAATCATCCAATGACAACCCCCACTCCTTAGCGGAGCGGTAGATAGTCTCAGACTCTTACTGACTAACCCCCGTTCCTTCTAGCCTTCATACCGGGGCTCGAGCTGTCTTTCGAAACTGACCCTGGCCCCAGTAGGCTTCGACCCAGCTGGATCCCTGCTGTTGCTTACAACTCCTTGAGGCGCGCGGGGACAGTGCGCGCCGTCGACGACTTTGGCTCGGTCCGGACAGTTCAGTAAATTATTTGCCAAGTAACTTTTTTTTTTGAAGCGGGTAATCATCTAATTACTTTTTCTGCTCTCGGGTGTAGTGAGATAGCGTTTCAGACTTTTACTGACGAAGACCCACCCGTGTTTTTCAGTTTTCCATTGCATCCCAGGATCACGGTGTCTCTTTCAAGAATTCCCATCGCCTTAGCTGGCATTGGCCCTACTAGGCCTTTTCAGTCTTGCTGAAATTTCTTATAGGTGTACGTGGAACACTACGCGCCATTGACGACTCAGGCTTGGTCGTTACCAGACGGTCGGACGGTGAGCTATTTATTAGATACTCGTCGTCCAAACTGACCAGACTGAATCGCAATTCGAATTCGATAACCGGGTAACCAATAAAAAATCGGGCCAAGATTTTCTTCCTGAATAAATTTTAAAATAGTTAACCAGATTTCTTGACCTTTCTCGTTACAGGGTCACCCTAGCAAAACGTTGGAAATTACTGTTTTGCAAACACTCTCCCCTCTCCTTAGAGAAATGCGGAAAAAACGCTTGTAACTACGAATTCTTAGCATTTTATTCTTAAGACCGTACTTATTATTCACTCCATTGTTTTACCTGCAGACTCCACGCTTTACTTAATCAATAAATTAACCGATGAAATACTTATTTCTTTGTCTACATTTATCTCCGTCAGGCAGGCAATGAAAGAAAATGTTTTTTTTTTTTAAAACGATATAAACTAGTGCTTGACTGCGATCCCACCTGATGATAACCAGTGATGCAATCGTTAGTGGTGAAGCGCACTAGTTCATTAAGCGCTTATCTAATAATTTATTAATTTGCAGTACACCGTAGACTACCAGGTGGTAGTAAATTAAATAAAAAGTGTATTATTTAATGTTCTTGAAGTCCATCCTAAGGCTGCCATCAGACGGAATGCATCGCAGCAACCGCACGTATTCCATTCAACTGCAAGTCACTTGATCAGACTTTGCGCAGTTGACGCCACGCATCTAGCCCAGGAGTTAAGTGTATGATTTGATCTTTAAGTGCCTCAAAATAAAGTTGACAATGTCAATGTGCGTTTGCTCTTTGTAATTATCTGCACACTGGCTGTATGCGGTTAGCCATGGACAGCGTGCGTTGACACTACACGACTGTAGCCGATCGCGTAAAGTTGAAGGCAGGACTGCATGTAGCTGACATTGACTTCACTCGACTGCAACCGAAAGTGTGCAGTTGATATCATGACTGCAGGAAGTCGAACGTACAACTGCATGCAGTTAAATATAAATGGACCGCGTGCGGTCGCTGCCGCTCAGTCCATCTGATGGCAGCCTAAGGTTGTCTGGTAAAAATCGCTGTTAGCGATAAGGCCGCCATTGTACCCATAGATTTAAATTAGTGTTAAAGTTTTGTCAACTGTTTTAGTGTACAATCAAGTTTATTCAATTCTATCCACTCTAACCTTGAAGACATCTAAGTTATAATCGGACAGGAAGACTTCTACAGACAATTTGTCAAGTCCTTCGATGAGTCCGTCAGTATAAACGACGAGGCGAAACGCTTAGTCTGGACCGTATCAACAACGGTCCCACTCACGGTCAACGGTCGACACTTGCCGTAGGTCGGGTCGTCCAATATAGAAAGGTGATAGTGGAATCAGGTCATGTAATTCCTGGTCACTCTCCAAAATGTTTCTTATAGAATACCGAAAGGCTGGTTACTCTACACATATGGTCCAGGTTTTATAGATAGGTGTTAACCAAATCTGGATCACCAATTATCCTCTATATTTGTCGAAGGTAGCCTGTGGCACATAGAGAAAAATTTAAGTAAAAGCATATATTAATTTACCAAACAATTATTTCTTTGAATTACGGCTGTTCGGGCACCGTCGCTCGGCTATCTTCGTCAAACGTCGAAAGGAACTAACGACGCACATGCGTTTTTTATTTCTGATTTTGTATATTAATTTTGGATATACGTTGTCAGTTTTTACAACTCACTGTTTTTATTTTCAAAACCGAGATAAGATCCTAACAATGTCCATAACAAACAAATGATTTGATTAGTTTCATCCAGTGGCTTCGCTCGCGTATTGTCAAAAATCATCCTAAAAAATATACCTACCGATTTATAAGTCATCCTCGGACAACAAAGGACAAGTTGACCTTAAATTAGGATCCAAGGTCAACTGATGTCAAATATTGCCTAAATGCCCATAGACCTACCCTTTTTTAGGATTTAATGACTGCTGTTACAGTTAACATAACTAACGTACTGGGCCCAAACAGTTTACCGAGTTTACTATCGATTTGAAAAGAGGAAGATGGTCAACTGATGTTTCATTTTCAAATCTTTTCAGTAGTTGAGACATGGACATTATATGTCCACATTCATAATATTAGTAGATAAATCCCACCTCCCACCACTGTAGGTCCTACCCGCCTTGCGGCATACGCACCATTGGATACAATCCCGGCAATTGCGTGACTGCGTATATTTTTACAGCTTGCTCTTCCAGGACGTGCTTTATTCTTTTTTCCTGTCCCTCTCTACTAATTACACTTCTCCCCTTTCTGGGGTGAGCTACACCACACAATGTGACTTGGGTGGTAGGATTAACTGGCTTACAATGGTTATGCCCACGGTAACTTTTGGTAGCGATGATGTAGCGCGTTCGCATCGATACAGCTGCGATGCAGTAGCGCGTTAGCAGTGCGTTGGCATTTTTTCTATAACGCTTGCAAATGTGACTAACGCGTGTTAGTAGCGATACTGTCGCGCGGCACCATCGCTACAAAAAGTCACCGTGGGCGACGAGCCTTATAGAGGTATTCTTAGAAGTAGCGAACATTTTCTAACGAAAGCTTGAGTTCAATTAACTAAGATTATGGGATCAAATACAACGTTTTCAAAATAAATATCTTGTTCGTTTCGTATTAGTTATTTAATATTATAACTAGGAAATATAAATCAGAATTAAGTGTAGGAGCTGAAAATATATGTAGTGAAGTTTGTGTCAGAACAGACAAAGTGGCAAGGGTTTGCTTCTGAAACGAAAACTCGGAAAAAGGAAACGAAGGAACAAGAGTGGGTTTTTAGTCAATACAAGTCTGACACACCGTTGCGCTCCGCCCAAGAGTGGAAGATGTCATTAGATGATTGAACCATCTAAAAAAAAAACTGGGCAAGTGCGAGTCGGACTCGCGCACTGAGGTTTCCGTGCAAACTACAATTCTGCAATAGAGTGTCGAAGATTTTTCAGAATTGCAAAAATTTTTTATACTTATAGTAACAACTTTAGGGCGCGTTCACACGACACGCGCACGCTCAGCGCACGCCACCCGCGTCCAGCTCGCATTGAAATTTGTTAAATAAGAATTTGAGTCTTATAATCATCATCAATAGATCTCAAATTGCATTTAACGAGGTCTACACGCGCACGCCAAGCGCACGCCCCGCGCCCGCCTCGCACCAACCCTGCGCTCGCCCTGGTCGCGCTCTGCACCCTCCCCGCGTACGTTTTGCGCCCGCGCTAGGGTTAAATGCCTAGTGAACGAAAGAGTCCAGCCACTAGTAGTATAAGTGGGCGCGAGGCGGACGCAGCGCGTGTACGGGGTTAAGGCGGGCACAACGCGTGCGCGGGTGCTGTGCGTGATCGGCGCGTGTCATCTGAATACGCCCTTACTGTTTTCAGATTTTTTCCTAAACCTGCGCTATAAGATCTTGCTTTGTGCCAACAAGATTCTGGGTCAACGGAAAGTACCTAAATTTATATTTTTGAGAGTATCGAAATATATGTTTTTTTGCGACATTAGCGCCGTATCTTTTTTCTTTGTTAACTTAAAAGTTTGATTTTTTCACAGCTTAAAGGGAACGCAAACTTGAGTATATGGTTTGAATTTCAACTCACACAGACAGACGGACGGCATCAAAGTGATCCTATAAGGGTTCCGTATTCTCCTTTTGAGGTGCGGAACCATACGGTACGAAATTAATACTTATAAAAAAAAAAACTTAAAACAAAAATTTATAGTTACGTCACAAAAAAAAAACTTTTTTGCGATTCGAAAAAAATTCAACCAATACGGGAATTAAACTGTTTTCATAGGTAAGTTTGTACGAAACCCTCAGTGCGCGAGTCCGTCGCACTTGCTCGATTTCTTTTTGATGTTGCGTTCTTCCAAATCAGCAAAGAATTTTCCAATGTGTTCCATAAATAACGTAGTTCTAAGCAACAAACATTGCGTACGCCATAATCTCAGGGGTACGTCCCCCCTTTATGGAATCACGGCGTCCACATCACCTTCTGAATGACGTAGGTAGGTCCTTACTGGACATGATAAGTCGGAAAGTTTAGCATCTTATTCAGGCGGAAGAAACGCACGGGTGTCATCGGACTACCCGGTGAATACAGTAGAGATGTGCTCCACTTGGGCTGAGCACCGCCGTAACCTCGTGTGGGTGATCGGTGGAGATGGCCTTTTGCGCCGGGTCCTGGTTCAGGCCATGGAGGTATTCTAGCGAAGGAGGCGGCCGCACGCATGATAGAACGGACATCTTCACGCCCCAGCCGGCGAGCCTCCGACCTCGATTTCCAGCCACCATAGGAGAGACCTTGCAGACGATGAGTAATGATTAGTTTGTCGTCCGGCTGTCCAGTAACCGTTAGGAACAAGCCCGAGTCCCTGCAACGTCTAGTGTTCCACGTGCTTTTCAAGGAGATTATTATCAGTTGAGCCGTAGGAGCCTAGAAGAGCTGAAGCCTACTGGGGCCATGAATTAACTTCTGAAAGAGAAACCAGTGGTTCTGGAACGCAAAGAGCAACTGAAGGAACATAAGTGGTTTTTATCTGTAAAAGTTTGACATGCCCTCCTTCTCCACTCTAGAGCGGGAGAGGTCATTAGATGAATTCCCACCTAAATAAAAAAAGTAACAAAAATAAAACCAAAATAAGAACCTCCCCTTTTTTATTGAGGTCGACTTAAAAAAGCATATGTTTACACGTGTTATTTGCATCTAAATCCAAATGGAAGCAATAAAATGATATCTTTCGTTGGCATCGGCCATGTTTTTGGAATAACAGCTGCTAAAACTCCCTCGACAAAATGTAAAAACAAATAAAAACAATTGAATACCAACATAGATTTTAATGGATGCTGTTTATTTTTGTCACAGATAGAAAACAATGAACGCAAGGTGCATTGACAGAAATCACTTATTTAATAGAGGCTGTAGATGTATAGCAACACTGTGATGGTAAAACTACACTTTGCACACGCCGATCTGGCCGCGAAAGTCTCGCCACTCGACACGACACTTGACATTGACGTACAAGTCAGTAACCCCAGCCAAGTTGATAATCTGCAATCGTTACCGCTAGTAGAAAACTTAAAATGTACGGGAATGACGTCATCTCAACGCTCAATTACGTGGTCAGAACAAAAGAATCGGGGACGTGGCCAACTCGAGGCGTTCGACGCAAGAGAAACTTTTTGTTTTATGGTGAGAAAAATCATCCAATGACAACCTCCGCTCTTGGGCGGAGCGGGAGATAGTGTCAAAGTCTTACTGACTAAAAGCCCACCCCGTTCCTTCTAGAGTTTCCTTTTGGATAACCCTGGCCCCAGTAGGCTTCGACCCGCCTGGGCCCCTGCTGTTGCTGACAATTCCTTGAGGCGTGCGCTGACACAGTTAGATGGGGAACTTTTGAAAAGAATAACCTTGGTCGAAGAATACAAAGGGATACTGAAGGACACAGTGTGGTTTTAGTCAGTAAAAAGTCTGATACCCCTCTTGCTCCAACCTAGAGCAGAAGAAGTCATTGGATGATATATCGCCTCAAAAAAGATACATAAGGTCGCTTTAGACAGAGGAAGTGAGAAAATAACGTGACATCTTGACGACTCCTTAGAGAGTTGGCGAACCAAATCGCCACAAGACAAAAATGAACCTCGAAATGAAAATATAGGTGAATGGGAAAGGGTGCCCAGATGTAAGATGACGATAAGAGGTTACAGCATGCCTACTTTATCAAAGATAACTTTTATAGTTATTCAAGTGTTTATAGTTTGAATATTATAGATGCACAAATATCAATAGAAACATTAAAAACATGGTATAAAATACAAGAATGTATGAATATGTGTATGTTTTGAAGCCCATATATACAATACAATAATAGTTCTCTTATACTAAATGGCTTAAAGCGGTTCTTGAAGACGTAAAAAAGAGGAAGGAAAATACAAAGATAATAGTAAAAACACACATTACTGAGAAAAACCTATAATTTTCAATCAGATAAGTCGTGTAATGGTAGATAGAGATAATCCGATGGAAAAATACAGGATTTTTGCATTCAGAACATCTCCACTTCTTCTGAGAATTCGGTTCTCTTTCACTACATCTTCGCTACTTCTAAGAATTCCTCTCACAACTAAAAGCTTTTAAACCCTATTTGCTACTAAAACAATGAATAAGGAATTATGTATGTCTGTGAACCTGTTATGTCCAACTGCTGATAACATTTGGAAGTTTAAAATTTCGGTTAACCTTATCTTTGGACATGAGATCTTCATCATTTTAGCTGGAAGACGTCCACTGTTGAGCATACACCTCCAATAATGTCGCCACAATGACCGGTCTTGTACGTTTCGCGTTCATCGGATTGTCGTGACCCTCACCAAGTCGTCGGTCCACTTTGTGGGAGGCCTTCTAACGCTTCTCACGTCAGACTTTTTGTAGGACAGATGCTTCTTGCCCACGTCAGACTTTTTGTAGGACAAATAATCGGCCTGATGTTAAATATATACTTGTAACATTGTTCTGTTTTCTGACCGACTTTTTGTAGGACGTGTGCGTTGCACTATTGCTATTAGTGTGATCTATTTTTCTTCTACAAAAAGTCGGTCACTGATTATCTGACGTGGGCGAGCAGCCTAACGCTGCCTTCCGACACGTAGTCCCTACTTCAGAACCTTTCGGATCTACACATCGCCTGACCACGTAACAACCATAACATTTTCCAACCGAACAACACCATTTTTAGATCAACATGTATATCTATCTAATGAAATAATTATTAAGCAAATTAACTAAAGTTTAGTCTCTATATGCCCTTTAGCAAAACCGATTTTTTCCAATTTCCTTTATTCGTTTCTAGTTTATTCTAAGTGTTCTTAGCCAGTACTTTCCTATTTTTCCAGATATTTTCTTTCTGCTTTCCTAAGTTATCGTAGAGTTTGCTTTTTATTCTTTTTTCTCTTACTTTCTTCGGTTTCCTCAAATACTTTGCTTAGAGCTGTTATAGAACTGAACAACATACAAGTATTGCCGGAAACCATAAATTGTTTCTCCTCTTATCAGCCGGTTAAAAAAATGCCATGCTAGAACGATCTAAATACGGGGTTACTCGGGAAAATCAACATTTAATTTGTGAAATATGAGCCGTGGGATAAACTAGAGTGAACTTTACGCATCGTACGCACATCGCACCTCTGCTCAAATAGTGTCACCACTCAAAAAAAAAATTTCTGCTCATAATTATTATGATGCTATTAATTTCAGAATTCATCATACTTTAAGGTCATGTCATATTTCTAATTCAATTATTTTCCCACTAGTGACGCATTTTTTTTATTTATATAATAGCGTTATATCCCTGAATTATTAGAACTTAAAAGCCTTTTTCTCAATAATTTGATTTTTGAGTTGTGACACTATTTGAGCGGAGGTGCGACATGTGTTTATTTTTTTGTAGGAGGTAATCTCTAAAAGTACTAGACCGATTGTTTAAATTTGTTCACCATAGGAAGCTGCTATATGACTGCTGCCTAAGTGACATACGCTATATTTTATGTACTTACGCGGGCGATACCGTGAGCAAAAGCTAGTGGTTTATAAATATAAATACTTATTTTAGCGTTCATGTACCTAACTACAGCTTTACATAAACAAGTTTAGCCTTACAGTACTACAATACATTCAGGCAACTGATGTTAACTATTACGTTTACGTAGATGACTCCATTTATTTTCATGGGTTTCTAGTACTTGTGAAACAACGAAAGGTGACTATTACTCGTAATGTTATGAATAAATTACTTTTACATTTAATTTGTAACATAAAACATCGTTACATTACGCTTGTATTTACTGAGGTTATAGACAGATTTACCTATAATTGAGATGACTTGAAATTAGCTATAAAGGCCTTTTTTTAGGTGGAAAATTATTCAATGACGATAAAAATAAAAACTAAAAATAGATATTAAAATAACAACTGGCAGCTAAGAGATGACCAGTCTCAACTGACAGCACCCGTTCACGGACACGACGCGAATATTCGTACTTAGTTTATTAGAAATCATTTTAAAGGGAACCGAATAATCCAATACATAGGTATTATTGTAGTCAGTAAATTGTGTAAATTAACATTTTAGTCAATCATCATCATCATCATCCTTTTTAATGTTTCCATTGCTGGCAATCAGACCTCCTCTCTAGGAGAGGGAACGGGTCGTAATCCACCACGCGGGCCCAGTGTGGGTTGGTGAATGTCACATGTCTTTAAATTTTTGGTTCTAGGACATGCCGGTTTCCTCACGATGTTTTCCTTCACCGTTTTGAGAGTAGTGGCGATGAAATTAATTACACAAAGTAATGCGCCAGGCTGGGTTCGAACCCGTGACCATTATCGCTGTCGGGGCCATTACTCTATTTTAGTCAATAAAAATCTGAAACTCTATCTCACTCCATCTATTTAGCACTTCCTTTCAGGAGTTATTTGATGATTTCCTACAAAAAAGGTACTTCCCGAATTAACACCGTTACCAAAAAATCCTAGAGATAAAAAACTTGAGGTTTAAACCCAAGAAACCATTAAACTTAAAACTCTTATCAGCATTCCTTGCCCATTTCTAAAAAGAAATGATTTTCTTCATCAAAGCCGATTAGCAAAATACTTTGAAGATTTAAATGTACTTCAAGTAATTAGAAAAGGAATCAAAGCCAAAAATAACATGACATTTCAATTTGTAGGTAATCTGTTTTTCAAATCGTTCAGCAGGAAGGAAAAAGGGAAAGGTCGCATATAATTTGTGTACTCAATTAGAAAATAGGATTTTAAATCTTGTCTTTATAGAATAAGCATAAAAAAATTATAGCTACGATTAAATCATAAAATTTTCTTCCAATTCTTGAAACAATTCACGTTTATTTTTGAAAAATTAATATTATTCTAGTTTTGGTTATTTCAAGGAACATTTATTACAATTTAAATTGGCAACATTTTGGATTTATTGCTACTAATTTCAACGTGACAATACCGTCAGTCTTTTAGGCACACATCTATGACAGCAATACGGAAAAAAATTGACGCTATATTTTGAGATGTTTAGTGTGAATATTTATCAATATTTTAGTAAATAAAATCATTTTTGGAAGAAGAGGTTTTTTAGAATTGTTTGGAATTACACGAACCCCATCCTTTTTCTTCCAGTGAGACTGCATCAGACAACTCCTCGTGCTCCAGGGGGAGCGAAAGTGATTGTCTGACAAAAACCCTATGTATTCCTTCAGTTACTGGTAACTGAACATATCCTGGTGGGCTCATCCATTTTCCTGACATATCTTTAAGGTACGCGTGGAACACATCGAACCATCGACTCTGGCTTTACCTGACGACAGATAGCGAGTTATACGACCCTTTGGAGCACACAGTCGAGGTGTTGTGTTTTGCTTGGGTGGAGCATCGCCGTGCCCTCGTGGGGGCGATCGGCGGCGGAGACCTCTCGCGCCGGGCCTTGGTTGAGGCCATGGTCCGGAGCGAGGAGGAGTGCAGGCGGTTGCCAACTTCTGCGAAGTAGTAATGCTCGCAAAAGAGAAGGCAGACTGGATCAGGCAACGGCGCTCTCGCCGCCGCCGGGATTCCGATCCCGATTTCCAGCCACCGGGTTTTTTACTCAGTAAGAGTCTGACATTATCTCCCGCTCCGCCCAAGAGCGGGGGTTGTCATTGGATGATTTTCCCAACCAAAAAAAAACCCTCTACACTTAGAAACTTATCAGAATCAATAATTATATTACGTGTATATTGTAGCTACAGGCAATATGGTTTCCAAATATAAATTCTTAAGTTAAAAGATTTAGTACAGACATAGTTAGGTCGTATCACCTACGCTCAAAGAGGCTTCAAAACCATGTCATACAATATTAGTACCTATTGATACTTTAAGAGCGAGTAAAGCCGACAGAACAAAATAAAAGCCTTCAATGTAACTTCAGAACAAACCAGGTAAAGCTCCTGACATTGAACTTTCAACAACATTTGCCACGCTTAGGACCTTGTCCCACCGTCGACATTTAGCGAAACGCGATTATGGCAATGTGAACAGTATGCTCTAATAGATTATGAGACTAGGGAGGCAGTGCCTTAAATCGCAGGCGGCATTTTAAACTCCGCACGTAACGAAGGTTGGTTTTAATCATGAACGACAATAAGGGATTTTTATAATCAACTCCCGAGCAACGTGAGGGAGTTAATTTATAAGTCAGTCAAATCAGTCAGTCAAACTATTTCGAAGGAGTTCGATAACAAACATTGTGATACAAGATTTTTATACACCCCTACTTTTAATTAGTACAAAAAAAAATGTATGTGCTCTTTTCGTACCCGTTGCTGATCATATTTGTATAGTCCAAAGTAATAAAAAACAAATCCCAAAATAGTCCACGAAAAGTCATAATTGGTAAACATAATTGAATCAATCATTCATAATAAATTGCTACTAGAAAATACTACGCGCAACGTTTCTTGCATTTTGATCGCAATTTATTCATTCGTAATCATAAAAATACCTGTACAATAATTCCATAAATTGATTGATATTTTGGGATATAAAAAAATGCTAATAACTTTGCTGTTTCTGAATATTATTTATTGAGACTTTACTTAAATAATAATAAAACGTTTTCTAATAAGCATGTTAAGTACCTATTTGTACTTACTAATTAAAAATCAGTTTATTAGATTTATCTCTTTTACTGATACAATAGCTATTAGGTATACCTATCTGTTTTTAGTTACTTGTGCGAGAAAACAGTCGAAAACGAGCTGCCTCCTCGTCAGCGGTGGGACAGGTGTCTTGCGGACACCTCACCACATTTATAATAGAGCCACAACACTTTGCGTAGCGAATTTAAACTTTATGTGGTTCTCAAGTAAGTTGTAAATTGCTTGGAAGTTTATTAAAGTTTAGTAGAACTTTGAAGGGACTTAATTTAACTGGAACTATGGTCACATGCCAAAGTCCGGTATAGAGTTCGATGGTGTTGTTGAAAATCCTTTTATACAACAGATTTGGAGGTTGACTTATCTATGAAGCCATACGTTGGCTTCTGCTTAAATTTAGTAACTTAGGTAAGGGGTGTGACTTTGGTGAAACTTTAATTTGATACAAAGAAATATTTTAATTTTTATAGTTATGTCAGCGTTTCTCTTCGTCGTTTGTACCACGTACATCGAGGGACTGGAACAATTTGCCTGCTGCGGTCTTCCCGTCTGATAGGTGTCTTGAATAGGCTCCTAATTAACTAGTGCGCCACACCATCAACGATTATTTATTTATTTATATACACTTTATTGTACACTAATATTACAATATTATAAGAAGGAAACGTTATAATAAAAAAAAACATACAATTGGCGGCCTTATCCACGTAACGATTGCACCACTGCTTATCATCAGGTGGGATCGCATTCAAGTACCTACTAGTTCATGTCCATTAATAAAAAATCTCCGTCTTATAAAGACCAGGGGATTTACCATGATTTTTTAAAATGTTAGTAGTGCGAGCGAGAAAGAGAGATATTACATAATTAAATACGTATAGTTATAAGTACCTTGAAAAATTCAACTACAGGTTTTTGTAATTATAATGTTGTAAGATATGATTGATGTTACATTAAAGTTTGATAAAGCAGGGAGGTCACGATCCTCAGCATTGAGGAATACGACGCAAGGAGGAAAACATTAAAGTTAGTCCGTAGTCATTAGTTGACTGCTACGCCAATAAATAAACAAAAGGTTCTTTTTTACTGAAATATACTACAAACTGAAGGTTTTAAAGTCAAGAATGAATTGGTTACTTTTAAATAAGCGCACTCTATCGACGATAAAGTCACTTTCCATTAAGTGAAATACTTAGGATGAGTTGCACCATTTAACTATAACCAAATCATAACCAGCCGTGAAACGGCGCCCTATTGGTCAATGCGACGATTCTACCACTGTTAATGGCTTTGTTATCATCGTTACAGTTAAATGGTGCAACTCACCCCAAGTCTTCAAGCGCAAACCTGTCAATAATAAAAGAATGCCCATGATTTAAAAAAAGAACAAAACTTACTCAAAAACGTACGATCTTTACCGTTTAAAACAAAGCTAAAAAAACGTCTAATCTAATTGTATTAAAAACCACTGAATTCATAAGCAACAAAAGATCTAGCGCCTAACTAAACACAAGAAAGCAAAAGTTATCAAAGACGCTCAGAAAGCAAGTTCAGTACTTACTTGTGAACGACTGAACACGCACTTAAGTAAGCATAATTGTTTGAAAACCGACGAGTCGTGCATCTGACGTACAAGATTGATAGAACCTTTGTGCAGATATAAAATTACTGAATGTGACATGGTCAGAGAGTGTATAGGCCCAGATATTAATTTAAAAGCAAATGGTTGCGAGAAGTTTATTCTAATCTTCAGTAAAATAGGTCTATAGGTTTGGTAACAAACCGTTGGGGTCCAGTAGGGTTGAAACCTACTGGGGCAAGGGTCAGTTTCTGAAAGGAAGACTCCTCCCTGGTGTGAAAAACTTATCTGATACTATCTTTTGCCAGTGACTTCGCCCGCGTACATAAAATAGCCTATGTCACTCAAAAATAAATTAGCTTTCTAACGGTGAAAAAAATTTGGCAATCGGACCAGTACTTCCAGAGATTACCTCCTGCAAACAAAAAAACAAAAGAACAAACTTTACCTCTTTATTTTCTTAGTATAGATTAATTTTAATTTGATACCTCTATGCATTCTTGTAAAAGAGGGTTTTGATAGACAAATAGGTAGACAACAAAGTGATCCTGTAAGGGTTCTGTTTTTCCGACTGGTACGAAACCCTAAAGAGGCAATTATTTCCGCTGATAAATATCCGATACAGTTTGTAACCGATAAATACGTTTATGTGATAGCGCATGCTTAACTAGTGAATTGGTAGATCAGATGTTTTTAGTTTTAACATAAAAATAATAATAAATAGAAGTAAAAATATCTTGACATGGCTCGCGAGGTTGTCGACATGTGGGAAGTGGATAGAGCAATCACTGTGCCGATAGTCGTGACGGCCAAAGGCTTAATAGCCAAGAGCCTCGACCAACATCTGCGGAGGCTCTCGTTAGGCAGTTGGATCAAGGGCTTGATCCAGAAGGCAGTACTCCTAGACACGGCGCGTATTGTCTGGAGGTTCCTCTCTCCCGACGCCGGTGGGCTACTATTTTTTATATTTTTAAATGTTTTTTTTTAATGTTATTTTTTGAAGATATATTTAAAAATATGATAAATATGTGTATTATAATAAATGAATAGAAGTAATAATAGAATAGAATAGAATAAACTTTATTGTACACCAAAAAGTAACACAGCTTATACATAAACTTAAATCACAATAAGTAAGTACATCACGTCCAGACTCATGATTGCTTCTCACGACTATTATAGATTTATCAATGAAATGTTAAAAATGATTTGCTTACTTTTACAAGTTATATTATTACCATCTCTTGTGAACGCCTACTCTCACAAAGGGCGATAATACAACTTTTACATTTGAATATAAATGCCTACTTACTAAAAAATACAAGACGGAGTTACCTACTTATAATTCTAGAATTACTTTCAACGAATATAATAGAAAGGTCCCGAAGTTTTCAAACATTATTCACGAAAACATTATTTTTACAAGAGGCTTAGGAGTTATTGAAGAAAACTTTTTGTATTTAGCCCTCAAGCTCAACACTACAAACAAAGATATAAAGCGCGTTATCCGACTCTCTCGGAGCGCACTCCGTCAAACTTGGCTCTTCCATTTCAACTAAATTCTTTTATGCCCGAATTTACCGAGCCTAGTAAATTAATCTTCGTACAGATTGGGACAATGGGGGACTTAGCAACATAATACAGAATTCCCGTTGGCAAAATTTTGCGCCTACAAAAGATTTGATCTAAATAAATGGAGGCTTCGGTTTAGGGATTTCTTTATGGCTTCTACGAGTTAAATTTGATTTTTGGAAACAATGATAGCAGAGCACCGTTTCACCTGCATTGTACCTTTTGTTAGATGCCGACCTCCCGACTGGTACCTTAATTATGTCCGTATAAATCGACAGAGCCGAAAACACTCGTAAAATTCGTTCACAAAGGGAAATGAGTAAAATTGTACGGACGAAAATATCCGTTAGCCTTTCATTTGAAGTAACTTATTCACTTGTTGTAATTTTATGTAAGAAACGGAGCTATTCTTGGAAGTTTTATGCTTTCATTTCTCAGTCAATCATCTCGGTACATTGTAGTTCGAGTTCTACCATGTTTTACACCCGCGTTTTTCTCTCTCCTTCTTTTAGAACAATGTCACGCCAACGTTCAAGTGACTTGTGAATTAACATAGATCCTTGAAGCATAAAAATAAAAGAATCTGAATTAATGTTGACATTTTATTGTAGGTTCGACTGTGAACGATTCCGCCGCGATTTGGGTCGTTGTTTGATACTGGCATTGAACAAATGTGTCTAGCCTACAGGCCTATACCCCCAGGTGATTGTGTGATTTATTAAATACATATTCGTGAACATATAGTCGATACAGGAAAAATGCGAGGCCATACACGTGTAAGCATTTAGGTTTTATAGGTTCAAAGATTCAAGGTCACTGAACCAAAGTCTGTCTCTTTTGGGACCTAAGCTTTGTAACCAATGAATCAATTATACAATTAAATTAAGTTACTCGTTGAATATGTTAGGTCTACTATTTGGAGAGGTTCGTGAACTCACTCATGTCTAAGTAACGTAATTCGAGCTTTCATAAATCAAGTACCTACCTTCTACACTTGAATTAATTTAGATCAAGACCTAGGGTTAGCTTTTGTTTGCCACATAACATACTGTTAGTCTGTACCTATTGTTGTAGAATAGCAAAATCTTAGCCTATAACTGTGCCTGAGGGTAAATTGTAACGCCAAGATACCTATTCAATTGGGTCTAAATCAAATTTTCTTATATTAGTTTTTGTTAATGTTCAATCTTGTAATTTAATTAAATATAATATTATAATTGAATTGTATTGTATAATTAATGTTTTAATAAGCTTATTGTAAGTGAAATAATTCTATAATAATTGTTAATTAGTTTATTTAATAATTTGTTGATTATAATGTTTCTTTTTATTTAGTTTTAATGTGTATTATTGACTCTCTAAACATGTTGGTGAAAGAAGGTAGAAAGTTTGTAGGTAAGTAAATAAATTATTTTAACACAAACATCTATTTTTATTTATTTTTCTTTCTCACCATAAAATATGACTCTAATGGCCAACAAATTGTTCGCTATAAACTGTATAACAATCATCTTTACGCTGGCCATTTCCATGATTGCGTGATTCTTATCTAACTACTTAAAGCCTAGACAAATTCTAGAACTTTATTTGGTTAGAGTTACTTACTATAAATTTAATATTTAAGGGACCACATATTTATGAAACCTGTTAACTATACAAATAGGCTCGTAATAATGAGTCTCTGCTACTCATTATTTCCTCGAAGATATAGAATGAATATGCTCAAGTTTAATGACGTAACAATATCATTAAAAAAAAATGTGTTACTTATCTGTACCATCGGTCAGGTTGAAGCGTTTCACTTAAGAAGTTCTTTTGCCGTAATGTTGGCAATACGGAAAAACAGTGTTTCAATATTTTTAGCAATGGAATTACTTAATGTTAGGGAGATTAACTGATATTTCGTTAATTTTACCAATTACTTTATTATTGTTTTTTTTTTTTTCTTTTGGAAACTGTAAAAACTATTTTTGAATAAAGTACAGGATACTGGGCACCATTCCGATTGTCCTACAATTCTTTCAAATACCGAAAACGCTACGCCACAATATTGTACCTCTCCATTGACAACTTTCTTCTATACCTGTTTTTTTTTTTAAATAAAATCCCATTCCCTTCATAATTCTCCAAAAAGTGTTGCAACTACCGTTAAAATCGATTTCGTTTCGCATTTCGGGCAACAATTTTGCTGGAGTAGGCAACTCTTCTCTTTTTTTCTGTAGAGTACTATAAACTAGTGCGCTTCACCATCAACAATTGCATCACTCCTTACCATCAGGTGGGATCGCAGTCAAGCACTAGTTTATATCAATTAAAAATATTAATAATAATAAATAAACAGACATTCAGACGAATTCCATTTTCTTTTCCCAAAGTGAAGAACTTTGGGAAAAGAAGAAAGTATTTGATTTACATAAAATAAATGAGAAAATGGGAAAAATACAAATTTTCTTTTTATAATTAAGTGTTTATGTACACACAGACAGGAAGAATGAATCAGAAAAATAGGTACAAAGATGATGCCAATTTCTGACGAAATATCTTTCAGCATAACTGGAAAAGAAGATTTGAAAAGAATAGAGATGTAGATACTATGTGTAAGAGTAATATGATAATAATTACACACAAAACAAAATAGTTGTCAAGATTAATAATATACCAATCAATACCCTTCAGAACAAAATTATATTTATTAAAATTGGATAAAACTTGACAAAAATATCACTGACCAAGACCTAAAATAAAACATAGGTACAGACTTGAGAACTCCACGTCACCGTTTGGTGACATTTGGAAACTTAAACAAGTTTGAAATATTCTCGGAACCTTTGAACGAAAATGGACACTTGCCCTTAAAAGCAGAACTAATGGTCTGGTTATTAAGTCAGCTCACAAAGTAGCACTTACGTGTCAATGACCAGAACTAGAGGAACGACAAAATGTACTCGGCGAGGTCAAGCTTTTAAATGGATAAGAATTGTTTTAGTAGGGTAGGAATTATTATTGAAAAGGCTTATAATGAAAAGACGACACGTGTAAGATCTTATTTCAATAAGTTGTTTACTGCAAAACATAGTTTCTTAGTTAGCTGTATTAATAGGGTAGTTTCCAGGGTCAAAATAATTACACTTTATTTAGTCCTTATTTTAGATTATAAAAAAAAGACGTGTGACACTCGGGGACTGCCGCGGTAAAGCTATTGCATAGCATTTTTATCAACTTATGCAATTATAATTATTTATTTATTTTATTTATACAGTATTTTTTTTCCTTTGTTTTTTTTCTTTGATATTAATTGAAGTTATACTTTCACACATTGCATTGAATTTTGATTGATTGTTCACTCATTTGTTTTCTTATCGGTTACTACGCTCGAAAAACAAATGAGTTAGGTTAGGTAGGTAGGGTTAGGTTATTTTCGTTACGGAATTTCTGGATTCGGTCTCCACGCTCAAGGCCCGCGATAGAAGCTATGCAATAGCTTAAAAAATATTGCACACGTATTTTTTTCTTTCTTTCGAGTAAACAAAAAATAACAAAGATATAGCCCATTAAAGTTACGTGTGACGTCAACCCGTGCAAAAAAATGCAGCCATGGGCTATTTCTTTATCACTTTTGGTTTAATTTATAAATAAAAAAATATGTGTCCCTTATTTTTGAATAATCTACAAGACGGACTAATTACATTTTAGGCCATGATAGAAAACAGCGTTTTGAAGAGAGAGACAGATATTTTGATTTAAAATTGTAATATCTCGTTTGCTTTTCTGCAAAAAGACCGCCATTGTATTCTTAGATTTAGGTTTCTGTGAAATTGTTACTACGAGTATTATGGTGTACAATATAGTTTATTCTATTCTATTCTATTCTATTTTGATATTGTTGTCACTGTTAATATTCTATTTTTGTATATTTATTGATAACAATATTTTTTCCTGTGTATTTACTATTCCAGCGTTCCCTTTGTTTCCAACGAAAATAAAACCAGTTTATTCCCAACTCGTTATAGGTCTTCGACAAGTTGTTATGGTAGACACGACGAAGTTTTGCATCGTTTTAAGTTGCGTGTTTCGAAGCAAACGCGTAACTGTCTTTATGTCTGTATCGTTACCGACGTGCGACTGTTTTGCCACTAACGTGCGACTGTTTTGCCACCAACGTGCGACTGTATCACTATCAACGCGCGACTGTATCGCTATCAACGCGCGACAACAGTGTCTACAGTCATTAGGGAGAGACTATTTAGTCACTACACTGCGGGATTGTTTGAAAAAGTTACCGTGGACCTTGACTGGTAAAGCAACTGAAGGAACTTAATTTAGTTTTAATCAGTAAAAATCTGACACTCATTTCCGCTCCACCCAGTGTGGGAGCAGTCATTTGATGATCTCTTACTCAAAAAGAGGTCATCGCTACAGCGCACGACTGTTTCGATGTTGCATCGCACATACCTATATCCTATACTTACTATATCCCGATAGTAACGATATCGACGCTGAATCATATGATAGTGATGCGGGCAAAGGACACAAAACCAGCGACATTAACGTAGTCTTTGTGCGATTTTATCACTACTGCATGGCTCCGAAAAGTCGCAAATTAATTAAATTAAATTAATTCATGAAATAATGAATCAATCTTTTAGTTTCTATTTTTAACATAATACAATACAACTTGCTAAAATGTTCCAGAATTAATTTCTAATAATAAATATAGAAAATATTTATAATATTTTACAGACCCTTCCTCTTAGCAGAGTTAGAGTAATTACAAAATGACGAACTTTGAAAAGTGCTCTGGATGGCACTAAAAACTTTGACCACTTCAATTCCCGGCAGAGGCGATGAGACTGCTACTGTCAACTTTATTTTTACTATTACTAATTTATAAGAGTCGTTATGGTTGTATAAGAAAACTTTCAAGCAATAAGAGTAGAGTTACCACTAATTCATTGTTTATTCAACCCTTTCCCTTAAGTCTCTTTGAAATCTGGGGCCAGGGTTATCCGAAAGGGAGCTCGAGCCCCGATATGAAGGCTAGAAGGAACGGGGTGGGTCTTTTAGTCAGTATGAGTCTGATACTATCTCCTGCCTAAGAGCGGGCGTTTTCATTGGATGATATTTTCCCACCACAAAAAAGCATTCAATAATTTCGCAAATTTCGCAATTCTCAATTCAACGAATAAAATTTTCATATCATTCGTCTGTTTTATCGAGTAAATAAATCCCCCGAACCGTGCGAACCTCGAGACCAACAGTCAATTAAGTAATTGCTTCATCGAAATCAAACCATTTGCGAACAAATTACTGGCTCTACAGAAACATTTTCTCTCTCGAGGGTCACGTATAAAGTGACAAACATAACAACCCGTAACGAAGTAAAACCGCAAGTAATCGACAGTTGCTAAAAATTAAAAAAAAAAACTGAAAACGCAAATTCTCAGTCGTTTGATCTTAATCATTACGTCTGACGTATCAAACGGAACGATCCATGACATAAGCCTCCAGCAGAAAAATGAAACTTGCAAGCAGGCCATAAAAATCGTCAATTTTACGGATTTCCGAATTTCGATGTGCGATTCACCGTGAACAGTGAATGCTTGGACGGGCGAAAACTTACAACAATAGACTTTTTCCAAACGCGTAAATCCACCTCTTAGTTGGCAACCCTATTGGTGATGACATTACGGATTGTCGTGATTTTCTATTTTGTGGTTTGTTGTTACGTGTTAACCCTAATTTTACGTGGCTTTTTAGGGCTATTGTGATGTTTCAAGAAGCTGATATTTATGGCACGTATGATATTCACGCTCCTTTGGCCGCTAGTATAGCGAAAGTGCTGCCGTTTGTGATAATACTCGTAATTTAAAACGACAACAGCCCTTAGGGTTGACTGCTGATCGAAGGGTTGTGGGCCCGGATGGGAATCTATTAGGTCATTACCCACAGACAACTTATCGGACCATGGTTTCTGATGACTCGTGAAAATTACAAGATGGCGTATCGCCTGGGAGCTAGGGGTGAACATAATAACTACAATGTATTGTGATGAGAGAATAGTGCCTTAATCACCAGTTATAAGTACTCAGCTGCAGTGTATTAGCATATTAATGAGTGTCGTTACTAGAAGGAAAATAACGAAATGCAGAGAGGTTTTTTTTAAAGATTGGAAGTTATATAATGTCTTCTCCCGCTCTGGCTGGAGCGTGAGGGTGTGTCAGTCATTTACTGACTAAAACTGCACCTGTCCTTGCCCTTTGCGTTTTAGGACTAGGGTTTGCTGACATCTTTGAGAAACGCGTGAAGTATGCGCTGTCGATTATTTAAGCTCAGTCCGGTCGATTACCGGACAGCCAGACAGCGATCTATCTATTGCTCGTCGTCCATAAATCTAGCCGTAAAGACCTAAAGGGGTTGCAGGAAATTACACAACCGCATTGATACTTAATTATTGGACAAACTTGGAATTAAAACACAAGGGTCACATGGTGCTTTCCTAGTTTTTAACCGACTTCTAAAAAAGGAGAAGGTTCTCAATTCGGATGATTGTATTTTTTTTTTTAAGACTTCGCCAAGTGGTTGACTCTTCACGAGACTTCTGGTCACGGCTGGCCATATTTTCGGTTAAAAAATGAGTACTGCTTTACTGTGGATTTGTGGAATGACTACTACGTCTATTGGGTATATTTTCTACTACCAACGATGCGGATAATATTGAACCACATCGCTGAAAAAGGGTAGTAAATACTCTTAAAGGATTCTCTATGAGCACTGGATGCCATTTTTTCACTCAAATATTTTTTATAACCACAGAACAGATGAAAGGGGTTAGAATGTTCTTGTGGGCGGGGCAGGCGTGACTCAAAGTAGGTCAATGCTCACAGTTCATCTACCAATAGCGAACTTGCGATCCAAGTGTGCGTGGTTTGATAGTTGCGTAAAGCGCGTTTGTGTTGGTTTATTGCCTGTAGTGGATTTAAAGGGTGTGAGAAAACGGCGACACTCGTTGTATAAATCTCTTCAATCTTTTCTGTGATTATAAACACAACACACTGGGTCCGCTTGGTGGTCCCATTCCCTCTCATAGAGAGGTCTGAGTTCTAGCAGTGGGAAAATTATAAGACTGATTATGCTACTTATTATTAGACTGTTTCTACATATTTTTTAGGATTCTGTTACTCAATAAGAAAAACGGAAACCATATAAAAAAGAAAAATCTAAGACTCCATTCGGGAATTATACTACTTACCACACCAAACCACATACAACACAACACACACACACACCAACACAAACATGCACACATACACACCATCACACACACACTGTAACATAACACAAACCTCAGTGCGCGAGTCCGACTCGCACTTGCATATTTTTTTTTTTTCTAAACCATGCCTACTACAAAGAGGTAGGTACTCTAATAATTTAGCAAATCTAAAACTAATGAGCTAGACTGCCAGTACTTTAATAATTATTTTAATGTATTTATGTAAATGTATCGTAATTAAAGCAAACGAGCTAAGTAGGCGTGTAGTAATGATAAAAATCTCACAAAGAATACGGTTGGGCGCGTAACGAGTTCAGAATGTTACCGAAATAATTAGGACTGGTACAATCTGGATCAGAATCTGACGTGAAAATACTAGGTCGTATTGACCCAGTTTTATTTTGTTTTGGTTTACTATAAAAGCGTTTTGTATTGGCTTACGTAACCAATTTTAAAAGCCGAAACGAATACGAGACGTTATTGAAAAAATATGTTATTTTAATAGTAACAATCGCCTTAGTTTAGGGCTGGACTTGAAATTGTGTCAAATCTTACATAACTAAGTCTCACAGTTTAATAGGTTTTCAGATTAACAAGTGTGTGTATTAACATGTGTAGTTATTACGTAACTACTTTACTATTAAGCTATTGCATAGCTTCTATCGCGGGCCTAGAGCGTGGAGATCGAATCCAGAAATTCTGTAACGAAAATACCCTAACACCCCCCACTCATTTGTTTTCTTATCGGTCACCACGCTCAAAAAGTGTAACTTCAATTAATATCAAAGAAGAAAAAAACAAAGACAAAAGAATACTGTATAAATAAAATAAATAAATAATTATAATTGCATAAGTCAATAAAAAATGCTATGCAATAGCTTTACCGCGGCAGTCCCCGAGTGCCACACGTCTTTTTTTTTAAGCTATTGCATAGCTTCTATCGCGGGCTTTGAGCGTGGAGACCGAATCCAGAAATTCCGTAACGAAAATAACCTAACACCCCCCACTCATTTGTTTTTTTAGCGTAGTAACCGATAAGAAAACAAATGAGTGAACAATCAATCAAAATTCAATGCAATGTGTGAAATTGTAACTTCAATTAATATCAAAGAAAAAAAAAAGAAGGAAAAAAATACTGCATAAATAAAATAAATTAATGATTATAATTGCATATGTTGATAAAAATGCTATGCAATAGCTTTACCGCGGCAGTCCCCGAGTGCCACACGTATTTTTATTATGTAAATATGTTGCATACACTAATGGATATCTGATCAGTTTGTGGGTGGCGTCTGAGTGCTAGGCAATTTTGCAACTTCATTTGTTACCTTGGTTACAACTGTTAAAAAAAAATGTGCTAATGATAATAAACAAACTTCAAATTCTTAACTTAGAAATCGAACATTACTCTGATAATATAATTTATAAAAATAACTAGGTACTCTTTCTTTTGACAGATATTATTGTAATTGATTAGTTGATAGCCTGGTTGGGTCAATGTTCAAAGTCTGAGGCAGTAGAAATCACTCTGCAACTGCAGCTCCTGACGCATGTATGTGAGGGAACACTGCCGTCAAAATGCAGCTATATAAGTTTTTTTCATAAACCTTTTTAAAAAACATTCTAAAGCCGCGTACAAACATCGCGAGGCGTGCGTCGCGAATGGTTCGTCTTGTATGCCTAGGACTGAGTGGACGTGTGTGCTCACAGTGAGCATTCGCGTCATACGATCGTTGCGAACGCCGCCTCAGTACGAGCCGTACGCTCCGGCTATGTTTTCTACTGACGAACACAGTGTGTGGTGGTTTGCGTGCTCAGCTTGAGCATGCCTCGTTCAGGACGCACGCATAAATGTACCGTCGTATGCAGGGACTTAAAAACACCTTCATAAAGGTTACAGATTTATAAAAGTATTAACAGTATTAATAAGTGTAAACGCAGCGTTGCCAAATTTGCTGGTAAAGGTACTGGTCAATTACTTATGCCTAAAGCAATACTAAAACTGATTATTTCAGTGACACATATTAACACTTATTAACACATATAACAGGTTACAGTTTGATTCAGCAAAACTTATTAACACATATGTATAAAAGGTTACAGTTTCATTCGGTAACATTATTGTTTCTATTACATTTAAAAATGTTTTTCTGTTAAAACTGTTTTAAAAAACAATGTTAAAACACATTATTACGGTTACAGTTTGAGTCCCTGCTCGTATGCCTCAGATTGAGGCATGCGTGACGAACCATACGCGACGCACGCCTCGCGATGTCTGTACGCAGCTTTACGAATGAAGTCACGGCCAAAGCGCTAGTAATGTATATTGAGAGATAATTCCACGAGTTTTCAACTCCATTTTGTGACCCGATACCTTTTTATCTTTTTAATGACATGTTTCTTTGTCCGCATTGTCCAATTATCTTTTACGAAAGATCCAAGAGGATCTCGATTCTCCGGAATCGGAATCAACATTAAAGGTTTCCTTTGTGGGACAATGGAAAATAATTGTTAATTAAATGTAAGCAATTTGAAAAATCGAATAGCGTTTAATTTAAATTGATTGATTTCACTTTGTGAAGTGGTCTCATTTTTAATCTGGAAGCCGTAATTTTGATTTAATTTCGTATTTTAGGAGTCAAGTTTTTGTAGAATGAAGTCATAAATGATTAATGCCGCGTCATATTTTCAAAAGGTTTAGTGAAATGTACAACGCATAATATGTTTTGGAGTGGAATTCTAGATTTAGTGGGAGTTATTATTTTGCGCATAAAAATTTTTACCTACAGGTAACATAAGTGATAAAACTCTAAAAATGGTAGTGGCTATTTCACATAAATAAGACCATAAAAGTCTGAAACACCCTCTAGCTCTCTATTTTCCAAAAGTCAAAAAAAATATGTAATGTTGACACACAGAAGATAATTGTAATTGTAATTAATCAATCATAATTTAATCAATTGCAATTGATTCGATCAGTAATTTTCATGCGAATGTTTTTTTTTTTATGTGGTATCTATACATTATTGAATGATAATTAATTGTTAATTTTTTAAATTGTTATTTCAAATTATTATTATTTGTTATAATGTATAACTTATAATTTTAAAAATGTTATTTAAAGCCGTTTTTGTGCATGTGGTGTTAACCTTTAATTAATTGTTGCACTTGCAAATGTTAACCTAGTCACTAACTTAGAAATGTATATGTGTAAACAAATGTTATTTATTTATTTATTTATGTTAACTAAATAAATAAATAAATATATTCTGTATTTCAGGTTCAGGACTACCTATGCGACGAAGGTTTTTGCTATCCTTTGGAGTGGGCAAAAACAAAGCTTAGTTTACGATAAAAAAATAACTGAAACCCCATTCACTATTCACCTACCACGACTATGAGTTTGTTCGAGCAAGTTACAGCGGCCTTGAAACATAAAAGGAAACAGAAAAATCAGAACTGGGGATTTATGTAAGTAAAAGTCAGAAACTCGCTCTGGCTCCACCCAAAGTGAACAGATTATTTGATGATATCCCACAAAAAAAAAATACTGGGCAAGTGCGAGTCGGGCTCGTGTACTGACTGTTCCGTAAACTTACCTGTGTTCGAGTAAATATGTAGTTCAATTCGCGAATGGTATCTCGAAGATTTTTCTGAATGGCAAAAAAATTTTGTGACGTAATTACTTTACTATTTTTAGTTTTATTCCTACACCTGTGTTATAAGACTTTTCTTTATGTCTTTCAGAATTCTGGGGCAAAGGAAAATACCCTAAGAATTTTGATTCCTTTGAGAGTTTCGAAATATACGTTCTTTGCGATATAAACGGTTGAATTTTTTTTTCATTAACTTTGAACTTTATTTTTTTTTACAGCTACAAGATACTGCAGACTTGAGTGTATGGTTTTAATTTCAACTCAATACCTCCACGCATTTGCGTAAATTAATACGAGTTTTGAAAAAAACTTACTTTATTTTTCAATTTTACCTTCACAAATCGAAAGTGTTTCATGTACCGGATCGTCCTTCCACGGGATTAAAATAACTAAAATTTAACGGTGCATAGTGATGCTATAAGGGTTTTGTTTTTCTTTTTTTCCCGGTCGGTAGAAATCATCCAGATGACATCCCCCGCCCTTTGGCGGAGCGTAAGATAGTGTCAGACTCTTACTGACTAAAATACACACCCCGTTCCTTCGTTGCCTTTCATACAGGGCCGAGCCTCGTTTTCGGAATTAGACTTTTGGCCCCAGTAGGCTACGGCCCTGCTGGGCCCCTATGTTTGCTGATAACTCTTTGAATCCTGTAAGGGTTCCGTAATTTTTTTTTTGAAGTACGGAACCCTATAAACGGTAGGTAGACCTATTTAAGTATATTCATATATGTATAAGTATATAGTAGGTAACAAGATCAGCTATGCGGCGTGTCGCCTGCATTATTAATTTTCTTGTTACTCACTCTCTTTAATGTTAACAAGAACTTACCTGTTTCATCACTGGCAAGGTCAATGATCATAGTCTGGGATTACTTATATACACATGGGATTACGTACATGCATCTTTCTAAATAATTCACCCTTAAGGGTGAACCTCGACAGATGTCCTTTTAAAGGACTTTGCTTAAATCTACCTTTTTATTTATTAAAACTTCATGCAACAAAAAGACTGTTTGTCCTGTATTTTTGTTTATGTGGTGTTAGTGGTATACAATAAAGATAATAATAATAAATAAAGGTACAAAGGTGGACTTAATGCCTTAGGCATTCTCTACCAGTCAACCAAGGTCTTTCTTTTTGGTGCAGCCGTGGTACATTACGTATTTTTTTTTTTATTGACTGTCACTTGTTATTTATATTGTGTGGTCTAGTTGACAGTCAACTGGAGCACACACTACATGTAGGGTCTTTACACCATATTTGACCATCTTTGTTTTTCTTTCTTTCTTTCTTTCTTCATTTTCCTTCTATATATACGGTCTGACCATCCATTAATGTCATTCAATTTTGCTACTTCTAATTCTACTTACAGTATGTGTTTTTTTTTGTTATAATTAAACATTCATATTAATAAGGTTACGTATTTAATTATAAATAGTTTATTGTTTAAAATACTTTTTAGTATTAGTTTATTTTGTTTATAAGATTATGTATTTTATCTATAGGCCTTAGTTTGCCTGACAATATAGAAATAATACACAGGACCACTCATTGTGGCGACACTTGGAGGAGGCCTATGTCCAACAGTGGACTTCTTTTGGCTGAAATGATGATGATGATGATGATGAAAGAAATAACAATAATTAATTACTGTGCGATAAGGCCGCCTATTATAATTGTACACTTATTTTTGTTAAATATTATTCTTTAGTAAGTTAAGGTGTGCAATAAAGATGTATAATAATAATAATAAGCAGTGATAATTTCTTCTTTATAAGAAAAACAAAAAAAAAACATTTCAATGCAGTTGCCTGGAATGCATCAGCTCTTGGGAGTTGATATTTCCTCAGACCTGAATTTTGGGCGGTTCATTGAGTTCAAAGCCACGGTTGCTGCCAGGAAACCAGGTGTTCTTGCAAAGTTCCAACGGTACCTCACACCGAGACAGCTTCTAATGTTATAAAAATCATAGGTCCGATCGTATGTGGAGTACTGCTGTCACATATGAACTAGTGCTGCAAAATGCTATCTAGCAGCTTTGGACTCAGTGGAAAGGCGTCTGAAGAGGCTAATTGGGGAATCAGATTTGGTTAAGTCCAATCTATAAAGTCGAGCACAGGCGTAGGGTAGCCAGCCTTTCGGTATTTTACTGGATGCATTTTGGAGAGTGTGCGTGGGAATTGCATGACTTGATTTCGCCATCTCATTGCTACCATCGCACAAAGTTGTTGAAACTGCAACGGTCCCGACGAAGCAACGAAGGTCTGGAATAATTTTCCAGCTGCAGTCTTTACGTCCAATTATAATATAATTTAAGTGTGGCTAGAGTGAATAGTCTCTTAATAAACTAGTGCGCCTCACCATCAACGATTGCATCACTGCTTACCATCAGGTGAGATCGCAGTTACGCACTAAAAAATTGTTGAACCACATCAGTACTGAATTAAGGACGATTAAAGATACTGCCAATCCGTAAAAATGGAAAACATTACAACATTTCTTGCCACAAAATATTCCATATAAATTCCTTTTTACAACCTACCGTCGAATTTCTTCGTAGAAAGTTTTAGAATCAATATTGTATTTTTATTTCCCTCTAGTGGGGGATGTAATCAATACACATTATACCCTAAACAGTTTCCGCAGTTAACTCGCCCCCGGATACAGGTAAACACGTCTTATTTATAATAGAGACGTGATGAGTGGCGGTACGATTCTATTCTTCGGTAAATTTATAGGGTTTAGTGCCTTTACTTGCTTGGTTTTTGAATTGAATATTCTAGGAGCAATGGTGGCCGAGTGGTAATGGCCCCGACTTACGAGATGTAGGTCATGGGTTCGAACCCAGGTGCATTACTTTGTGTAATTTATTTCATCACCACAGCTCTCAAAACGGTGAAGGAAAACATCGTGTGGAAACTAGAACCAAAAATTCGAAGACATGTGACATTCACCAACCCGCACTGGGCGCGCGTAGTGGATTACGCCTATTCGCCTATTCCCTTTCCAAGAGAGGAGGCCTAAGCCCTAACAGTGGGTACATTAAAAAGGCTGATGATGATTCTAGGATTTTTTTTTGTTTTCCTGGTTTGATATTTTGGAACCTGCGAACCCTTAACTATGCGATTTAACCCTTTAACCACTGTTGACCGCAGATGGCCGTTGGGGCCGAAAAGTCTAGAGTGGCGACCGCGTGCCGGAAGACGAAGCGTCGGAAGGCCTCCTACAAGATGGACCGATGACCTGCTAAAGGTTGCGGGAATCCGATGGATGCGAAACGCACAGGATCGATCATTGTGGCAACACTTGGCCGCCCGGCCTATGTCCAACAGTAGACGTCTATCGGCTGAAATGATGATGATGATGATGAACCACCGTAGGATTCGTCCGACGAGTGTTTTCCCATCTTATTCGCCAGGGTCGTGTGTTAGCGACTGGGTACTCCATTTCGTTTAGCTCTTCAATCCCCATAGGTGACAGAAGTACTGACGAGATAAAGTATTTAGTCATGGATGTGCGCTCCCGGCGGATTAAAAGTGAGTGTTTGTCGGATATATTCGACGTAGACAGTTAATAGGTTAAATAAGAATGGAAAGAAAGAAAGAAAGAAAGAAAAATATTTTATTTGGCATACACACTCGTATTACACACAATGTAGTAACAACATGTAAACACTAATAAATTATGGGATCGATTTACCGCCATGGTTTGATGTCATAGCTGTCAAAGCGAATCAAGTAGGGTGAGAAAAACAAGATAATAAAATTTATATTTAAATTTGTGAATCATAAACTCGAGAGATTAGAATCGAGTTCTTCGATTCCGCTTATCACTGCGTGTTTATCACATTTTTTCTCTAATTTACATTTCCTTCTTTATAAAAAAAAAAAAAACTTAAGAATTCTGTCACTAACATGCAAAAGTTGCCCTCTATGCTCTGTTCCTTTCAAACCTTCCTAAACCGGTAAACGCTAAAAAGAAAGATAAGTTCTTGGAATAGGACATAGGCTACATTTTATTTTGAGATTATGTTCTCTCGGGATTGCTTTATTTATTGATATAAACTAGTGCTTGACTGCGATCCCACCTGATGGTAAGCAGTGATGCAATCGTCGATGGTGAGGCGCACTAGTTTATTTTAAGAGCCTATTCACTCTTGCCTTAAATACACACAAATTATAATCAGACGAAAATACCGCAGCAGGCAAATTGTTTCAGTTGGCTTTCTAAGCTCACGTGGGCGCAGGCACTAGCAGAAGCTAGCAAGTATCATCTTCTTGCCCTTGTCCCGTTTTATTTAGGGTCGGCGCAACACGTTTTTTTCTTCCATTCTGTCCTGTCAATCGTGACGCTATCACTAACTCCCTTTTCTTTCATATCACTTCTCACACAATCCATCCATCTTTTTTTTTATTGATAGGCTTGCGTTTGACCACCATCTCAACTGATGGTAAGCGATGATGTGGTCGACGATGGAACACGCTTGCCTAGAAGTAACCTATTCACTCATGACTTAAATACCTTGGCCTGATAAGTAAATAAAATAAATATAACGGTAAAATTCATATTGAGGTCAAGTTGCAACAGCAATTTTTGTACTGCGAATACCAATATTGGTAATATCCGAATCGGTTATCAGACATTTGGCCTTCTTCCACGTACGAAAATTCTGAATATCTGCATAATGTACATTCATCGACACAATTGAGAGTCAAAATGGCGGGTGTATCATAACGTATTAAATTGTACTATCTACCAAAGAAATGTACCTATTATTTCGTACCTCCAAAGACACTTCCGCTTGACCACCGCTATGTTCATTTTTGCATGCACTCGAAACAAAAACTCAAATGGTTTGGTTTGGCGCCGACCCGTAGTATTTAAGCGAAATTTTTTGTAAGTGATCAGGCAGAAATGACTGTGTTGGTACCTAGCTCTAAAAATACTGTCTTTAAATCCTTTAGTATGAAATAATTTTAAAAATTAAGATACATCTACATTATGACGGGCTAAAGTTCACTTAAAATTTGTATAAATAGCAAAATTTCAAAGGTTGTTCGTTTCAGATTTTCAAAACAATTTTATGTTCACGTTTATCGTTCAGGTTTTGGGGTGACGACCACGTACCGGAAGACGCAGCGTTGGAGGGCCTCCTACGAGATGAACCGATGACCTGGTAAGGGAGGTAAGGTGTGGTGTGAATTTTGGGGGAAGACCTATGTCCAACAGTGGACGTCTTTCGGATGTAGTCGTGGTGATGATATTGATGATGATGACGATTATGAGAGGCGCTTTCAATTTATACGTCTTTTGACGGCCTGCTACAGTGCGGATGTGCTGCGTACGGACGATCGTTTCTTAAAAAAGGCGCGATGCGGCAACCGTGCGGCAAACGGTCGACAACAGGATGGCAAAGTCACAAGCATCACGTGTTGCGAGGAGGAGTGGCAGCGCGAGGAGGAGTGGCAGGCGGTCGCCGACTTCTGCGAAGCAGTAATGCTCGCTAAGGAGGAGGCCGACCGCATCAGGCAACGGCGCTCACGCCGCCGCCGCCGGGATTCCGATCCCGATTTCCAGCCACCGTAGGCGCGGGCTTGCGGACAGTGAGCAATGGGTAGCTCGCTGTCCGGCCGTCCGGTAACCGTCCGGACCAAGCCCAAGTCGTCGACGGCGCGCGCTGTTCCCGCGCGCCTCAAGGAGTTGTCAGCAACAGCAGGGGCCCAGCCGGGTCGAAGCCTACTGGGGCCAGGGTTATCCGAAAGGGCGCTCGAGCCCCGGTATGAAGGCTTGAAGGAACGGGATGGGTTTTTTAGTCAGTAAGAGTTTGACACTATCTCCCGCTCCGCACGTGTTCGATTCGGTATTGAATAGAGCATCACTGGCATACATACTTGTTGTCGGACTGCTAAAGTACTGCAATCGGCTGGCTGTGGCACGGTAAATGTGCGGCAGCGGTTCGACATGAAGCGTCTCAATTGAAAGCGCCCTTACTATTGGCGCTCTTATGGCACTCCGATACGTGTGATACGTTGTGTGTACCTGTGTGCCAAATAAACGTATTTTCTTTCTTTCTTTCTTTTTCTTTTTTATACAAATACTTCGACGTCTTCGTGTTCAGTTTCTTTAACTTTTGTCGATAGGAATAGGTCCCTCGCACAGTGTGTCTCTGTCGGCCTATCTTACTTACGACCGTCGTCACGTTGCCGGCTGAACATAAATCAAAATTAATTTTACGACTTGCCACAACCTCTCTCAAACGTCTGGGCTAGACAAGTAATTAAACGTTATCGATCACGTCTTGTGCCTAGCTGTTTGATTGAGTGACCTAATAGACCTAACTTAACCTTTCGAATGTCTTAAGTTACACAGTTCGACATAAGCAATTGTCTTTCTATTGTGTCTCTAATTACGGCATTCAATGAGTTAACCTAACCTGACGTATTTTTAAAGTTTCTGAAGAGAAGGTGCAGTAAAATATTTACTTATCCAAAAGGCTTAGATAATATTTTTGATCAGCTGATTAGAATTTAGATTTCCTCGAGAGTGTCATAATGTACTAATGTAATGTGTGTAATGTTTTTTGCCACATAAACCGAAGTATATTTTTTTCTCATTAACTAACAAGTTTGATTTTTTTACAGCTTCAAGATACCGCAGACTTGAATTTACGATTTTAATTTAAACTCGATACCTCCACGCATTCCCGAGATAAAGGGCCTTGACAGACAGACAGACAGACAGACGGACGGACAACAAAGTGATCCTATAAGGGTTCCGTTTTTTTTCCTTTTGAGGTACGGAACCCTAACAATAGTCATTAATTCACGTTAAAAGTTGAATAGTTCATTTAGTGATGAAGAAATATAACAAGAATATTTCCACAAACACGTCTGTCTATGATATTCTAAAATTAAAAACAAAAATGTTTCAAGATACGATAATAATGTTTATTGAATATTTATCAACGATTTTCTTGAAACATTTCAATGTCACGAACACACCAAGGTCACTGCCAAGTTAAAATATACTTTGATTATAATAACAAAAATGATATTCTAACATCAAAATAAACTTTGATGTAAACAAAGACGTTATTGATACTTCTAACTTATGAAATATTCACTAATTTACTATTCCAGGTATTTATTTACTCTATCATCAAAGTAAGTCTTTGATGTTGGGGTAACTATATACCAGCTTAATTTTATATAAAGTGCTGCGATACTTAGTTAATTGCATCGGCAGATGTGAACCTACCCATTTCTTTTTTAATTCATTCAATAAATTAAAAAAAGGAGAAGTGTCAGGTCTTGTACTGACTTAAACCCATCGTTATCATTTTCCTGCCCATCGAGAGTCGGTGCAATATGTTTTTTCCGTTCTTTCCTGTCACCCGGCTACTATCACTAACTCCTTTTTCTTTCATATCACTCTTCACACAATCCATTTATCTTTTCATTGGCCTCCCTTTCCCTCTTCATTCATCCACACATAACTCTTTTAATAAGCGTTTCATCGCTCCTCATTATATGTTATGGTCATGTAAATTTCTGAAAAGGTTACCCGTGGTCTTAGAACGCGGAACTGAACTTAGGGCAATGTTTTACTATCATGCAGGCAAAGCCAAAAGCTGGATCTAGTAAAGATTTAAATCTTAGTGTCCTCGCTCATGGGTCACAAAAAAAACCACCACAAAAAAAAAGCTAGAAGCGTGCGGCAGCTTGTGATCGGAGAAGCTAGAAGCAGCTTCTAGCTTATTTTTGTTGTAGCACCGCCGCACACGGGCCACAAAAAGCCAAAAGAAGCTGCTTTTTTTTTGTTGTTGGGCAAAAAATCTTCCATGTCCGTTACTATGAAAGATTTTTTGCCACTTTGAATAGCTGTACTATCTTCCGTTAAAACCCCGTTTCGTGTAAAAAAGATGGGTTGTTTTACTATAAGATATCTAACGGGGTGATAAGAATGTTCTTGTCAGTAAGTTTATCAATGTTTGCGGAATCGTGCTTTGTGATGTATATTTTGAGAGCGTCGTAAATGTTCTGCGAATGTGACTACAGCGATAGGTCGACTTTATTTTAGTGTTCAAAAGATATTCATTAATTTTATAAAGAGGTAAATATTATGTTTTTTTTTTTAATTGATATAAACTAATGCTTGACTGCGATTCCACTTAATGGAAAGCAGTGATGTAATCGTTAAGGCGCACTAGTTTATTAAGAGCCTATTCACTCTAGCCTTGAAAACACCCATTATTACAATCGGATGAGAAGACCGAAACATGCAAATTGTTCCAGTCCTTCCATATACGCGGTAAAAACGAAGAGGCAAAACGCTTAGTCCGGACCTTAAAGGTTTCAACAACGTAATGATGGATACTAGCCGTTGTCTGATGCTAGAAATGAGATGGCGGAATCCAGTCATACAATTCCCGCGCACACTCTCCAAAATGCTTCATGTAAAATACCGAACGGCTGGCTCCCTTACGCCTGTGCTCAAGGCTTTGTAGATTGGACTTAACCAAATTTAGATCACCAATTAGTCTCTCTTCGCACGCCTTTCTACTGAATTCAAAGCTGTTATGTGGGATTTTGTAACACCAGCCTATATGTAGCTGCAGCACTCCACATACGATCGATATGTACTATCTGTATCTTGGAAGATATCCTATTGTTATTTCCATACAAATATCTCCATCTTCCGAAAGTTGAACAGTAAGACTAGACTGTCGTCTACCTATATGCGTTGTAATACTAGAGTTTTTTGGCCACATAGCTGGGTAAAATGCCAACAATCTTGTACAGCTCATCGTAGCTGGCATGGTTGATGGCAAACGATCAAGAGGCCTCAGCCCAAAATGACAGGTCTACTAACTCTTTAGTGGAAACCCCATTGTACGTCATACTTTAAGACACCAAGAACCGTCACAGATTACGGGACACCAATAATAAGAAGCTAATCCAACCGGATCTTCGCTACTTACCATCAGGTGGGATCGCAGTCAAGCACTAGTTTATCTCAATTAAAAAAAAAATGCCACAATTATGGTGGTAAGTCCCCTCTTTGAGGCGTGGCTGAAAAGACCTAGCGGCGTCCTTACCTTCCGCATGAAGCAGATCCTCACCGGACATGGCAAGTTCGAGAGGTTCCTGTACCGGATTCATGCGGCAGTGGCGCCCGCATGTCGCCACTGTGCGGAACGTTCAGAGGACACGGTGGCACACAGTGCACAATGCCCTGCTTGGGCGGAGCATCGCTGCGCCCTCTTAGGGGCGATCGGTGGCGGAGACGTCTCGCGCCGGGTCGGTGTTAAATAACGAAGAGACAAAACTATTATAGAAACATCGACTTCCGAAATTAAAGTTATTTTGTACTTTTCAGTGTTTTTTTAACATTGAAGTCGGTAATATTTTTTTTTTTTTTTTTTGTAAAAAGTTTTTTATTTATTACACATAGTCAAAGTGCAAACGTGACCTTTTTGGTGGCAAATCATGAAATAGTTCCTCTCGCACTAAATGGAGAGAGTGTCCGATTTTAGCTGAAAGGAACGTATAGGGTAGCTGAAGGAACACAGGCAGGTTTTGATCAGCAACACTCTGACTCTCCCTCTCCATCCAAAAAGGGGAAAATTATTTGACCATTGTCATAAAACCCACCTAAAAACCCCAACTACAAAATCATTTTCCTCTTATACCGATTGTCATGAACAATACTACTTTTCCAGCATAAAATATGGTTTTCCCTCCCAGTAATGACTATTCGACCTACTCTCCACCTCAAAAATACGTTAAATCCGTCCCAGCTAAGTGATGTTGGTCGTTAAGGCATAGGCCAGATAACTGGAGAAAATAAAGTGGGGTATTAAGGGGAAGACCTCTGCTAGCTGCCAATTATCATAACATGATATTACCGCGTCTTTTTGTAGACTGACCTTGGCTTTAAATCTTAGGGAAGGAAAGAAAAATGTGAAGGTAAAAACCGTAAAGAGGATTTTTGTGCAATTTGCTTTGGAAGGTTTCTAACGATTTGGGTAGCACATTGTTATATTAATATATATTTTTATCTATTTTTTATTAACTTCTAAACTAATATTATATCTACACTAATACTATAAAAAGGTAAGTTTGTTTAGTAATCTCTAAAGGTATTGGTCCGTTTGCTAAAATTTTTTCAGCGATACAAAGCTACTTTATTTCTGACTGACATAGGTTACTTATATACTTGTACTACGTACGCAGGTGAAAAAGCTAGTTTAATATATTATAAAGCGACAAGGTTTAATTTTTTGTCTGTTGTGTTCGTAATTGTTTGGCCAAAGTTTGTTAGAAAGAAAATTCAAAGATACCGAAAAAAATTGCACCTGGGTGAAGCCGGGGCGGGCGACTAGGGGTTAACATAGTATACAGGTACTTACTGTCACGATTTTTTGAATAAACAAAATCGTATTTTTTTTTTTATTTACACAAA
This sequence comes from Mythimna albipuncta, assembly GCA_929112965.1. Taxonomy (NCBI): domain Eukaryota; kingdom Metazoa; phylum Arthropoda; class Insecta; order Lepidoptera; family Noctuidae; genus Mythimna; species Mythimna albipuncta. The sequence goes on from OV815972.1 coordinate 6,514,058, forward strand.
GTTGAGTTTAGTTTTTTCACAAAAATAAATAAAGTAGTAAGTTATTTAAGACTAGATATTACAAGTAAACTATACATAGAAGCTATATATAGATAGAGTTGTTTCGCCACATAAAGTTAATAAACCTAAATCTAGCATTTAGTTTTATAATCCCCTGAGTTTGTTTCGGTGTTTCTTCTCAGGGTAGTCAGGTAGGAAACACCGGCCTCATCTAGCATTAACTGACGAAAAAAAAAAAAATTGACGTGTAAAAGTGTTTTTATAAAACCTACTTGCAAAATAAAGATCATTTATCATTTATAAAAATAAAGATAAATAATTTAATGAGTTAGATTAACTTGGCTAAGCTGATTGAATTTACTTCGAACACATGCTGATTTAAATAAATGAACAATTAGATTTACTAGAATCTAAACAAACCTCATTTCTGTGGTTTGACACAATCAATAAATTACATTTTAACAATCGTATTTCGTTAATCAAGGGATAATTCAAATTCTTGAATGCAACCGATTTTTGACAGCAGATCATCGGTCGCTTATTATTTCATCATCATCATCAGCTTTTTTTTTTAATGTTCCCACTGCTGGGACTCGGGCCTGCTCCCTAGGAGAGCGAATGGGCCATAATCCACCACGCGGGCCTAGTACGGGTTGGTGAATGTCACATGTCTCGGAATTTTCAGTTCTGGGACATGCCGGTTTTCTCAGGATGTTTTCCTTCGCCGTTATTAGAGCAGTGGTAATGAAATAAATTTCACAAAGCCTACGCCTGACAGGGACTTACGAGTTTGTGGGTCACGGGTTGAACCCGTGACCCACAAACTCGTAAGTCGAAGCCATTACCACTCAGCCATCACTGCTCTCACTCTATCTCGCTTATTATTTGGGTAGCTGGATCACATTCTGAGATTCATAACATCCCTTGCCTCGCAGTAACCTTGACCGCTACTGAAGTCAAGGGTAAAGGGGCTGCCAGGCACTAAGGGCCATTTCTTTATTGTGCTTTTCATATGGAAGGATTTGCCATAATGACAATCTCAGTGTAGTTGTTGTAATGCACAGAGGATGCTGCTGCCCATTCTCTGGTGTGTCCCTTAGTCACCTCTTACGACACAAGATGTGACGGTGCTATTCTTTACGTCTGGACGCCATACGGTACGGTATTTCACCCTAAAATGTTTTACTGAGTGTCAAACTTACTTTGCTTTATACTCAGTGATATTCAGTGTCAGGCAACTGTAAGAATCGTTGCATAAAGGCCACATACCACAGGCGCAAACGACGCCACGAGAAGCTTGAAGCGGCCACAAGCCACTTGTGGCCAGTGACTGCTACTTTTTTTAACCCATGTGCGCAGTATCATATTAATACTCATGTTCGCAGTATTTCGCTGAACTAGACCTTTTTTGGCGCAAATGTGTGACATACAATGTTACTTTTTATTTATTTGTTTTGTGTTTGTCTTAAGTTTTATTCCACCAGTCTACAATGTTGTGTGCGCCAAAATAAATACTTTTCTTTCTATCATAACAGACACTGTTGAAGAAGGTTTATATACGCGAGTGGCGTGTGATGACATTTTGTTTCGGCGTTTAGTGGCCAGTAAGGGCCACAAGAAGCGAGCTGCGGCGTTTTGTAGCATTCAGCGGCCACCGGCGTCAACCGTGTGCGGCGAGTCCATATAAAATGTATGAAACCTACAGGAAATATGCCGGTGGCGGCGTTTTGTGGTTGTGGCCGGTGGGCTGTGTGCAGCGACTCTGACTTTGTCTAATATTTGTTGCACCTATTTGGCACACTCTGACACCGTGACACGCAGTGGTATTGTATTTTCTTCTTTTATTTTAATGTTTATATATCTGTGTGCAAAATATTTTTTAAAGGCCCAAAACAGATTACTATCATCCAAAAACAAGGTTAATACAATATATTTCTCACAAAAATGTACCAAGCCGACCCAAACATAATGATAACCCACTATTCGCTAAACTGTCAGTAACACAATGCTGTTAGCAATCAAGTCGCATACTAGTTTTGTACCCAAACGCAAAGAGCATAGGAATAAGTGTATAATTAACCGGTAACCGGAATCCGGATACCGGTTAACCGGTTCTGTTCACGTCGCCCGAAGTTGTTTAGTACGTTTTACACGTCGCCGTAAAAGATGAAAACTTCAACGTGTTTTGTTTTACATGAAAACAACAACTAGTGTGAAGTTAGTTAAGTTTATTTTATTTAAGTATGAAAATGTACAAAAGTATAATGTTGTTGTTCAAATGTCATAAATAGAATCAGAAGTTTATTCCCAAAGGAATAGGCGGAGATGTTCAGTAGGCATCAGTAGGCATGTTTATTTAATAAATTTCTATCAAAATTATGCCACCGCAGGCGTGCACGCGTGGGTGGCAGACAACGAACAATAGGTCTCGTCGTCTAATCGTCCAGTAATCGTCCGGACCGAGCCCAAGATATCGACGGTGATTAGTGTTCCACGCGCGTCTAAAAGAGATGTTAGCAAAACCGCAGGAGCCCAGCAGGGTCGAAGCCTATTGGCTTCTGAAAAGGAAACCTGTGGTCCTGAAACGTAAAGTAAAGATAGATTGGATGACCTTAAAAAAAAAAAATGCTATCAAAATAAAAACTTATTATGTGTGGGGTTTTGTGGCGAGATTTTTTCGAGTGAAATTAATAGCTATTTTAGTTATTCGCAATTTAATGTCTAGTAGATATTGTGATGGAAAAGTGTTGTAGTTTTCCGTAATTGTTTTTGTAAGTCAATAACTGAACAATATATTATGAAATCATTGAAACAGGCGTGTTACATTAATATTCTAAAGAGAATCAAAGAGACTATTTGTTGTATCAAAAACTATTCTTTAAACCATACATAAGCCAAAAAAAAAACCTAATCCAATAACCAAGAAACCCAAAAATTTATAAGTAATGTATCTAAAATAGTAACATAAGAACATTATTTCGATGATACTTAAATAAACTTCAAATATTTATTACTATTTATTTATCGTGCACACCGGTTGAGAATGCCTTGTTGCATTAAATCCGCCTATATACGAAAACTGTACTTAAAGTTTAAATAAATAAAATACTGTTAGTGTAAAAATTATTGCCTTTGCCATTACTTCGAAATTCTTTTAGCAACACTCACGAAAACAAAGAACTGTAACTCAAACATACATCTGAAAGCATTTGTGACTTAAAATCTTTCCAAGGCGAAACTAAACAAAGAGTAATAAATTCCATCTTTAGCATTTATAAATATTTCCACATATCTTTGGATACCTGCGCTCGGCTCAAAGAAACCGTTTCGCTTCCACGCTTACAATTCATGTAAATATAACCGTTAGAGGATTTACATACGAACGTGGATTCTTGGAAAAATCTGGAAACTTTTTACTAACCTTACAACAGGAACCGCAGAGCAATCTCCGGCCACCGTAGGCGTGAGATTGCAGACGACAAGCAATTTGTAGCTCGCCGTCCGCTTGTCCTATAAGGACCGAGCAACGGCGGCTAGTTTTCCACCACCTCAAAGATATATCATCAAACCACAGGGACCTGGGTTGTTGTCTGCTAGAGCCATGAGATTGGCTCTGAAAAGGATTATAGGATTTGTTTTCATGGGCCTGGAACATAAAACGTTAGTGAAGGTACATAGGTGAGGTTTTAGTCAGTAAATTTCTGACACGCACTCTTGCTACATCTAAAGCCGCGTAAAGACATCGCAAGGCGTGCGTCGCGAATGGTTCATCTCGCATGCCTCGGGCTATGCGGACGTGTGTGCTCACAGTTAGCATTCGCGTCAGACGATCGTTGCGAACGACGCCTCAGTACGAGCCAAGGTGTTGTTTGCGTTTTCTACTGACGAACACCGTACGTGGTGGTTTGTGTGCTTAGCTTGAGCATGTGTCGTTCGGGACGCACGCATAAATGTACCGTCGCATGGCTCAGGTTGAGGCATGCGTGACGAACCATTCGCGACGCACGCCTCGCGATGTCTGTACGTGGCTCTAGAGTGGGAGAAGACATAAGATTATTTCACACATAAAAAAAAACTTAACAAAATTAACATCCACCGTAGCCGCTAACACGTCTGTCATAAATGTCTACAAACGTCAAATTTTACATACCTAACTTTTTTTACACCTGAAAAAATTAGATCAATCTATTCTAGACTCTATTCCGTAACAATAAAGCCTTAAATATACTTAATTAGCTTCGTTACCCGCATTAGTAAGTCTGGTGCAGATTATGGTAACTAGGTTACCCAGAAAATGTATGTCAAAGAGGTTTCGAGTCATATGTGATCTCTTGTGATACAACTTTCAACGGCAAATAAATGTGAGGAATAATTTATAATGTTTTTGTTTGTTTCTATTTTTAGGGTTCCGTACCTTAAATAAAAAAAAAACGGAACCCTTATAAGATCACTTTGTTTTCCGTCCGTCAGTTTATGTAGCAAAAATCTACATTTCGATATTTTCGAGGAAATAAAAATTAATAGGGTACTTGTCGTTGATCCAGAATCCTGAAATTTGGCACAAAGCAAAGTATTATAGTATAAGTATAGGAATAAATCTGAATACTGTATATTTGTTGTAAAGTCATAATTTTTTTTTGGGATTTGGAAAAAATTTCCGAGGTTCCATTCCGGAAATGAACTACAACACTCGAGAGCATAAAAAATCGCACGTCATAACTCTTTTTGTTCAGGACAGTTTTTGTTATGAATGTGTATAGATATTGAAAACATTTCATACACTATTTGAAAGCCTTTTTAATTACCTTTCTAATGATATGAAATACAGTGTAAAAAAATATTCTTGAAAGGGTTTGGAGCACAAAATCCAACATATGGGAAAAATGACCAAATTTCACATATGAAAGAATGAGAATCAAACTTAAAATTCTTGGTCCTCCTGATTGTCAATAAAGTGTATTCCCTCCCTTAGCCCTATTTACAGCTGTTACTCGATTTTTCATAAAGCGTATTAATTTTAACATGAAATCTTAGGGCATAACGTCTCACTCTTCGACAATGACAAATTGAAGGTGTTGGAGGCGTGGAGAGCCAGGCTTTTTGCACTAAGTCTTCTTTTAAGGTCATTCCAGATATTCTCAATTGGATTGAGATCAGAACTACGAGCTGGCCTCGCTATCGCAATGATTCCAACGTCTTACATGTAGTCGCAAACTGTTCTAGCGACATGCGATCTGGTGTTGTTCTGCATTAAGGAAAAAAAAATCGGTGAGCTGTGGTCAATTTGGTACCATTTGCTGAGAGATTTTCAGTCAGGCCTGCTTCACCCAATCTTTTCCTAATAGTCCACTGATTTACACTAACATTGGGAACTTCTTGAAGCTTTTGTGTCAGTTCAATCGTGTTCAGTAGCCGATTTCTCAAAGTACTTGGTACTGGAAAACGATAATCACACCCTGATCCTATGCGCCAACGGCCAGATCCTGGTCGCCGAATATACCCACGGGTCTTTTGAAACCTCTGGTATACCAGACGAATAGAGAAGCGGCTAAAATTTAGCTGTCGAGCGACTTCATTTTGATTATAGCCTACTTTAGGCAAGGCAATAACTTGAACGGCTTCTAAGGGCATGGTATCCATATTTTTCCAGTAAATCCACCTGTTTCTAATAAAGACGTTATCATGTTACCGGAAACTGATTAAAACTCCAAAACACCACCCTTTTTGTAGCTCTAGGTAAAGGTGCAAGTAGTTTTTTTATGATGGGAAAAATCATCCAAGGACAACCCCCGCTCTTGGGCAGAGCGGGAGATATTATCAGACTCTTACTGACTAAAAGCCCACCCCGTTACTTCTAGCCATCATACCAGGGCTCGAGTTCCCTTTCGGATAACCCTGGCCCCAGTAGGCGTTCGACACGGCTGGGTTCCTGGTGTTGCTGACAACTCCTTGAGGCGCGCGGGAACAGTGCGCGCCATCGATGACTTGGGCTCGGTCCGGACAGTAACCGAACGGCTGGATAGCGAGCTACTCATTGCTTACTGACTGTCCGCAAGCCCATGAACTACTAGTTAGTAGTACTGAAGTGGGTTTCTCTACACAAAATTTGGACTCCCATTCATCCATTTCCAGGATGAATTATGGTCTATCCTCTCTTAGTGCTCGCTTACCTACGTCATAAAAGGAATCATTGTATAAAATACGCCCCTAGTCCGGCTGTGCGTCGATATTGTCAGTCAGTTTCTCCTTTTACATATAAACTAGGTACTAGCGTTTGCCCGCGCGGCTTCTCTCCCGCTCTTCCCTACTGGAGTAGGGAAGAGCGGGACCCTACCTACTCTACCCTACTCTACACTACTCTACACTACTCTACCCTACTATACCCTAATCTACCCTACTCTACCCTACTCTACCCTACTATACCCTACTCTACCCTACTCTACCTTACTCTACCCTACTCTACCCTACCCTATCCTACTCTATCCTACTCTACCCTACTCTACCCTACTCTACCCTACTCTACATTACTCTACTCTACACTACTCTACTCTACACTACTCTACCCTACTCTATCCTACAAAACTTCACATAAACCATCTACTAAATAGTCCAAACAACGCCTAAACATTTGGTTTGGATAGGTGAATTTTTAGAATTTCTGAACTACTGCTATTATTTTCAAGGAAGATTTATTGGCTTATTTTTATAATAAGATAATTTGAATGCCTCTGATCACGTAATACAGATAATGTATTGACTCAACTGACGTTTTGTCACTGACAGTTCACTCTAACGTTTGATCGTTCATGCGTTCGTTCACGTAAAATAATTGCACACCGCAAACCGGGGCATTCTAGTTCGCTCACGTCGAATAAGGACCGTTTAACGTGTAAAACCTAAGTGATTAAAATAGTTATCCTGAAGAACTGTATTCTCATTTCCTGCATTCTTGAAGTAAACTAAAATATATTCTATTTTCACACGGGCGAAACCACTGGCTTATATTCTTAACTAATTGCTGCCAGCAGTAGAAAATTATGCCAAGGGAACATGTTTCTGAAATAATAATAATATTCCACAACTATTACACAACGCCGTCTAGTATCAAGTTAAGCAGAGCTTGTGTTATGAGTACTAGAAAGCTGATAAACATATTTATATATTTCTAAATACATGCATATTATAGATAAATTATATCCTGACACAGAACAAATGATCATGCTCATTACACGACTGGCCTGTTGGTCTAGTGGTTAGTGACCCTGACTGCTATGCCGGAGGTCGTGGGTTCGATCCCCACCCAGGACAAATGTTTGTGTGATGAGCACGATCATTTGTTCTGTGTCTGGGTGTAATTTATCTATAATATGTATGTATTTAGAAATATATAAGTATGTTTATCAGTTGTCTAGTACCCATAACACAAGCTCTGCTTAGCTTGGGACTAGACGGCGTTGTGTGATAGTTGTGGAATATTATATTACAAACATGGGTGGGAATCGAACACACGACCTCCAACACTACAGTCAGGGTCATTAATGCCTTGATCAATATCAAAATGAATCGCTAATGTGTTGCTAAACGCAAATCTCAAGAACAGCTAAACCGATTTCGCGAAATCTTTTTTTGTTGTGTTTGTTATTGTGAGGAGAAAATTCTTATGGAATGAAAATTAATAAAATAAAAATGAATATTAGGGTAGTGTTGGGTAAAGTAGGGTAGAGTAGGGTAGTGTAGCGTAGAGTAGGGTAGATTAAGATAGAGTAGGGTAGAGTTGACAGCTTAGCTAAAAGGTACACACACACACACACAAAGGTACAGGTACAACATAACTACGGTAACTCGGTACGAAGTTCGCCGGGTCAGCTAGTTATACAGGAAAAGTTTTTAACCACTGCGTAAATTTTTTTTGGTGGCTCAGTGTAAGTAATAGAACACATTTCCATTTTTAGTTTATAACTTTTTTTTTCACATTTTTCCACCTTGTCCCATTTTGAAATAAGCATAACATGGACATAATTTAATCGTAATACTATTAAATACTATGAATGAAAACGCGCTGGCCGCCGCGCCGCCCGTTGTACGAGACGGGGGTGCGGGGGGAAGGGGGCGGGGGTATGCGGCGCCGGCGGCGGCCTTTGATGTGCGGATCGCGGATCTGCAGTACGTCACTTGCGGAAGCGGGGTTCGGACGTTCGCTCATATTCATCCCTGCGCGCGTGTGTGCCGCGTACTCGTGTCGTCACGATGTCGAACTTTACTCACCGCGAATACTACGAAATGGTGCGAGTGTATCTTCTTAGCCACGAAAATTTACGAGCAGCACGAAGAAGATATGAGAGGGAGAGCGTACCTCGTATGCGAGCCCAAGGGATCCGTAATCCTACGGTACCTAATGAAAGGACAATTCTTGCAGCAAATCAAAGGCTGCTTGATCACGGCCAGTTCAGAACCCCGAGCCATGCACTAGGGTCTGGCAGACCTCGACTGGCAAACAAAAAATAAATAACGCTTTCAATGAAGTGAAAAGTGATACTAGTGTCCTAAACAAACTAAATGCAAACTTATTTTAAACGTGCACGTTTATGCCTGGAAAAAGGAGGAGGTCACTTCGAACAATACCTTAAATACTGTGATTAACGAAATGTAGAGGTAAGAAATTATAAACAATCTTAGTGTGTTAGGTTCTTTTTGATTGGACATTGTTGTAAATAGGTAGTTGATTCCAATTTTTTAAATACGCCAGAATGCAATTTTTTCAATTCAAATTTTATCATGAGTAATTATCATACATAAATGTTTTAATTTGAATGTAAAAATTATTACTTGATTTATTTTCTGCATTTTAATGGTCCTAAGCCCATGAAAGTATGAAGGAAAAATTGGAATTACCTAAACTTAAAAAGTAGCACGAAATTGCGGTCAGTAACCGCACCGCGTAGGTACTTACGTCGGCGCCGTCGCATCGAGCGAACGCACATAAGTACTTACCTACAACTCAGCTGATACAGCTTGCCGGTCGGGCGACCAGTCGACGCGTGAGTCGGTCAACCGGGCGCCCGACTGGCAAGCGACCATAAAATAAATTTCTATGTAAATAAGTCTCGTAAGCGATAACTTTATTTTTTACTATTAACACATATCAAAATAAAAAATACGTGTTTATTAAAATATATTCAAGTTTATCATGACAAAATTTGCGCACTGGTTAAAAACTTTTCCTGTATAATAAAAATGAATCGCTTAATGTGTTTCTAAGCTCAAATCTCGAGAACACCTAAACCGATTTTGCTAGTTCTTTTTTTGTTATGTTTGTTATTGTGAGGAGAAGGTTCTTAAGGAAAAAAAATAGGGTAGTGTAGGGTAGTGTATGGTAGAGTAGGGTAGAGTTAAGTAGAGTAGGGTAGAGTAGGGTAGAGTAGGGTAGAGTAGGGTAGAGTAGGGTAGAGTAGGGTAGAGTAGGGTAGAGTAGGGTAGAGTAGGGTAGAGTAGGGTAGAGTAGGGTAGAGTAGGGTAGAGTAGGGTAGAGTAGGGTAAAGTAGAGTAGAATAGGGTACAGTAGGGTAGAGTAGGGTGGAGCAGGATAGAGCGGGATCGAAGCTGCGGGCAAAAGCTAGTTTCAGTATAATATTATTTTCCTCAGGTTGATCTCTACAATTTAAGACAGCTAGTTTCAATATTATTTAGGTTACAAAAAATAAATTTATTTTAGAAGTTATCTCATCTATAAACAATGACTTCACTCCCTGGATATATGTATATTGCACTGAATTAACAGTCACCTTAAGTATTTCAGAATTTCAAAAATATGCAACTCTCCATCCCCGCAGGTGTGATAACTTTTCATAAATATCGGTACATATTTGCGAGGCATTTTCAATAACCGTCTCATATAACATGATCAATATGGTGCGCCTGAAAATATGAAAATATAATATTTTTCTTTACTAGCTTCTCGTACACAAAGGGCGGATGAATTGTTTATGAGTTAAGTTGTGCGGCGAAATATACAATAGTTTTTTCTAAGTTCGAGGAAACAGAAAAAGGTAATGTATATTTTTTGAAGGTTTCGTTGTTTTTTCCCTGAAATTGGCATAGGTAAGGAGCAAACATATTAAGCAAAGTTTCAAATATAATCCTTCCTTATAGTGTTTTTGTATGTTCGTGGTAATTGTGTACGGAGAGAAATGAAATGCGTATTTTGGATATTTGGATATTCATTAAGTCACGAAAAGTATAAAGCTTGTAATACATGTAGGCTGAGCGTGACGAGTGACAGGACAGAATGGAAGAAAAAAACGTGTTGCGCCGACCCCAAATAAAACGGGACTAGGGCAGGAAGATGATGATGATGATGACATGTAGGCTGAGCGTTGCCGAGTGAAGACCAATACCAATATCTAGTCACTATATTTGCCTTGTCTTGCTATCGCTCGGTGTAGCTCGCCTAGTTGGTTGAGTAAAGACAAGCGCTAACGTATATAGACCTCCCCCCCCCTAACCAAGTTACAAACGTTTCGCTTGCGCCGAACGCTTCGAGTTGACCTTGCCGCCAATTCTTTTGTTTTGGCCACATGACTGAGCGTTAAGACGACGTAATTCCCGTACATTTGAAGCTTTCTACAAGCGTTAACTATTGCAGATTAGCAACTTGGCTAGAGGTACTCATTTGGCGTAGCTTGTCACAACTCGCAGCTACTCGCGATCACTTGCCTCACTTCGGAGCGGTGTCGGTTTTTCTGCACAAATCAAAGGTATTCGCGCGCGCTCGCCCAACATGTGGACGTCTCCTCAAAACTCGTCTTTGTTGGCCATTTGCATTGGTTTCCTTCAAACTTGCTGAAGGTCTAGACAGTAGCGCTTGCCTTGTGTCAATTTGCCTAGGCTCACATTGGTCTAAGCTCGACCAACGGTTATCGCAGGCTTTACATCGGAAGTATTTAGTTAGATTGTAAGCTCGTGTATACATGTCGATGTTAAGGGTTAAGTTATCGCCAGCGGGCGTTGCGCACTCTACTCGGATACAAAATTATGCGTCAGCGCCCTTACAGTAGGCACTTGTACTCTTGAAAAGTTATGTTCTTCTATATATTATAAGTTATCGCTAATGATTCCATATTAAAAGAACTCGGCGTCAGACAGTGCTACCACAGTGCGATCCACAGTGCAGTCGCGAATTTTGACCTTCTTCGGCCATATATCGCGTCGTAGTAATGACTCCTTAGAGCATCTCGTAGTGTAGGCCAAATTTAGGGTACCAGGCCACGTGGTAGATCACCAATGAGATGGACAGACCAGATCAAGGCCGAAACTAAGTGCTCGGTTTATGAATGTACCCAAAAAAGCTGCAGTCCGCGATGAATGGCGCCGCATTACAAGGATGATCACGACTCTGGCAAGAGTGTATCGACTCAGAAGAGATCGCTAATATGCGTAAATCAATTAGAGTGTAGATTAACTACAAAACCTGCAGTATCCCTAGGTGATCTACAGCATAACAGAGAAGCATGCGGTAAAGTCTTAATTAAGTACAGGAATATAAATTAAATGCGCGTGTTGTATTTCGAAGTTACTTCAGCATGAAAAATGTATGGTTTCTGTAGGCCCGCATGCTCTCATATAAGCAGCATTTTGTAAGTACAAACCTATCTTTTGTAATAAAAGTACATTTAATTAACGCAAGACAACACAATATTGGGTTTCCTCAGAAAAACGGTTAGAAGATATTTTTGTGTATTCCCCAGTGTTTCCTCGGAGTCAAGGCATTCGATTAAACTTGTGCAATCAGTTGAGTGGCGTCGTGGACATGTGTTGGACTTGATAAGACGGGCTGTGTTTCTGTCTTGTCAAATTGACGTTGTTTATTGTTTACTAAGTGTACTTTATAGAAAACAGCCGAGTGTGTTCTTGTCTGTTGCATTATCATCGATCTTTGCGTTATCTTTGTGTATTTTGCTGTGATTTTTTTTTGTTAATGGGAGTGAGTAGGTGTAGAATATTTTAGTTTTGACATTGCTCGCAGAACAGATGGCCATTGGGGCTGAAAGGTTCTAGTGTGGTGACTGCGTACCGGAAGACGCAGCGTTGGAAGGCCTCCTACAAGGTGGACTGATGACCTGGTGGAGGTTGCGGGAAACCGATGGATGCGAGATGCATAGGATCGTTCATTGTGGCGACTCTTGGGGGAGGCCTATGTCCAACAGTGGACGTATATCGGCTGAAATGATGATGATTATGGTACCTGTTGCAAAACTTCAAATTGATATCTCCTAATTATGCATAAAGTCGTAACGTATTTTTTGAGTAACATGTAATAAAAAAAAAAAACTACTATTTATTAAATTTAGCGTCTAGTACTTAACTTGATTATTATTTATTAAAATAATATAGGGTTTTAACAAAATACTTATATCATCAGCAATAATAAATAGGTACGTGTCCAGAAAATGCCTTTTTTGCCTTACGACTTAATTTATTTATTTAACAATTTACACACAATAATAATAGAACAGAAGAAGGAAACAGAATAATACTACAAAGGTGATGTTATTTCTAACGAAATCTCTTCCAGCTTACCTGCGAAAGGAAAAACCGCCTGCCTGCCTTATGAATATAAGGCATAGAAATATTATAATATAATTTAATCATTATTATTATTTGGTATTTAAAAAGTTGTTTTTTTTTTCTTCTCAGTCTTTCTTACAGGCCACGTCAAAGTTATGTTCCAGAACACTACAAAATTATAATAAAAATAAATTATTGTTAAATTAAAATTTAAAGGACTTTACACAAGCCAACTAGAACAACGAGGCCGTCAAGGCTATAGAAACATTACAAATATACATATGTATAATTAAGTTTAAGCTACGCGTTTTCTCTGAATTCGATTTTCTACACAATATTGAAACTATGTTTCAGCTAGATTTCAATATTATACCTAACCTGGTACTATTACAGTGTGTAAACTATAATGAAAATACCATTTACGATATTTCGAACTAACTTCTGCGAGGCAATGGCCGTTGCACCCCAGCCCGGCGGATTTCGACGTCGATTTCCGGGCACCATAGGCGCGGGCGTGCGGACGACGAGCAGTGGTTAGCTCATCTGACCGTCCGGTAACTACCCGAACAGAGCCCAAATCGTCAACGGCGCGTAGTGCTCCACGCGCACCTTAGAGAGTTGTCAGTAACCGTAGGGACCCAGCAGGGTCGAAGCCTACTAGGGTCATGGGTGATGCGAAAGGGATCCTGGTCCTGGAACAATGGTAGAGCAGGAGCAGATGTGAGTTTTAAGTCACTAAAAGCCTAACACTATCTCCTGTTCCGCCCAAGAGCGGAAGACGTCATTAGATGATTTTCCTACCTAAAAAAAAATACTACAATAAACTCTGTCGCCCGAAACATTAAGCAAATCTGACTGTTACTGGAATACATATTTACGTTGAAAGCCCAAACTGTGACAGTCTTTATCCCGACTAATAAGCCGCGGCATCAATGGGCCGTTGATTTATGTTCCTCTAAAGGTTTTCATTAAATCAAATATTAATCTACCCTGTATAAAGAGGGCGTGCCGGGATTTGTATGAGAACTTATTGTTATTAAGAGGTAGGCTTGTAGGTGTCTTTAAGGCCAGTATTTGCGGGGAATTTTAATGTCACTGGTTCCTTCTTTATAGAATGATAAATGGCGAATTTCCGCGGTCTTTTTTGACATCGGCACGAGATAATATAAAAAATTTTCAAATTACAAACCATGTGAAAGATGGGATTACAAATCGGAAAACAAAAATGGCGAACTTTAACACAAACTGGCACCTACTAAGCGAAACTTTGAAACCAATTTTTGACACACCTTAAGTAATCAAAAATCTACTTCCACCCCTACCGCTTTTATGCACACAATGTACTGTTTTTCACACTAGTGCGGAAAAGTTTGTCATTGAAACTCGCCACAATTTATTACTTTGATGGTATCAGGTCGGGCGCCTAGCAGCTCCGTCTAGTTGCCGGGCAGCCCCCGTTTATTTATTTCTTCGTAAGTGCATTGAAAAACGTCTTTTAATACACGTGAGAATTTGTCACTGCAGCACTCGGCTTCATAACACCCTCACCTACGGCTCAGGCGAATTCCGCGTCGATCGCAATGTCAAAGATTCACTTGCAACAAATTGTACAATATCTAAACTCTATATATTTTTTTAAGGTTTCCTCATTATGCCATGCTTACTTTCGGCTTCTCGAGAGCTTTTGTGCTAAATATTAAGTTTCTTGACGTTGTCCGTAAGCTTTTTTTTATTGTTGACAAATTTGAGCTTTACCACTATGCTATCTTACCTAATGAAGAGTGACGATACGGTCGACGATGGAGCATGTCTACCTAGAAGTAACCTATTCACTCTTGACTCAAAGATTCCACTCCTTAGCTGTACGCACAATAAATGTTCCCAAAACCAGTGGCGCATCGCCGTACGTCTAGTGATCCTATGTTTTTTTTTTTTAATTGATATAAACTAATGATTGACTGCGATCCCACCTGATGGTAAACAGTGATGCGATCTCTGATGGTAAGGCGCACTAGTTTATTAAGAGCCTATTCACTCTAGCCTTGAAGACACCCAAATTATAATAGAACTTGAAGACCGCAGCAGGCAAATTGTTCCAGTCCTTCGACGCCGCGGTATTTCAACAACGTATACGCACGGACTCGTCGTACAGCGGATTGTTCGATAGTAGAATTGAGATGGCGGAATCAAGTCATGTAATTCCTGCGCACACTCTCGTCAAAATGTATCCTATACTGTGTGTGTGTGATAGAACGGTTTCAAAATTTTATTGATTTCCAAATTAATTAAATAGAAATTTTATTAATTTTCATTTTCCTCTGATATCCAATTCGAAATTCATTATATTAGTAATATGGGTAGACTTCTTTATAGACCTATTTAGTAATAGTGAGTAGACATTGAAGCAAAATCTGGTCCATTCTCTTGTAATGAAATAGGCTTCGAAACAGTGATTACAAGTGCTTTTACCCAAACTAATGTAGAATCTACCACATGCGGTTAAGGTCCAAAATGAATTAACATTTACATCTATTGGAATATCGGTATAGATTATTATATTACTAACATAATTTGTGATTGCTAAGTGAAAACAGTAAATGGAGGTCAATGATGGATTGGTAATTTTGTTTACAGTGTAATATTCTATAAATTTCGATTGTTCTGTGGTTTTAAGGACCGATTGGTAACTTTTATTGATCTATTTTGTCACGTGTAAAGTTGGATAATAATAATAATAATAAATAAATGAGTGGATTATTTTATATAAAGGAATAAAAAGCACGTTCCATTGATGTCGGATATTAATAATAATAATAATGATTACTTTATTTCAAGTTTGCACTCATAGAATGGTTAGTAACAATATTAACTTAAAACTATGTTAGTAGCTATTAAAACTCAAAAAGAAATTAAATAAATTACATTATGTTAAAATGTCCCTTAGTAAAATGTCATTGACCAAAATAAATTAAAATAGTATAAACAACAATTTAAATGTCATGGAGTGATAATAAAATAAACATGTCAATTAAATGTCATTGAAATAAAATGGTAAAAGTAAATCAGAACATAATTCCCTATAAGTTAAATTATTATAAACAGCTAGTCATTAACTCTAAAATTTTACTTTATATTAAATAGGACATCACTCGACCCATGTAACTTATTCCAGTGCCCCACAATAGGACACTCAACCCTATCCATTATGGTGTTTAGAAGGCCACTGGGGCTGTCCCGCACACGGCGCATCAGGGAGGCCACTCTCTTGCGTACTATTGCCCTAAAGCAATCGGTGTTGGCCTCTGCAAACATCCCCGATGCACTACAGTAACGTGGCAGACGCATCAGCATCCTAAACCCATTATTGTAGAGGACCCGCAGAGCGCTAAAAGCCCTCTGAGTATAGCGAACCCACAGGCTGCAGGTGTACATTGTCTGGCAGTACGCCTTAAACAGCGTAATTTTAACATTTTTTGTGCACCCTGCAAACCTGCGAGCCAGCATATTGCATCGCACTGCCAACGCCCTACGTTCCCTCTCAATATCTAAATCATCGGAGAGATCCTCAGTGACTCAGTGCCCCAGGTACTTGAATTTGGTGACCCTACTTACTGGCATACCACCAAGACTAACCGGTGGAATGGAAGTGGGAGTTTTATTGCCCGCCTTAAACACAAGTAGTTCACTCTTTTTGGAGTTATACCTAAGGCTATGTGACACTGCGTACCTCTCACAAATACCCAGGAGCATGTTGAGGGCTTTAACAGATGGGCTCAGTAAGACCATATCAACCACCATACCATATTAACGCCGAATCGTTCGGATTCTTTCAAATAGTTGAGCTGAGTGTTGCTGATATATGCGTCATGTTCGTGAACGGGCGATAAAATCGAAATATTATAAAAATAGTATAGTCCAGGATCCATGGTCCATTTTAGAACTTGATTATTATCAAGCTAATTTTCCGTGAGTAATTTCATTTTGATGTACAAACATAAACAGAAAATTTTTCGTGGTTTTTTTTTTGTTTTCTTAGATAAGAAAACAAAAAAAAAAAACCACGAAAAATTAAAAAAAAACCTATTTTAAAAATAATTTAAATCAATTTAATAACTGATTCCGAACACAGTGCTTTAGAGATATGCGTTAATTATGTAACATGTTTGATTTTAACCTTTCAATCGTGGAAATTACAGACACAATAGAAAGACAATAGGTGCGCGAATTGACCGGCGTTCGCTTGGGGTTTAATGAAATATTATGTATCATATAATAGTACATTATGATACAAGTGTATAATGTTGGTGATAACCGCTGAGGCTTTATTTATTTATCTTAAGAGAGCCGATGATGATAATCACCAATATTCACGTGTATCATACGATGTTTTTCGACATACTTGAGAAGTATGTCGAAAAACTCCTTTTTTACAAATTAATTAATTATTGCTTTAACAGCAAAACTGTTTTTTTTTTTTTGTATTATGGCGGCAAAAAATTCTTTCTTTTTATGCGCGCGCATCTAAAATGACGGCCATAGACTAGCTACTCTAGCTAGGCTGTTTGAATAAAAATAAGAATAAGGTTGCTCATGTTTAAACAGAAAAAATATTTTATTTTATGAAAGGTTTTATTTATTAAACATATTGTAAAAGTTAAAATAGTTTATTTAAACACAAATTAGCATAAAATAAGCAAGCAAGACACTAATTTGTAGTATTGAACGCAAAACCTAATGTATTTTTTTTCGAATTCAATGTTTGTTTTGAGAACAGAGGTGTAACAAAAAAGGTTATCACTACATTATCACACTTGTGCAAAAAGTCATTTGGTTACAAGCTACATTATATACCTAAGTGTAGTGCAATTATAGTTACTTTCTGAGCAAGTGTGTCGAAAATGTAGTTTATTCCTTCGGAATAACTAAAAAAGAATAACAAAGTCAAAAATAAATAAACAACTTGACTTTCACCTCACAATGTTTCATCCAGAAAGCTAAGTTTAAGTACAATTAAGTTACGTTGGAGCGGGGAATAAGCGATGACAGTTTGGTCACCCTCGAGTGACGTCACACAACTTACCTGTATCACTTACAACTTGGTTATGTAACTTGCTTGTATGTTGGATATGTGCTTTATACTCTCTGTGTAGATGATTTTAAATTTATTTCAAGCAGGTTAAGCGCTTGAAAAATATGGTAGAGCCTCTTTTATTTTAGAAGTATCTCTTTATTGGGTCCAGAAATTGACTTGACTGAATACTCGGTACGTATAAACATAGCTCCGAGTGCTCGGCCGAGCGCTTATCTCTACAACTCGCTTACATTACTATCTCGGCCGAGCAACATTTTACTGTCTCGCCTTTTTACTCGGTATGTGTGATCAAGGCTAAGGAACAAGTCACCCAAAACTTTTAGGCTTGCTCAGTAAATAAAACTAAACAAAAAAACAAAAATACATTTTTTTCGGAAACGAAAAAAAATAGCCCTCTCCATAACTGTCCAATCAAGTTTATAATTTTGTATGGAGGAGCCAATTTTTTTTTTTCGTTTCTGGAAAACAATTCTTGTGGAAGGTAGTTTAGTTTCATCTACTGAGCAAACCCTTAAAGTTTGTGGAGAGCTGTTCCTTACACCCTTTATACTATTAATCTACACTTAAATGTTATAAAATAAAGTCTCTCATTGCGTCTGTATGTACGCGACAAACTCAAACACTGCTTAAAGAAATTTTCTTGCAGTTTTCGTTAATAGACAGAGTAATTCTCGAGGAGGGTTAAATTCAAGTGTTAAATGCGTGTATATTATTGTATCACACGTGTAAAGCTAGTACTGTACTATTAAGTTGCTAGTACTGCATTTTATATTGTAAAAAGGAAATGTTTGTTTGTTTATTATTCAGTTGAACACGCTAAATTCAGGCACTACAGGTTCGACTCAAATATTTAAGAGGAGACTCCTAAAGAAACACCTCTTACAGTCATGCCTTTTTAAATGTTTCATTCTTGAAACAAACCTTGAAAAAAATTCTCATCATTTCCTCAATACTTTTACCTGTTTGAACCCCTACTTAATAAGTAATTAACACACATAATTTGGTGGTAAACCAGCATCACGGGTGCCGTTACCTGTTTAATTAACCGCAGCCTTGAATGGGCTAATTAATTCGTAACACCACCCGTTACTACAGATGTCACATAAATTCCTCAAAGCTAACATAATATCATACCCTCGTAGGGTTACCATCAATCATATGAAAATGGTTGAGATTAGGTGCAATTCATGTTAATTTTTGTTTTGTTTTTTTAATGAATTTGTCAGTATTTTCTCTTAAATAAAAAGGAAGGAAAAACGTTTTTTTGAATCTCATCATCAACCAAAAGACATCTACTGTTGGACATAGACCTCCCAAAAGTGTCCCCATAATGACCGGTCCTGTGCGTCACGCATCCATCGGATCTCCGCGTCCTTCACCAGGTCGTTCCTGGTCTACCTTGTCGGAAGCCTTTTATCGCTTCGTCGTCAGGTACGCGGTCGCCACTCCAAAATCTTTCGGCCACATTCTACGATTGTTCAACCTATGATTTTGATAGGTCATCTGCTTAAATGGACTACAGGATAAGGGCACCTAAAGTGTGATACATACCTCGGCTCAGAACATCACTGAGGTGAGAACAGCAAGAGACAGGCTGGATGGAACACTACATTAGAGCCTGAAGCTAGGGGTTAAACACATCACGAATTTCATTCGAGTTTAAATATAAAACCAATTGACTGGCCTATTGGTCTAGTGGTTAGGTTCGATTGGTTCGATTCCCACCCAGGACAAATGTTTATGTGATGAGCATGATCATTTGTTCCGTGCCTGGGTGTAATTTTTCTATGATATGTATGTATTTAGAAATATATAAGTATGTTTATCAGTTGTCTAGTACCCATAACACAAGCTCTGCTTAGCTTGGGACTAGACGGCGTTGTGTGATAGTTGTGAAATATTAAAAAAAAAATATATGCTGTTCCATAGTTCCATATATACAGAACTTACCTGGTTTCATTACTTTGGAACGCAAATCCAAAAAACAAAATTGAACTGAAAAATATCGTCCGTGTAACTCAAACTAAATAACGTGCCTCACATTTACTTGTTTTACTCTGGCAATAGGTTTTTCGGGGAAATATATATCTTAATATATATAAATCTCGTGTCACAATGTTTGTCCTCAATGGACTCCTAAACCACTTAACCGATTATAATAAAATTCGCACACCATGTGCAGTTCGATCCAACTTGAGAGATAGGATAGTTTAAATCTCAAATTATAGTCACAATTTTAATTTATTGCTAATTATTTGTCTGTTATTATTTGACAGTCACAATTATCTGTTAACTCCAAATGATTCTAACAGATGTCGATACCTTTCGACTGGGTTGAGTAAGTAATCAATAGATGGCGCTGCTTAAAAACTTTAGCCACAGCAACGCGTGGCCAGGTCAGCTAGTATATATATATATTTTCATTCGGTGGTAAAAGTAATTAACAACAAAACATGGTTTAGGCCTTTTACAGAGAGTTTTTCTAATAGTAGTAGTATCTTTATTCATAACAACATAGTTGTGTCGAACAGATTGATAATTATAAATATGTCCTTAAAACTAAATTAAATTAATTTCTAGAATAAATAAAATCATTACATAATTATAACAAACACAATAATAATAATTTATAACAAAAGTCATAATAATAAGAACACCTTGTTTATTAATGTCAGATTTGACAATTTTTTTTTCAGCACAAAACCCACTAGCTATTTTGACTTGTCTTGAAGACCTACGGGTTGAAACACGGTCACTTATAATGAGCTGATGATGAGTTCGGACTCATCTTCAGCAGGCACCTTAAAGTCACCCAAAGGGTAATGGAGAGATAAGGCTATATACGAAGTTCTTAAGTGATCGGATCAGAAAAGATAATCAAAGCATTTATTTTAAACTAGCTTTTGCCCGCGGCTTCGCCCGTGTGGCATTAGGTACTTAAGGAATCGGGATGAAAGGTATATTTATGCATGCCAAATTTCAACTAAATCCGTTCAGCCGTTTTTGCGTGATTAAGTAACAAACATCCAAACATCCATACTTTCACATTTATAATATTAGTTAGGATAAACCACTTACAAGCACTTTTGGATTGTCAAAAAGTCAGACAGTCAAAAAATAATATAATGCTAATTGCATAATATTCTAAAGCGTAGATCTCTATAAAGATGAATGTGCAAGAAACTTCATACATAGTAACATACTCGTTTTAATCATGTTAATTGAAAATATCCGCAGGAGAATCAAGGTTACCGACATATCCTGAATAACCACTAAATTTAAGTGGCAGTGGGCAGAACAAGTAGTCTATGAGGCTGGTTCTGGTGAGGCCACCATGATCTGAAAGCTACATAGCTTAAGAAGGCCTTCCACAAGTTGACTTGACGACCTGATGAGGGTCGAGTGAAGCCGATAGTGACGATATTCTTGTGGCGACACTTGAGGAAGGCCTATGTCCAGCCGTGGATATCTTTCAGACGAAGTTATGAATGATGATGATGTTATTCTTAGAATACTTGTGTTTATTCCTTGAACTTTCTTAAGAAAACATTTACCATCAGGTGAGATTGTGGTCAAACGCGAGCATATCCATTGTAAAAAAAAAAAATCTTACGATTTTTTAAGATAAAAGGCATTTATAATAAATGATAAATGATCTTTATTTTGCAAATAGGTTTTTAAAAAAACACTTTTACACACTAATTTTGTTTTCAGTCAGTTTAAACTAGATAAGGCCGGTTATCAAGGTATTTTTTCCAAAGTCATATTCAAACTATGTATATAATAATAATTATTTCAAATAAACCATAACAGGCACCTTAAAGTTTTCTAAAAGTCGGCTTGTCAGAAAAATGAAGCTAATTGCACATTCCAAAACGGAGATCTCTACAGAGAAGATCTTAGAAGAAAATCCACACGGTAGAGGTGTGCCCTGCTTGGGCAGAACATCGCCGTGTCTTTGTAATGGCGATCGACGGCGGCGATCTCTTCGGGCCTTGGTACAGGCTATAGTCCGCAGCAAACAGGAGTGGCAGGCGGTCGCCTCCTTCTGCGACACAGTAATTCTAGCAAAAGAAGAGACCGACCGCATCAGGCAACGTCGTTCACGCCGATTCCGATCCCGATTTTCGGCCAACGTAGCCGCGAGCTTACGGACGGCGAGCAATCGGTAGCTCGCTGTCCGACTGTTCCCGCGCGCCTCAAGGAGTTGCCAGCAATCGTAGGGACCCAGTAGGGTCGATGCCTTCTGGGGCCAGGGGTCTGTTTCCGAAAGGGACACTCAGCCCCGATATGAAAAGCAACGAAGGGATAGGGTAGGTTTTTTAGTCAGTAAGAGTTTGGCACTTTCTCCAGCTCCGCCTAAGGGAGGGAGATGTTATCCGGATGATTTTTACCCGCCGAAAAAAAAAAACTTTTTACTATAAAGTTTTACATAATTATTATTATTATATGGGGTATATAATAGTTCTGTAAAGTACAGAATCCAATCTGAATCGAGGTTGATCTTATTTATTAATATTTTCAGTACTAAATGATACTATTTTCTAAGTCCCTTCATTTGGTAAAAAGGTATATATTTCTCCAAATGTACATATTGATTGTACCCATATTTATGTATTACATTTCAAATATATTCCTGAAAATAACCCGGAAAACACAGAGCGACCATTTTTCATTAGTGTCAGTATTTTAGCATCGACCACAAAACGCAAATTTCACGAAACTGTTGTCAAACGACCAATATTTTGATATTCCTCGAAATATCGTGATATTCCTACAAATATCGTGATATTGTAAAAACTGAATTCTATATTTGTAGCGACACGCTAAGCTGGTGCAAGGTGACTCGCTGTTGTTCAAAGCTTTGTGTACCAATATATATATATATTGTGAGAGGATTTAAAGCTTCACTGTCTATTATAAAATTGTATGTGAAGCAATTACTGCAGTTATAAAAAAACTATCTGTCCTTTTTACTATCTTTTTATGTTGGGAAAAATCATCCAATGACAACCCCCGCTCTTGGGCGGAGCGGGAGATAGTGTCAGACTCTTACTGACTAAAAGCCACCCCGTTCCTTCTAGCCTTCATACCGGGGCTCGAGTTCCTGGGAAACCAGGTGCTTAGAAAAATTTGCTGTTAAGATGTATCGTATTTGTTACAAGATAATATGGAGAGGTAGATAATAGGACTGAACAAATATTGTACACTGGATACTCATAAAACCTTCCTTTTGGTGTCGTAAAAGCTGTATTAATTTATTGACATTTTGTCTGTCTGTTAGGAGTTTTGTGAGAGCAGTGTATGACTGTGGTGTAGTTATTATTTTGTACTGTTACTTAATAATTTTTCTTTGTTTTGGCCTTTGGCGGTGTTATGTTAAAGTTAATAAATTAATATTTTTAAATTAACAAATTAAACCCCAAGCGAACGCCTTCGTTCTCTCTTTGTCTTTTAATTGTGTTTCTAATTAAGGTATTCAAAAGGTTAAAACTCGTGTAATATCACGTGCTTATATCGGAAGTTGCTTCAAACCAAATGAGCATATAATTTACTAGCTTCTACCAGCGGCTTCGCCCGCGTGAAATTTGGTTTCTCCTTTCAAACTTTGGAACCCCATTTTACCCCCTTAGGGGTAGAATTTCACCCAATTCGTTCTTAGCGGATATTAACACCCTATAAGGAACCTACTTGCTAAATTTTACGTTTGTAGGTGTTATAGTTTCTAAGATATCGTAATTAATCAGTGTGATATTTCGCTTTTAGATATAGATTTTTTTTTTTTCAAATAATATCCTGACGCCTCTATGTAATCTTTCAGGGAATGCAAGAATTATCAAGACATTCGCATAGTGCCTTAGCCTTAACATAAATAATGTTATATTTTTCCTCTATCGTGTAAGTAAAACAGATTGTAACCAGTACGTGGTCCGTACGTCCTGGTTACACCCTTTTTTTATGGTTAATTTGAAAAGGGTGCGTAATTAATGTAGCTATCTGTACTAAAGTGTATGCAAAAAAGTTCAGAACTAATGAATATTGATCAGTCCACTCCACTTATCCTTTGCGTCCTAGAACCGTGGTAACTCTTTTAAACTATCTCACAACTGGCACTCATCAGCTTCAGTAGCTTTGCTGGTGCAATCAAAGATTAGAACTATAGTTTCTCGTCATTCACATTTAAAAAGCAGAAGAAAGAAAGATAAAGAAACATATGTATTTAGCACACACAGTGCAGAAATAAGTAGTGTATGAAGACATTCGATGTAACTGTATGAGTTACAAAGTTTCTCTACTAGTACCAAAATGTAAATAGTACATTTGTGTCACAATTGGAGAAATTTTGTCATTGTACACTTACGAAAAACTACATAAACGGGGGTTGACTCGTGTCGTTCCCTTAGCACCCAACCTAATACGATAAATATAATAAATTGTTGCTGAGGCAAACTTGAGTACTTTCCACACGAAAGCTGTAGGAATTAAAGCTGGTTTTCGAGTATTGTAAAATAATAAAAAATATATTAATGTAAACAAATATGTTTTATTAACATAATTTAAACTCCTGAATCTACTACCTGAATTTCCCATAAGTATATTAAATGCAAGTGAATACAGCATCACAACTTCGCTCACAGCTCTGACGTAACGGGTTAAAGTATGCCGAGTTCATTTCAGAATTCCTGCTCTACATCATCGGGTCGATCGTCTGAAGTTGAGTAGTTTTTACGTGATTCGACTAGCGATGGTGGCGTGCCATCCAAATGCAGCTCTTTTAGACATCGTTAGCTAATAACGTAGTTGGATCTCATTTTTTTATTGATGTAGTTTTTCCGAGAAGAATAAAAATACTTTGTTCTTGGCTTACAGCGGCTTCACCCGCATGAATGCAGAAAATGATCCATAAGTATGTTTAGTTTACCTGTATGCTAAATTCCATCCAAATCCTTAGATTAGTAACAAACATACACATACAACACAAACATTAGTTTCCCTAAAGTTTTTTAGTGTATGTACATTTGGAAGTTTTTCACGCTTGCATGGCTGCACGGATTTCAATGAAACTTGTCTCATGGGTAGACCATGTTCTGGAAGCTATTCATACTGTAGGGCGAATTTAGATGAAATTTGTGACAAGGACTGACCATGTTCTAGAATAGCCTAAAGGATAGGTACTTTACATTTTAGGAGTATGTTCCCTCGGGTCAATTTTCACTATAACGCAGGTAAAGACACTTACAATTGCCGTCACGGATCTTGAGCGCTGGCTTCGAGTTGCGCAGAAGTCAAGGCGGCGAATCAGTGATTGCTCGCCGCGCCATCGTGTCATTAACGTCACTCGTGATTCGTTCCTGCACTTGCAGCACGTATCTAACAACGACGACGATTGGCTCGCCAAAGTATAGAATGCGCAAAGCGATTCCCACTCTGACGCCGAGCGCTCAAGATCCGTTTTGGCAATTGTGCAGCAACTAATATTTAAAAAAACACTTTTGCCTTCAAATCATTTATTATACAATCAATCAGTGTGATCTAAAATAATATTATAAAGATATTTTTCTTTTTGTTTGTGAAAGGTAATCTCTCAAAGTACTGGTCCGATTGCTAAAATTTATTCACCGACAGAAAGCTGCTTTATTCTTGAGCGACGAAAGCTGTATTTTTACGCAGGCAAAGCTGCGGGAAAAAGCTATTATTATATATTGGTATATGAAATATATACAGTAAAATTGATAGTAACTTTATAAATAAAATAAAAATTTTCAATATTAATTCATTAAACCCCAAGCGAACCTATTGTCTATCAATTGTGTCTGTAATTTCCACGATTGAAAGGTTAAAATGTTTTACTTATGTTTATTTATACATATAGATTTTTTCTATATTATGTACATAATTATAAAGAGATTCAAATGAAAATTCAGATTCCAGGAAAATTTAATCGTTGTACAAACTATTCAATCAAAACTATTTAATCATTCCTGCTGTCCGAAATAGGCATGAATTTCTCAGTAAAACTGTAGGTACAGTCTGTTTGATGTAAAATTCTAAATAGTTGCTCAAACATAAACGAGATTACTACTCATAGCTCTGAGCAATATAAACTAATATTCTAATTGCTCTTAAATAAACGCTCTGAAATAGAATTCTTGTACAAACTTTAATAATATTTATATAAAATTGTATTTATAAATTGTAATAAGATAGATAAATGGCAATTGTGCTCATATGCTTTTTAAAGAATTGGCGACACGCCTAATTGACGCTTCGCGTGACCCAAGGGCTGGCTTCTACCTCGGTCAGAGAATAAGCATTGCCATACAACGTGGCAATGCCGCCAGCCTTTTGGGCACACTCCCAGTCGACAGCGATGCGGAGGAATTTTATGACGTCATATTTAGCTAGGCATTTAGTGTATATATTATTTTTAATTATTTAAGTTGTTTTTAATATTTAAGTTTATTATGTATATATTTTCTTGTGATAAATTATTACTAATAAAAAAAAAAAAAAAAAAAAAAAAATTTTATATATTCTTGTTATATTCTGAGTTTGAAGAAACTGTCTCGAATTTGTGTTATAAATTGTTTGGAAGTCTAATATTTTTACTTTTATCTTATTATCTTTGTGGCATGGTTTCCGAACTTATTTATTTATTATTTATTGTATAGATAATAAATACACAGTAGTGGCCGAGTGGTAATGGCCCCAACTTACTGGTTTTTTTTTTTATGGTGGGAAAAAATCAACCAATGACATCCCCCACTCTTGGGCGGAGTGGGAGATAGTTTCAGATTCTTACTGACTAAAAGACCCACCTCGTTCCTTCTAGCCTTCATACCGTGGCTCGAGCTCCCTTTCGGATAACCCTGGCCCCAGTAGGCTTCGACCCGGCTGGGTCCCTGCTGTTGCTGACAACTCCTTGAGGCGCGCGAGAACAGTGCGTGCCGTGGACGGCGTGGACTTGGGCTTGGACCGGACAGTTACCGGACGGCCGGACAGCGAGCTACCCATTGCTCACTGTCCGCAAGTCCGCGCCTACGGTGGCCGGAAATCGGGATCAGAATCCCGGGGGCGGCGGCGGTGGCGATAACGCCGTTGCCTGATGCGTTCGGCCTCCTTCTTTGCGAGCATTACTGCTTCGCAGAAGTCGGCGACCAGTCTCCTCCTCGCTCCGGACCATGGCCCCAAACAAGGCCCGGCGCGAGAGGTCTCCGCCGCCGATCGCCCCCACGAGGGCACGGCGATGCTCCGCCCAAGCAGGGCACACCTCGACTACACAGTCGAGCGTGTGCTTCACCGTGTCCTCCGGACATTCCGCACAGTGGCGACACCCGGGCTTCACTTCCGCACGTTCTTCACTCATTTGATCTAAAGCCTACTTGAGATGATTTTATTTGCTGCTGGTTAAAGTAAAGGCCGCCATAGCCCACGCGCAATGGTCCGATCAGGATTAAGCGCCCTGTGCGATAAAACCGCCTATTGTACACTTATTTTTTATAATGTTTCAATAACAAATACAATAAATAGCATAGCATAGTTGGCCTTACAATGGTTCCCACTGCTGGGACTCAGGCCTCCTCTGTAGAAGAGGGAATTAGCCGTAATACACCATACGGGCCCAGTGCGGGTTGGTGAACGTCACATGTCTTTGAATTTTTTGGTTCTAAAACTTGCCGTGTTTCCTCACGATGTTTTCCTTCACCGTTTTGAGAGCAGTGAAATCTTACACATTCCTTATATAAATTTAATTGAACGGACAAGTTTACTAATCGAAGTTCTCAGTTACAATACTCGTTACCCACATAAGTTTGTGCTCGGCTATTTGTTTAACCTACATAGAAGTTACGCCTGATCTCGTATTAAATTGATCCGAAACTTATAGCTCCGGATACTATAATGTATTTTAGTAACATGTCGCGAAGTCTGTGACATAACTTAGTTTGTTAACAGAGAAATTAAATAAAGCTATAATTGAATGAATACTACGGGTGATGTTAGGAATAACGCACACACTTATACATTCCAATAAATTTAAGTCAGAACCATAGTTTAATCACTAGTATTACTTTAATGCACGTGTGTAGTGTCTTTTTTTGCTCACATGCATTTAGAAACTAATTTTTTAAAGACGTTATTTGTCATAATAGAAGTTAATAATACGGGCATCGACGCACTACATTAGTAACGCATCGGTATTGATATTGTGACTGTTCTTAAAAGACCCCAGGCTGAATTTTATACTTTTATTTTTCTCTATATATTTAATATTATATTTTTCCTTCTTTTCCCGATTTTCCTACATGAAGGTATGGAAGTCAAATTCCCTTTTAGGGGAGGGAGGCGAGCTCCACTCTCTCTGACATTACTATTAATAGAATCCTAGTATTTAAGATATTCCGCTTTAAAATTAATGAGATTTCTTATATAAAATACCCATAAAAAACTACGATAAAACTTAGTTAATTATTTCACCGATTAATATATTTCATGGAAACATAATGTAGTCACTTAATAATTTCATCAACAATTTCCTCGCCCTTGTTTTTACAAACAAGCTTTATTTTGAACCACATTAAATTAGTTCGTATTACAGGAACATATTCTATCACTAATTTTCAAAGAATTCAAGCTCTGAAGATAAATGAGTGCGGCGTAACTACGTGGCCTGGGTGTAATGTTAGTGACGTCAGTGCTACGCCACTGCTACGAGCTACGCTTTCGTAGCAAACCGCTACGAATCAATTGAGTGCACCGTTCAATTGGGTATTATGCTTGAGGAAATAGTTTTCTCAATACTGATTTACTTTTGCAGTGGTCTTTTGTTTAATATAATTATTATTGTTAAACCAAAATGCTAATGTTTAAGCTTAACAATATTCAAATTAAAGTTGCCTTAATGGACTTGCATATCGAGGCCACAGGGCGCGGACTAAGGCGGCGGGAGCTACAGTACTCCTGGAACACAAATGGCAACTAAAGGACACAGGTGAGTTTTAGTGAGTAAACGTTTACACTCCCTCTCACTTCTCCCTAGAGCGGGTGAAGTCATTTGATGATTTCCATTCTCAGAAAAAAGAAGTCATAGTACAATTCCTGGTAGGATGCCTTTTTTTCCTTCATTCACTGATAAAAATACAACTATGCTATGCTATGTTACCTCTATAATGCTTGGGTCATTTTGACTTCTGAAAGGGTCCTAGAACGCAAAGGGCAACTGAAGGAACATATTAGTTGTAGCTTTAGTCAGTAAAAGTTAAGACCACGTACCGGAATACGAGGTGTTGGAAGGTTTCCTGATAATACATTACAGAGTCAGTCTCCATAAGGGACGCCTCGCTTTTTACCATTAAAAACGTAAACATCGTAAATTCAGTAAACTCGACGGTTTCGTCTGTCTGTTAATTAAAAGAGAATAAACCAATCATGCTGATTCCACTTCGTGAATAAATAATTTCTTATATCAATTAATTACTGGTTGATCCGATCATTTATTAGGGTTCCGTACCAAAGGGTAAAAAGGAACCCTATTACTAAGATTCTGCTGTCCGTCCATTTTGTCTTTTTGCCTTTCTGTTTGTCTGTCCGTCTGTTATCAGACTGTATCACAGGAACCATGATAGCAAGACAGTTGAAAGGAAATTCACAGATGATGTTTTTTCTTTAGCCGCCATAAGAACAAATACTAAAAACATAGTAAAATAAATATTTAAGTGGGGCGCCTATACATCAAAGATGATTCTTTTTGCAATTTTTTGTTACGGATCGTACGGAACCCTTTGTACGACTCGCACTTGGCCGGTTTTTCTTTGTTAGCATTTCAAATTATATCAGTAACTGGTGAAACAAAAATCTTTGATAATATTTGGGTATAAAACCCTGGTTCTTGGAATAAAATGATTGAAAAAGATTGTATTAAATTTCTGGTGAAATGGAAGTTATTCTATTACCTACATTAATTTGAAAAAATATTAATCTTGCTAAGAGTTTTTGTTTAAAAAGTTCACGATAATTTTATATAATATATAAAATAAATCGTTGGTGGCGTATTTGTAGGTCTTTGACAGTTGTATAGGGATAGTCAGAAGTTTGGACTTTTAAAACCATTCCATTACAAAGTTGTTCGTAAGGGCCCAGCAGGGTCGAAGCCTACTGGGGCCAAGGATTTGTTTATGAAGGGAAGATTCGGCCCCGGTACAAAAGGCAACGAAGAAACAGGAGTGGGTTCTTAGTCTGTAAAACTCTGACACTGTCTCCTGCTCCGCCCAAGAACAGGGGATGTTATTGGATGATTTTCCCACAAGTTGTGTAAGTGATAATTTATTTATTTATAGACACTTTATTGTACACCAATATTACAATATTTTATAAAAGAAGCGTAATAACAAAAAAAAAAACATACAATTGGCGGCCTTATCGCACTTGGCGATTTCTTCCAGGCAACCTGGCAAGGATAGAGATGCCTGGACACAAAATAAAAAAGTGACGAAAATAAATAGGTACTTAATACTAAAAATAGATACATATACAAGGTATAGGGGACAGCCCTCCATAAACTTTAAGGGCTTGCTCAGTAGACGAAACCGAAAAACCTTAAACAAAAATTTTTTTCAGGAATCGAAAAAAAAATTCGGCCTCTCCATACAAATTGTCCAATCAAGTTTATAATTTTTTTATGGTGAGGCGAATTTTTATTTTCGTTGCCTGAAAAAAGTTTTGTGGAAGGTTATTCAGTTTCGTCTACTGAGCAAGCCCTTAAAGTTTGTGGAGGGCTGTCCCTTACACCTTGTATACATACATACAAAACATATTTAAGAAAATAAGTGGTGAGATTAAAACAAGATTACAGTGACAAGTAATGTTCCTTCACAAGCCTTTTAAATACAGGCAGTGTTTGCGCACGCTTTATTGTCACAGGCAATGCATTCCATAGAAGAGCGGCTTGGGCAGTAAGAAACTTATCCATGAAAATGGTTGAATGGTTGAAACTTTCAAGTGAGAATCGCAAAGAAATTGGAACCGTTCTTTGAGGTAATGAGGGGTAAAAGGGGAAAAAAGGACAAAGATGATGTGGTCGACGATGAAATACATGATTAATAGTAAATAAGACTACTATCAATAAGAATATTATGACTATCTGTACGGATCTTTCTTCAAAAGACGATCTCAGACTAATCCGCATGGTTCTCGTGTGATTTGACCATTACACATTTACTGTATGGACCTAAAAAGAGACTTTGACCCCTTAGTTTGTTTCGGTGTTTCTTCTCAGGGTAATCAGCTAGGAAACACTGGCCTCATCTAGCTTAAACTGACGTTAAAAATAATTTGACGTGTAAAAGTTTTTTTTAAACCTATTTACAAAAATAAATATCATTTACTACGTTAGTAACATTTCACAAAGTATTTATTCACTTTGAGCTGTTCTGTGGCACCTGTTCCTAGAAGCGACGGAATCATAAAAGCGAAATAAGCTAGTCAGCTTCTATTTACTCATATACATTTATTACCTACAACTACAAACATCGCCGCTATTCCCAACTACAACATATCATCCATCGCTTTAAGACAGGGCGTAAACGTTGACACAATTTTTTGTCTCATATCAGATACAAGCTACCGTTGAATATTTGATTTTTATGCAACCAGTATGAAATCATCCACTCCCTACGCATATGTAAACATGTTTTTTGTGTCCAGTTGCTTCCACTTAACACATACTCATGACGACCAAAAAGTGTTCAGTGTCGGTAACTGGAAACTAAAAGTGTCTACGTTTGCGCAGCGCCTAATGGTAGGTGTCGTAAGATTGGGAGCCATTGAGTCAGCTGTGAGCAGTGAATCAATCACGTTCGTGACAAGTGACGTCACAGCAGCGAAAGTATACTCAATCGATTGCCTACAGGAAATGTTTTTGGCTACGGTGGAGTTAAGAAAATTAACTAAATGAGTAATTAAACATTCATTTGAAACCAGTTTTATAGCGCTGTATATAATTAATACTCATCAAAACCATTCCAAAAAGCATTGATATATTATATTTTTTGTGTTTATTTCTGAGTTCCTATCTTCCAGCTCCATCATCAAACCCTTGTTATCATCTAGCACCAAAGTACTCGTCAAGACGGATCAAACGAGTCCAAACTCCATGGGGTTGTGTCGTTAAACTACTGAGTTCTTATGGACATTTTCCAGTTCCATAATCACACCAGCTCTGTCAGAATAATTTTGCATTGTCATTTGATTTACACATGCCTGCAAAATTTCGGTTCAGTCGGTAACTTGGAAGTAAATCTTTAATTTGTAACATTTCATTACAGACATACAAACATCGGGACAGGTGAAACTAAAAAAAAACGGCTTATGTTTAACTTACCACCAGATATAGTAACATATAAAAGACAAAAATAGTAAATGATCACCAAAATTAAACCTACATTTTAATGTAAAATTATAACCAGTTTTAACATCTCGCTATCCTATTTAAGCAAAATGAATCCAAATAAAGCATCGGCAGAACCCCATGGTTACGGAGATATCAGTAGTTAAAATTTTGAGGTTAGGTTAACTACCTGCCAAGACAGCTCGACAGAGCCCCGCTACGCGGGGCTCCTACTTCTGGGTGGTTTAAAAAAAAATAACCTCGAAGAAGGTGACGGGGTCTGTGTTCGCTCGCTTCGCTCGCTCACTACGACCCCGCCACCTTCTTCTAACCTAAATCTATCCGACCCGGGGTGCCCTAAAATTCCACTAAGATAGATTGTTGATTAGACAAAGTATCATCTTGCTCTACGGGGCTAAAAAGAGCGCATTAATTTGCTCGCTAAGATTTGGTTATCATTTACTACATTTGGTGTTCGAATACAATTTAAAGTACAGTCGTAACTAAAATACTATTGTAACTTTAGGATTTAATTTTTTTCGGTGTCAAGTAATATATTTTTGACAAAAGAACTAAGGGTACCAAAGCGTTTTATGGTGGTCATTATATTTAATCCCAAAAAAAACTTGTGAAAATTGTGGTTTTTTCTTTTGGTGGGAAATCATCTAATAATTCTTCATGTGTTGAATAGAGTTTCAAGGCATAGATAATCAGCCTGTTAATGTTCCCACTGCTGGGACTCAGCCCTCGTCTATATGAGAGAGAATAGGCCATAATCCACCACGCGGGCCCAGAGCGGAGTGGTGGATGTCAAATGTCTTTGGATTTTTAGTTCTAGGACATGCCAGTTTCCTTACGATATTTTCTGAAGGAAAACAACGGATTTTGAGAGCACGGTGACGAAGTAATAAGCCTGGCTGATTTCGACCCATGACCTACTACTCTTAAGTCGGGATTGTTACCATTGCGCCTCCACTGCTCACCAGAGTTTGAAGGTGAATCAGATTATTATTAAGTAAAACCCACATGTCTTCCAGGTTTTTCCAAGCTTTGTGTTTCAGGGCCGTGGTAGCTCGTTTGAATACTCCCACAACCCTAGCAAGCATCGGCAATAGCAGGCCCCGTCACTGATGCTCACATCTCTCTTCAACGTCCGTGGACCAAAACCCTTCATCCATCTATTGGAGCCTGCTTGTTATTAGATGGCTAGTTACCCATACCGCCGCCCACATCGACCAGAAATTTCCGACATTTTTCCGAGAGAATCCTGTATTTTTCTAAGCAATAGCGTAAGTTATAATCGGAACAGTATTTCAGAGACTTCCTTCTCACACCCGTTTTATTTAGTAATATTGTGACACAAGAAAAATAGAATAATAATCTATGGGTAGGCAAAAATATTTTTGGCACGCCATAATTATGGCATTAAGTCCCCTCTTTGAAGAGTAGCTGGAGAGGCATCACGGCGTCCTCAACTATTGTATGACACTGCAGGTCCTCACCGAACATGGTACGTACCTGCGGATTGTTCTGAATGCCCGTAAGACACAATGAAGTATACAGTGGAAGTGTGCCCTGCTTGGGCGGAGCACCGCCATGTCCTCGTAGAGGCAATCAGCGGTGGTAAATCCGATGCAAAAGGGATGAGTGGGGACGCCTCCTTCTGCAAAAGCAGTAATGCAACCGAAGGATATGGCCAGAACTGTGAAGAAATAGACCTCCTGAACGCCCCTGCCAGTGCGACTGCGACCCTGACTACCAGCTAGAGCAAACATGGGCTTGCAAACGACAAGCATTGAGTAACTTGCGACGACAGACAGCGGAGTACTACGCGCATCTTAAAGCGATGTCAGCAAAACCGTTGGGCCGATGTCCGCTTGGACCACGAGAAAATTCTACAGAAGAGACCTACGATCTCAGAACGCAAAGGTAACTGAAGGATGTAGATGTAGTTTTAGTCAATAAAAGTGTGACATGCCCTTACGCACCACTAATACAACAACCAATATTAATATGGCGACATTCAACAAAACAAAAATAAAATAAAAAAGTGACAAACATTAATAACAAACATTGTGTTTGCTTCAGGGCTACAGATATAGATTGATTGATTCAATCTAACACTCAGTTTCTGATCAAAACTGCGTGTATCAGAGAGAGGCTATGCAGTGCATTAATCATAAACATGACGAGGGATGTATTAACATAATCGTACGTGTTCAACAGATTTAGTGTTTCAGTTTGACGTACTTCCTACGAGTGCTAATCAGTAAATAACGTGTCAATGACTTAATAGTGCGGGCGCCAAAGGGAGTTGAGTGTGCAAAATATGAGGACAACCTGTTGTGAATATTTTTAGACTCGAAAAAGCATGTAGGGTTCACCCCTACCATATAGTTTATTCAGGTCTATAATAAATTCACACAACACACCACAAATAAAACACGACATTAACACAGTCACAATAATATTATCGTGTATGTTTATCAATAACACTACACTACATTCACGGCATTCATAATGTTTAGCATTATGCTGTTGGATGGTGTCGGTCGCCCCAGCGCGCGGGCCAGCGCGCGAAACGGTTGAGCATCACTGCTCGACCTTAACATTTGTAAATATGTGGGTCAGTCGGACGTAGACCTCGCCGCCTACCGCCTGCGCTCGCGCAATTTTCTGTTGGACTTGCGATTTGCTGTTACGCGATCTGAATTTTTATGTGGACTATTTTATTGTATTGTGCTGTGACTATATATTGTGTTTCTCTACTGTCTACTCTGTGTCCTCCTTCTGTGTTGTGTTTTACGTACTGTGTGATGGTCGAGTAAACCGTGAGTACTAGTAGTGATCTTTATTTCCACGCACCCGCACTCATCGCTACACACATTAACTTTACCAAAAGCATGCAGATTATGATTCTGGATGTTGCCAGGAGGTATATTAGTCCCTTTTTTTTCACTGCTCTCCCTGAAACAGCAAGTAAATTGACTGAAAAAATCATTCTACCAGATTTGTTTACAAGGAAAATTCAACCCTTAATTATTATATAATTATTATCCAACCACTTGGGTTTCAAAGGAAATTAGTGTGGTGACATCACGAACAAATTCCTTGAACGCAAGTCTAGTTAGAAACCGCTCACATCTTTGGTCTCAATTCTCGATAACAACATAATATATTTCGTACGAAGTGTGCGCGTGGCGTCACAAAGCTCCAATAGCAGGCAGGAAGGGAATCGCAGTAAGGTGAGCTATAACACCATACACACTATTACATTAAAAATACACTATACACGGTTATTTGTAAAACACTGGCAACAGGATTATGTTACTAACATCATAAACAACAACTTTTGTTCTGTAACTTTTAAAAATGTATAATATACATTTTAGTTCATCAGATTGGATCGGACAAAACCGGCAACTAAACGCCGATATAAAACGCCGTCACACGCCACTCGCGCATTTAAACCTTCTTAAAAAAAAGTAGCAGCCACCAGCCCCAAGTGGCTTGTGGCCGCTTCTAGCTTCTCGTGGCGGCATTTGTGGCTGTGGCCCATGTGCAGCGACACATACAAACATAAACATGCTCACAATCTTTCTTAACATGTTCGGCCTTATAATGTTCCCACTGCTGGGACTCAGGCCTCCTCTCTAGGAGAGGGAATGGGCCGTAATCAAACACACGGACCCAGCGCGGGTTGGTGGATGTCACATGTCTTTGAATTGTTTTGAATTGTTGATTTTTTCCGTCACCGTTTTGAGATCAATGGTGATGAAATAAATTACACAAAGTAATTCGCGTGGCTGGGTATGAATCCGCGATCTACTCGTAAGTCGGGGCCGTTACCATTCGGCAATCATTGCTCCTCACAAAATCTTTCGCCTTTATAATATTTGTGTTTGTATACCATTAAAATAAATGACTAATATCCTGTTTGAACATAATTACACAGTTCGCACGAGTGCACAATCAAGATGCCAATACCAGTGGAAAGTTAACCACAGCGAGCCACGCCCAGCCACCGGACGCCGGATGATCGGCCCGGATGCCGGACGAACGGCCCGGAAGCCACCCGTAAGACCGGACGCGGGACGTCAAGCGTTTTTTAAAATAAATATATTGAAAACATTATTATGTTTTCAACTAGCAACACGCCCAGTTTTCAGTTTTTTTAGACTTGGGAACGATTTTTCAGTCTACCCAGTTAGTCGTTTGATATTTTTTCTTTAAAAAAGGTACAAATTTTATATTTTATCTAAGGATTTAAAAATGAGGCCTTTACTAATATTATACATGGAAATTATTTTAATAATTACTAGCTTCTCTCTCCGGCTTCGCTCGCGTGAAAGTGGGTTTATCCATAAAAAAACTTTAGACCTTTCATCCCCATAAAGGGTAAATTATGGAAAATCTTCTCATAATAATAATAAAAATATTCCAACACTATCACACAACGCCATCTAGTCCCAAGCTAAGCAGAGCTTATGTTATATGTACTAGATAACTGATAAACATACTTTTATTTCTAAATACATACATATTATAAATAAATTACACCCAGACACAGAACAAATGATCGTGCTCATCACATAAACAGGGGTGCTATTCTCTAAGAAAGCGCAGCGCTGGCACAGCGACGAGTCGTCAGCGCAGTACATTGAATTAACAACCCAATGCCCCTTTACATGGATTGTATTGTTGCCCCTTTGCATGGATTGTTAATTCAATGTACTGCGCTCACGACTCGTCGCTGTGCCAGCGCTGCGTTTTCTTAGAGAATAGCACCCCTGCATAGTTCTCGTCTACGTCATAAAAGGAAATCTTGTGCAAAATTTTACAAAATTATTCTTCCAGTAGTTACGTCTGTGCGTTGTCAGTCAGTTTCTCCTTTCATAACCACGAAGGAGAAGGCGGTACGACCTGGATATCTTTCTTGAGAATTGGAAAGAAGAAGTGAGGAATCATGATCGTTGGAAGAAATGGTGGGAAACTTTTGCCCAGCAGTGGTACAATATGGGCTATTAATAATAATTATTATTTTGGATCATCATCATCATTTCAGCCGATACACGTCCACTGTTGGACATAGGCCTCCCCCAAGCGTCGCCACATCGAACGTTCCTGCGCGTCCCGCATCCATCGGTTTCCTGCCACCTTCACCAGGTCATCGGTCCACCTTGTAGGAGGCCTTCCAACACTGCGTCTTCCGGTACGCGGTCGCCACTCCAAAACCTTTAGGCCCCAACGGCCATCTGTTCTGCGAGCAATGTGCCCTGCCCATTGCCACTTAAGTTTGGCAATTCTTTGTGCTATGTCAGCAACCTTAGTTTTCCTGCGGATCTCTTCATTTTTGATTCGATCGATTTTTTCGATTTTGGATACTTACTAGTATGTAAGTTTTATGTGAGTGTACAATACAGAAATATCTTGAAATTAAATGATGCGTGAAAACTACAGTCAAATATGTACATTTCGTAATGTTTAGAAGAGCAAACGTCCACACAGACTGACGTGAAATGCAACCTTTTTTTGACATTCTATACATATAAATAAAATTAGATTGTGTCTGTTTGTAATATTGAAATAACCGCTTTTTACTACATGCATATGAATATACGGTACATACACCAAAATATTTTTGAAGTGAAAACTTCTTTAGCGGCGTTGAGCATTTTTTCTGTAATGGGTATAAAATCTTAAACTCGCGTCAGGACACGTGACCTGATCGAAAAAGCGTAAGACGGATGGAGAGTATTTAATATAAAATAATTGTAATAGTTTTAAAGTGTTAAATTTTTAATGTAATATAAATTGTCATGATTGTGTACGATAGCGCAATAAATGAATATTGTATTCTACCATATAAATGATAGTACTTTTATACTGATAAAGCAAATGGTGCAAAATTATTCCCTAACCATTCCAAAATATCAAACATGCTCAACGTTAATAATCAAGTTTTCACTTCTGCCGGCACTCCCGGAGTGCAACCCGTCTTTTTTTTTTACAAATTTTGTCTGTCTGTCTGTCTGTTTGTTTCGGCTAATCGCTGAAATGGCTAGACCGATTTTGACGGGACTTTTTTTTAGCAGGTAGCTGATGTAATATGGAGTAATTTAGGCTACTTTTATTTCAGAAACAATAAATTCAAAATCCACGCGAACGAAGTCGCGGGTACAGCTAGTTTACAATATACCTACTTGGTTCTGCCACTGGTAGTCTGCGTGAAATCGGAACTTTAACCCGAAGCAACCTACTCCCCAGGGAAAAAAAAATGCTATATGCTAACCTAGAACATGGTCTACCCTTGTGTTTAATATCATTCGAATCTGTTTAAGTATTTGGTCGTGGAGGAGTAATAATCATAAACACACATACATACTTTTGCCCGCGGCTTCATCCGCATACATAAAATATAATATATGTGACTCAGGAATAAAGAAACTTTCTATCGGTGATAAAATTTTAGCAATGGAACAGTGTCTGCAGAAATTAGCTCCTACCATCAAAAAAACGAACTTTACCACTTTATAATATTAGTGTAGATATAACTTTCATAGTATTGTGAATTCGTGATGAATCGCTGATTTATGATCACGTATTAATATTTTCTCATTTCAATGCGTCTTTATGCAGTCTATTATGTAGTAAATATATTCTGATGCTCGTTTATTTTGAATGAATGTGTGTATGTATGAATGAAAATAATTTAACGCTGAATGATATATTTCCATTGCGGTGAGACGTGTTGAAATAATAAAATAGTGTTCAGTTAATTTCAGCATCATTAAATAAATCAAATATTTTTACAGTTAATTGGATAGCATGTGTACCTACACACCTATCACATAGCATCGTGAATTATAAGTACCTACATACTCATAATTTTACAGTTACATAATGGCAGGCAACTGAAGGAATATAGGTAAAGTTTTAGTCAGGAAAAGTCTGACAAATCCTTTTACTCCACCCTAGAACGGGAGAAGCCATTAGATGATTTCCAATCTGAACAAAAATATAGTTATGTAGTATATAATCTATACATATATACATATAAATAAAATTAAAGTGTCTATTTGTAATATTTAATAACTGCTATTTACTACATGCATATGAATATAATATACGGTACATACACCAAAATAACGTTTTTTACAATTTTTGTCTGTCTGTCTGTTTGTTCAGGCTAATCTCTGAAATGGCTAGAC
The DNA here is from genome assembly GCA_929112965.1 of Mythimna albipuncta. Lineage (NCBI taxonomy): Eukaryota > Metazoa > Arthropoda > Insecta > Lepidoptera > Noctuidae > Mythimna > Mythimna albipuncta. The sequence goes on from OV815972.1 coordinate 6,553,308, forward strand.
CGACTTTGACAGGACTTTTTTTGGCAGATAGCTGATGTAATAAGAAGTAACTTAAGCCACTTTTATTTTAGAAAAAATAAATTCAAAATCCTGTAGTCCACGCAAACGAAGTCGCGGGCACAGCTAGTAATTATATAAGTTTACTAGCGACTCACCTCAATAATCAAATAGAGAGAATAGTGTTGGTACAGTGATAATGATTCCAACTTACAAGTTGTAGGTCGTGAAAAATCTAAGTTCAAAATCCAATCAGGCACATTTGTGTAATTTATTTCTTCACAAGTGCTCTCAAAACGGTGTAGGAAAGCATCGTGATCGTCATGTTCCAGATCCAAAATATTTGAACAAATGTAACATCCACCAATCGTGGTGGATTACGGCCCATTCTCTCTCCTAGCAGTGGGCTACTGGGGCCAGGGTGAACCGAAAAGGAACTCCAGGCCCGGTATGAAGGCTAGAAGGAACAGGGTGGGTCGTTTAGTCAGTAAGAGTCTGACACTATCTCCCGCTTCGCCCAAGAGCGGGGGTTGTCATTGGATGATTTTTCCCACCATAAAATAAAGTCCCAGCAGTGGGAACATTATAAAATTGATTAAAATAATAATTTATTTATTTCGGGCAACATGTACCCATATCATAAATACCTTATAGACTAACATACATAATTACTTCATCATCATCATCATTTCAGCCGATACACGTCCACTGTTGGACATAGGCCCCCCCAAGCGTCGCTACATCGAACGTTCCTGTGCGTCCCGCATCCATCGGTTTCCTGCTACCTTCACCAGGTCATCGGTCCACCTTGTAGGAGGCCTTTCAACACTGCGTCTTCCGGTAAGCGGTCGCCACTCCAAAACCTTTCGGCCCCAACGGCCATCTGTTCTGCGAGCATTTTGTCTTTGTGATTATGCTATTCTACCTAAATTGGACTATAACTTTATCTATTTATACTGAAAGCCCGGAATCTAACATTAACATAGATCGTCGTCCACTTTGGCATAAAAACTTCCCAGTGTAAATATAAAACCATATGAGACTGTAACTCTTCTGCTATTACTCTCATCTACCAGTACGTTAGGCCAACGTTTAGAAAATTACGTCCATTACCCGCCCTATATGCAAGAGCTCCATTAAAGTAGGTAGTAATGGAGCAATGGACATAATTTGTGGTCCAAGCTCGCTAGGGTAAGAGCATTGTTGATTGCACTGCGAGCAAGTCATAAGGTCAACGTGAAGCCCGAAACTTTATCTCTAGTTCGTGGAATATTAGTAAAGAAAGGTTAGTGGGTCTATGGATCGGAAAGGAGGGTCATTAAAATTGTCGTGCAGTGGAGTCGGTGTTATCATGCTTGTGCAGAATCTAATTGATACTAATTATACGCGGCAGTAGAGGTTTAATTGAATTTAATTCACATAGTCCTACATGGCACTTATAAAACGTCAGAAGTTAGTGCATGCGTTCTAATTGGTCGTTTACAATGAAGAAGAATCTTTTTTCTTTTAAGCGATAAGACCGCCTGATTGTACCCATAGATTTAAGTTTATGTTTATATTTTTTTACTTTTGGTATATAATAAAATTTATTCTATTCTATTATATTCCATGGATTTTAAAATATGATTGATACTACTGATTGACCACTACTGTACATGAAGTTTAAATAAATAAATAAATATTATTTTTTATTTTACATTATTTACAATTTGTTAATAGGTATGATAGGACAGTGTAGATCAGTCAAAATTGTACCCAAAAGCACAAAATAAAAGTGGAATACTTCGCCCCAAAATACAAATCTAAAATAGAACTGGGCAGGCCACACCAGTCGCTTGCCTACGGCAAAGCCAGAAGGAAATGGCGTGACGAGATGGATTCCAACCTAAAGGATTGGCCAGAAGTAGCTGAGAACAGAGACTCTTCTCTGTTCTTAGCTACTTCTGACCAAAGAAGGAAGGAAAGGAGTTCTTTACCCTGCCTGAAATCAGAAATCAGAAACGTTTATTTCAAATAGACCAATTACAGGCATTTTTGAATTGTCAAAATATCGGTCAGTCCAACAAGTGGAGCTAACTTGCGCGTTCCAAAGCGTAGATCTCTATGGAGAAGAACGTGCAAGAAACTCAATGGACACTCTTTTAAATCATATTATGAATCTTCGCTACATATTTCTTGTTGCTTCTATTATGTGCGCACAATGAAGATAAGTGATAATTTTTTTTTTTTAATAATAATTATACAGAAAGTTCATAATAATAAAGTGAACCTAAACAGAACATAATATATAATATATTCAAATATATAAATCAATATTCAAATTGTAAAAAGAAGCTACATAAAAATAAAAATAAGTTTATTAATAAGTGAGATATTCACAACATTATCATTTACGAAGTTAAGATGGCTGAGATCTCAATAACATAAAAAACTTTCGGTTTGTTACGTTAACGTTTTTGAAGACTTTTGAAAATAAATAAAAAACATGAATGGAAAAGAAAAAGGAAAGGTCCTTTCTCTTTTTCACTCAATTTGATCATACTAAAACAACATGAAGTCCAGAAAAAAAGTTCTAATAGCAAACATCTTCAATTTAAGGCATATAATTATTTCTAATCCTACTAAATCTCCTTTACAACTCGTTGACACAGTAAACTGGTTCTTAAACCCACTAAATATTAACCCAGCTTCTAAAACACCACATACAGTGTAACATTAATCAAAATATAACCAGAACACGTAGTAAATCAACATAAACATCGCCGTGATATACCGACTCACAATAGCTGGGAGGAGGCAACACCTGGTCCATCAAGCCTCCATTTGTTAGCAAGTCACTGACACCCGTGTCGCTCTCATAAAATGTTTTAATGCGTAAATATTCTTGTTATATAGTCACAGAGGCGGCTGTGCCCACATAAAAAATGTGAAAAGTGACTTGATTATTACTGTATTCTTTGTTTTCTTCATCAGGGTTGAGTACAGTTTAGTTAAACCCTGGACACCAATTAAGGAACACAGGTTTTAGTCATCGTAGGCGTAGGCTGATGATGAGCAATCTGTTACTCGCCGTCCGGACCAAGCCCAAGTTGTGACGGCCACTCAACAGTAAAACCATAGGGGCCCAGTAAGGCCAAAACCTGCTGAGACCATGGTTTGGCTTTTGAAAGGGAATCCCGGAGTCCTGGAACGCAAGCCAAAGAAGAAACAGGTGTGGTTTAACTAAGAAAAACTTAGACACTCCCTCTTTCTCCGCCCTAGAGCGGAAAAAGTAATAAGATGATTCCCTACCATAAAAAAATGGGTTTTAGTGAGTAAAAATCCGATTCTCTCTTACGAGGCGGGAGAAGTCAGTTGCAGAATTTCCCACTACAAAAAGGCAAAGTGTATATCGTTATCATTTTACATATACCATTTTGTTCTTGGGACCCGTCGGAATGATTGGGAGAGACCGCGTAACATCAATTTCAAATCAGCACAGGAATTTCAAAGACCAACAGAACTAATAATACATTTTTAATATTTATATTATTGCTGACAAGTTAAATATGAATATACATTTGAATAGATGTACTGGGAGTTTGGGGCCAGAAAATGGTGATGTGTGAGGAGTGATATAAAACAAAAGGGAGTCAATGATAGTGTGACTGACCGGGTAGAATTGAAGAAAAATACGTGATCCGCCAACTTTGAGTAATATGGGACAAGGAGAGAAAGACAAAGATGATGAATATTGTAGACAAAATGTTTCTTTACCTAGAGTCAGGGCCCATCCCTAGTGAGTCTCTTCAAGACAAAGATGATATTTATAAATTTTTTACAATTAGAACTCATTTTAAAACTCCTGAATTCATTTACAAACTTAATTGCTAGTGTCATACTCATTATTTTTAATTTCGTACCATAATGTTATATAAGAAAAAAAAAATACATAAAGCAATTCGAGACACTGTAGGGCACTGCAAAATTCATCCTAAATTAGAATAAATCGTCAGTCAAATTAATAAGGCAAATTGGTAAACAAAGAAGCAATTTTCTTTTAAACAGTACATTATTAAAAAAACGAAAATCGAGCCTACGACAGCTGCCACCAAACTGATAACGAAAAATATCGGTTAATATTTTTCATTACACAGTTCACTTTTCGTTGAGGTCAAATTAAAGTAATCAATAACCTTCTTACGACAGTTCTTGTAAACAATGATAAGCTGCACTTTAATCTTACTGAGTCAATACTAGAGTGTGAGGACGCTAACTGAATCAACACGTATATTGATCACATACATCGCCTTATATTTTAGTGATAGATAAGCGCGTTCATGGGAACGATTTGTCAAAATAATGAAAAGTTAAATCAAAAGTTCACTGCAGCGCTACATAGGAATTATGTCGTCAAACAGAACTATTGAAACATAAAGCGCTGTAATAGCTTTTAAAAGATATTTTTTCCATGACTAATATGTCATAAGTGCCATGAATTTCGTGGCACTTACACGTTTTGTTCAACATAGTGTAATGTTCAAGATGTACCTACGGACTACATTACACTTGAGTCGATTGAAGTGAGTGTTCGGCACGCATAATATAATTAATCAAGTGCGTAGTACATAAATATTGATGATCACATTTTTTTTAGTATATATGTGAAACACTGAATACGTGTCTAGTATTTTCATGTGAAGAACATATACAAAATTTCATAAATGTATCATGAAAGATCATAAAGTTTTAAGCTAGTTGTACTACCTGATTATCCACACAAATACATGGTCACCGGACCATCTGAAGGACTGAGAGGTTATTTGGCGCTCGCTCCTGGCGTATTCTAGCGCCCAATGCCCACTATGACCTGCCGTATTGTACTTAGTGTCGGTAGTGTCCAACTTGTGATTTTTTATTTGGAATATTTTTGGGAAAAAATATAACATGGTGTACAAATTATTTTGTACAGTTACTGATTCTGAACTAATTATATTCTGGTTTTGTATACACTAAAACGAATGTTGTATGTATATGAACACCCTTACGTAGAACAAATTAGCTCGAAAAGTTAAGTGTTACTTGGAACTAACGACATGTTATGTAGATTACTGTCGACCTCATTATCAGAATTTGTAAGGCCATAAAACTTTTTACAGAAAGAATTAAAATCGGTTTTTCTTAGAAAGTGTCAAATGTATTATAGAATCACTTATACTGTTGTGGGAATAAAAAAACTTCATACACACTGAAAAGTACAAAATAACTTTAATTTCGGAAGTCAGTGTTTCTATAATAGATAGTTTTGTCTATTCATTATTTAACACCGACTTCATCAACAACATCAGTCGGTCCACAATTGACTGAGATATCGGTGAAAATACATAAAAAAAAATCATACATTCAGCCGAACATAGCACCTCCTCCTTTTCGAAGTCGGTTAAAAATGGTACCGTGGAAGTAATTAGGTATATTTATTTTTATAAATGACTAGCTTTTGCCTGCAGCTTCGCCTGCGTATATAAAATATTAGCTTTTGCCCGCAGCTTCGCCCGAATACATAAAATATAGCCTATGTCACTCAAGAATAAAACAGTTTCATTTAGATGGTTTCAAAACTTAAGTATAAAACTTTTTTAAATGAAATGCTCTTAAACTCTTTGAAATGCTCTTTCGTTAGATATTCTACAAACAAACATAAAAGATTTTTCTATTTAAAAGTCTACTTACAGTGATTAAAAGTCGTACAAATATTCAGACAAAGAAATATTAAGAAGACAAGAAAATACCAATACGACACTAATAGTGTACCATTTTTCCAATTTCGGTATGAAACACTAAAAATATTGTCAGGATATTCGCAATAAGGAGGCAATACACGCATGACTGTGCGCGCAGGGAATACCAACCAGACGAAAGTGATAAATAACATATCGGTACCTAATAACCAGAGACAAAAATAAACAATATATTATCGTCACCGCAGGACGAGTCTCGTTTGTACCACCTATTACGTAACTTTACGGGCTATAAACCGGACAAATGAAATAGTTTGTCGTGCAAACGCAATAGCGCCGCGTCGGCCCGTCAATTTGTCAAGTCGTATGTTTCACTGGCTCCCTCAAAATTGCTTTTGTATGCTACATGTTTAGAGTTTCGCGTAAAGATAAGCGAATGTGAATTATATTGCCTAGATCGTAAAGTCTTCTACATGAAAGAGATAAAATGATATTATTTCTAAATGTTTGTATGAGTTTCGCGTTCCTGGTTTATGGGAATGAGAACTGTATGTAAAGTTAACACTTTCACACGAGGGTAGGTACTATTGACACTAAACTCGGTCATGCAGTGAGTTACAAATAAAATATAAATAGTCTCGCTCTTTCTATTTTTCTCTTCAGTAGTTTTAAAACCGCACATAAACTGCTGTCGACTTAGGTTTAAGGCCCGTATTAATAAACGTTCTTCAGCCTAAGATCTCGTACTTGATGTCAAGGTTGAGGTCCTGATTGTATTAATAAACGAGATTTACTAGCCCAAGCTTAAGCACAAGCTTGAACTCAAGTTTCAGCTTAAGTTTACGTCATCTGCCGAGTGTTGACAGATTAATAAACGAAGCCCGACACTTAAGTTTACAACAATCTGCGTAATCGAAATGCCAGATCATGAGTGTGGACCGACCGGGACTTGAGGTCGTGATTATCGTAGAGTTTGTAGTACATTTAGTAGTACATATAGTTTGTAAATATTTTGATTCAAATTAATTATTACGATAAAATAGGATATTACTATTATACTATTTTATGGCATATGCGATATCGTTTATCAAAAAATTATGTAAGAAATGCTTCAAATCCTTTTGGATTGCCAAGTAAATAATAAAAAAAAAACGATTCAGTTCAAGATTCTTATGTAATATAAGTATTTTATATTCTCATAAAAAGCAATTTTATTTCAAACTTCGGTCAATGTAACGTAAACGTAAGCTCAGCTTGAGTACAGCACATTGAGGAGCTGATCGTATAATCGGGGATCAAATGATATCGCACTTGAGGACGGAGTTTAGCAGAACTAGCTGTTGCCAGCGGCGGGAACAGCTAATTCTGACTGCCAGGATGAGAAGCGGCTGAAAAGACGTCAGGACGTTCTCACCTTCCGCATAATGCAGATCCTCACCGGACATGGTAAGTTCGGGAGGTTCCTGCACTTGATTTTCTTTCCTTTTTAAGCTATTGTATAGCTTCTATCGCGGGCCTTGAGCGTGGAGACCGAATCCAAAAATTCCGTAACGAATATAACCTAACACCCCCTACTCATTTGTTTTCTTATCGGTCACCACGCTCAAAAAGTGTAACTTCAATTAATATCAAAGAAAAAAAAACAAAGGAAAAAAAAATACTGCATAAATAAAATAAATAAATAATTAATAGGTTATAATAATATAATAATTAATAGGTAATAAGTTCATAAAAAATGCTATGCAATATAATATGCTTTACCGCGGCAGTCCCCGAGTGCCACACGTCTTTTTTTTTTCCTAAAATACTTTGCCTCACGCCAGGAATTAGTCCTATATCGTGGGTGCGCTCACAAAATACCCACACATTTGTACGACCTACAGATAGATGTTCCAACACCAATCTGTAAACCATACCAATTTTGTTCCGTGCTGTCGATCCCGCACGGAACAAAATTAGCAACCGCAGCGCAGCGAAGAAATACCCGGGTGTCACTATTGTGTCCAGGACCGCCCGGAGAATGGTGGAAGTGTACCCTGCTTGGAAAGAGCACCACCATGTCTTCGTGGGTGTTTTTTTTAATTTATTTATTTATTTCTCTCATAACTTTTAACAATATTTTAATATATTTTTAACTCGCCAACTTTATAGTTTCATGGCGAGAAACGCTCGTTTAAAATCAATTTATTGACATCACAAAGTAACACATAAACAGTAAAAGTATGAGTGCATTTGCTGTCTCAGTATGTGTACAATATAACGTGCTTGATCCTTAATTTATATTAATTTAAATTGAAGTTAGTTATGTACATATATTTTACTTTTAACAGTAATGCGTTTTTTTTTCCAAAGAATTTATTTCTCAACAATAGCAGACCTGGCGGGTCATTTTAGTTCGAAACTTATACCCTATGTAGTACGCAATGAGTCTCCAACCAAAACATCCGATGCAGTGCTGCCGCTCTCGAGTAACAAATTCCTTAGTCTTGACTTTATGACAGTTTTACTCAGTTTGTGGTTATTTTTCTGATCGGTGACTGTGCCGTCTCGTGCCGGGCCCTGGTACAGGCTATAGTTCAGAGCAGGATGGAATGGCAGGCGGTCGACTCCTTCTGCAAAACAGTAATGCTGGCGAAGGAGGCGGCCGCACACATGACGGACCGGACGTCTCACAACGCAGACGCCGGCACCCTGACTCTCGTTTCCAGCCACTGTAGGTGGCAGACGACAAGCAATAAGTATTTCGCCAATCGGCCGTCAGATAACTGTCCGGACCGTCGACGACACGTAGCACGTGCGCCTCAAACAGATGTCAGGTACAGCAGAGCCAAATCCCACTGGGCCATGGGTTCACTTTCTACGGAAAACTCGAGGTTGGAACACAAGGCAAACAAGGAATATAGGTGAGATTTTAGTCAGTAAAAGTCTAACCTCGGTTGTCTGCTCTCTCCTGAGCGAGTCCAAGAGGGACAAGAGGGTGTACCTAGAGAGGGAGGAGGGATTTTATAATATACTAGCTTTTGCCCGCGCGGCTTCGCTCCCGCTCTTCCCTACTCTACACTACTCTACACTACTCTACCCTACTCTAACCTACTCTACCCTACTTTACCCTACAATACCCTACTCTACCCTACTCTATACTACACTACTCTACACTACTCTACCCTACATTACCCTACAATACCCTAGTCTACCCTACTAAACTTCACATAAACTATCTACTAAATAGTAGTAGATTTTTATATATTATAGACTAGTATCTGCCAGCGGCTTCGCCCGCCTGAAAGTATTTTTTTTTAATATACTTTGGACCCCCATTTCATCCACTTAGAGGGTGAGATTTCGAAAGTCCTCTCTTAGTTCTGACCTAAGTCATAAAAGGAAACCTTGTGCTAAATTTCGCGCTCCTAGTCCAAGTAGTTTCGGCTGTGCGTTGACATGTCAGTCAATCAGTTTCTTCTTTTATATATACTGTTAAAGTTTGATCGTTTTAATGCCGTGGAGGGTCGATCCGGTACATGAAACACTAAAGATAAAATTAAAAAACGAATTAACTTTTTTTTAAAACTCGTGTTAATTTACGCATGTACGGAATTAATTTGTTTAAGAAAACGTCAGCTAAACGAGTCCAATGACCTGTGGGTAGTTTGTACGCAACGCCGACTACTACCTACACATTACTGGACCCGCTCAGCTGACGTTTTCTTAATTAATTTAATTATTTTTTTATCTTTACAAATCGATAGTGTTTCATGCACCGGATCGATACTCCACGAGATGCAAACTATTAAAATTAGCAGTGTTTAGAGACAGATTATAGGGGCAAAACTTCAGTTATCGGCGCCTATACATAGGTACAGTTATTGGCCATTTCAACTTTGGCGGCCCAAAATAAATCACGCCTACCAGAATAGTAGATTCACCAAGTCACTGCATTAACCAGTAAGCAGTTTTGAATGTACTATTCTGGTAAGTAACTGTTTATTTTAGACCGTCAAAGATGAAATGATCAATAACCGTGTAGGGGCCAGTAACTGTAACTTTTACCTAGTGATAAGTAATACTTGTCACCATAATCTTATAAAGATGAAAGTTACCACCAAAAAAAAAGTACCAGAAAATAAGAAAGTTACCATACTACAGTTTAAGGATCGGATATTAAAACAAAACTACAACATAAACCAACGTAACTCTAAACACAAATACTGCAAGAATAATAACTAATTTGTAATACACAAATGACAAATATCCCAACACAAATGCCTCATGAACCATCATATAAACCAGGAATTCTATAGAACTCACTTTACGACCAGCGTACTTGCAATGTTAGCAGTTGAATACAGAATCGGGTCATATATAACTCCACTCCTAACTTTAGGATCATGATACGCTATGACAAATTGTACTGTCGTTCTATAATAAATAGGTTTTGAATTTTAGATTGTTACAATATTTATTGGTTTTTCTTTCAGTAAACATGACCTGTCAATTAATACAATACCTGCTGTACATGTCAAACTAAATCACCTAATAATAATTGCGAAAGTATCGTCATCTGATAATCTTTAAGGGATTTAATGATAAAGCACAGAACTTTTGATATTGCCAGCTTTCTGGATTCCGTTCCCGATTTCCGGTCACAGTAGGCGCGGGCTTGCGGATGGTGAGCAATGGGTAGCTTGCCGTCCGACTGACTAGTAACCGTTCGGACCGAGTCCAAGTCGTCAACGGCGCGTAGTATTCCACGCACGCCTCATGGAGTTCTCAGCAAACCGTAGGAGCCCAGCAGGGTCGAAGCTTTCTGGGACCCCATGGGTGATGCAAAAGAGATCCCCAGGGTCCTGGAACAATGGCAACGAAGGAATCGGAGTGGGTTTTTAGTAAGTAAAAGTCTGACTTTTTATATAATCTGGTGTAGGTAGAATCTGTAGCTTCAACCTGATCCCTCGCCAGAAACGCCTTAAGGGTCAGGAGTCACAGGAATATTTCCTGCCACTGTAGGCGTATATTTGCAGATGGAAAGGAATAAGTAGTAGCTTGAAGTCTGGCCATCCAGCAAGGATGACCAAGCCCGAGTCGAAGGCGTGTTGAGTTCCACGCGCGCCTTAATAAGATGTCTGCAAAATTAGGCAAAATTGGTGAGCCTGTTAGGGCCGATGCCTGCTATGTCTGCACAGGGTTGCGGATTGTTCGAAGGAGTTGCCATAGCCTTTTTTAAAAGGGCAACAGAAGGAACATTATCAATTTTAATCAGTAAAAGAAACTCCCTTATGCTCCACCTGCAAGTAGCAGTGTTATCTTCTACCGTGGGAAGAAGCCAAATTTCAGGATTCTGGATCAACGGGAAGTAACCTATGAATTTGGATTTTTTAGAGTATCAAAATATACGTTATTTGCGACATAAATCCAGCCGTATCTTTTTTATTCTTTAACTTAGAAGTTTGTTTTTTTCACAGCTTACAGGGAATGCAGATTTAAGTATACAGTTTAATTTCCACTCGATACCTCCACGCGTTCCCGAGATTAAGGGTCGTGACAGATAGACAGACGGGCAACAAAAGTGATCCTATAAGGGCTCCGTTTTTAGGGTTCCGTAGCCAAATGGCAAAAAACGGAACCCTTATAGATTCGTCATGTCTGTCTGTCTGTCTGTCCGTCCGTATGTCACAGCCACTTTTTTCCGAAACTATAAGAGCTATACATTTGAAACTTAGTAAGTAGATGTATTCTGTGAACCGCTTTAAGATTTTCACACAAAAATAGAAAAAAAAAAGCAATGAATTTTTGGGGTCATACTTAGAACTGAAACTCAAAATTTTTTTTTTCGTGAAACCCATACAAGTGGGGTATCTATGGATAGGTCTTTAAAAATGGTATTAAGGTTTCTAATATCATTTTTTTCTAAATTGAACTGTAACTTCCAAAATAAGAGAATGATAAAACTAAAAAAAAATATATGATGTACATTACCATGTAAACTACCAACGAAAATTGGTTTGAACGAGTTCTAGTAAGTAGTTTTTATTAATACGTCATAAATCTAAAAAAATATACTATTATTAAAACATCGATCAAAGTTACAAAGAACTACAAGAACTTTTATATTATGTTACTTGCTGCTACGGAACCCTTCATGGACGAGTCCGACTCGCACTTAGTCGGTTTTTTTATTTTGAGGTACGGAACCGTAATAAAAAATAATACAACAATCACCGGTCTCTCAAATTGCAGGTTGGTATAGCCATTTTATTGCTGATCGTTTCCAAACGACCTGTTTGCTGATTGGTGATCGCCATTCCGCTGTCAATAGCTTCATCGTCTGAACACATCGCAAATTGTAAACGAGTGACTGGCGCTTGGAAACGATTCGATCCATTGGCCGCTCCCTTCACGGAATTGCGAGTGCTAAATGTTTATATTTTTCTGACTTTTAAATACAGCCACCCTTTTTTTGTAGGTGGGAAATTACTAAATAACTTCTCTCGTTCTGGGTAGAACAAGAGGAGGAGTCAGACTTTCGCCATCTACAATCTGCCCGTGTTCCTTCTCGGTGGCAGCGATCTCTCACGCCGGGCGTTGGTACAGGCCATGGTCCGAAACGAGGAACAGTGGCAGGCGGTCGCCTTCTTCTACGAAGCAGCAATGCTAGCAAAGAAAGTGGCCACACGCGCGAGAGCATGGCCCTCATGCCCCAACCACCGGGTTCCCGATCCCGCCAACGTAAACGCAAGCTGGCGGACGATGAGCTAGCTAGGTCGCCGTCCGACCGTCTGGTAACTGTCTAGATCGAGCTCAAGTCGTCAACGGCGCGTAGTAGGTATTCAATGTGTGCCTCAAGGAGTTATCAGCAAAACCGAGCCCAGGGTCGAAGCCTACAGGGGCCATAGTTTATGCGAAAGAGGACCGTGAGGCTCTGAAACGAAGGCAAAGCAGGAACAGGAGTGGGTTTAAATCAGTAAAAGTCTGACACGCTCTCCTGATCCGCCCAAGAGCAGGAGATGTCATTGGATGGTTTACCAACTAAAAAAAAACTCGTGTCTCTTTAGTTACCCTTACCGGTCTAGGAATGCGATACATAGGAACTAAAATTTAAAATCCAGTATCGTGGTAAGTTCTTCACTCGATAGGAACATATATAGCACAGCCTTAAATCAACTATCGGGCAGTTACCCGAACAAGAAACAACACCTGTCTGGTGTCTTTTTCAAAGAGAACCTTTGCCTTTAAAACTCTGCCGGAAAACTCCACAAAGTCAATTTATCTCAGTGGTTTTTACTTAAAAAAAAATTCCAACCGCAATATTGCTCAATTATTTGAACGGTATGAACAGAATGAATGGAAGTGTGAATGTGAATGTTTACCAACAGCTCGCTTGCAAAGAATTATCAATGCTCTCGGCATTTTAATCATCTAAATTCGGGCATTGTTCTTAAAAAAGTCGGGCCCGACAGTTCATTATTGCGTCCCGCCAAATGTACAATGGTAACAATGATTTCTTGTGAACAATGTTACTTATCAGAGTCTTTTATTGAGCGAGGAATTGAAGACTTCTATTTTCGTAAACATTTTTCTAAAGTGAAGACGCCTTGGAATTCATTACTTAGTGAAAAAGTTCAGAAGGTAGGCCTTTTATCCCCCGCCCTTGGGCGGAGAGGGAGATAGTGTTAGGCTCTTAGTGACTAAAATAGATAGCTACAACATAGGTCTTTAAGTCAAAAGTGAATAGGTTACCTCTAGACAAGCGTGCTCCATCGTCGACCACATCATCGCTTTGCCATCAATCGCCAAACGCGAGCCAATCTACACTAATATAATAAACAGGTAAAGTTTTTTTTTGTTTGTAAGTGGTAAATGATAAATGATATTTATTTTATAAATAGGTTTAAAAAACACTTTAACATGTCAATTTTTTTTCGTCTGTTTATTCTACATGAAGCCGGTGTTTCCTATCTGACTACCCTGAGAAGAAACACTGAAACAAACTCAGGTCTCAAAGTCTCTTTTAAAGACCATACAGTAAATACGTATTGGTCCGGATGGACCTGTCTAATCAGTGTAAGCATTTGTCAGTATTCGAAAAGCTCAACTTAGGACTACTAAGGAGGACCACGACTTGTCGAACAATACCAAAGGCCGCAGAAAATACTCAAATTGCCAGACATACGTTAAAATTAAAATCTCTGGAAGTACTGGTCCTATTGCTAAAATTTTTACAGCGATAGGAAGTTGCTTTATTCCTGAGTGACATTTACACTTATTTAATAAAGAGGTAAAGTTTGTTATTTTGTTTTTATGTTTTTTGTTTGTAGGAGGTAATCTCTAGAAGTACTGGCCCGATTGCTAAAAATTTTTCAGCGGTAGAAAGCTACTTTATTCCTGTACTATATTTAATGTACGCGGGCGCAGCCGCGGGCCAAACCTATTAAATTATAAATAGAATTTAACGCTGTATACCCTTTTCCCGCGTATACTGCCACAGTTTACAAATTAAACAAGCAAAGCAAATGCATTTTCTTTCCATTAAACGGCAGCATCTAAAACAATAAAGAAATGTAAATATTGATCAACATTTTAATATCCTTTCGTAATAAAAAAACGTTAATATCCCTAAAGAAAATAATTCCAACTCTCATAATACTGTATAGGCAGGGAGATAGAGACTGAAATCTATTATCTTAGATGAAAATGAAAAGAGGTAAAGTTATAATAGTAAATTTTGAAACAAGTGCAGGAAGTTAGTCATTGGCGAGCAGTGCTGCGAGTGGCGCGGCGAGCGGTGCAGAGTGGGGCGACATTGATAAGTGAAGTATTTTCGCTATGAGCGGCGACTCGTAGCGTTCTTCAAACTAATACTTGACTGTGATCCCACCTGATGGTAAGCAGTGACTTATACTTTGAGCTTACCGCTCGCCGCTCCGCGCTTAACAACGCTCACAGCAGCAAGGTCATGAAGGGGCCGTTAGAATGTAGTCACTTTTACTTTAGTTTTAGGTTTTTTATAAGTTCTAGCTGGACGGTTTAAATTTTATTAAGGCCGCTACAGGCAAGTTCGATTAATAAAATTTAAACCGTTCAGCGCGCACTGTTCCCGCGCGCCTCAAGGAGTTGTCAGCAACAGCAGGGACCCAGCCGGGTCGAAGCCTACTGGGGCCAGGGTAATCCGAAAGGGCGCTCGAGCCCCGGTATGAAGGCTAGAAGGAACGGGGTGGGTCTTTTAGTCAGTAAGAGTCTGACACTCTCTCCCGCTCCGCCCAAGAGCGGGGGATGTCAATGCATGATTTTTTCCCACCATAAAAAAAGGCAAGTTCGATTAAGCTGGTGTTAACCTCATAAGATAAATTGCGAGAAGTCAGTCATAGTAATGTCAAGTCAAAGTCAAAAATATTTTATTTCACATAGGCCTACATGGACACTTATAAAACGTCAGAAGCTAGTGCACGGTTCCAAATTGGTCGTTTCCTATGGAGAAGAACCGGCAAAAAACTCCATGGTTATTCTTTTTAAAAAAAGTGGTTGGTATGACAATATTGATAGATATTATGTAAGGTAATGAGGGGAAAACATAAACTCAAGGCTAATTTATAATTATTTGATGGATTTACAAAAAGAAAATCGTTGCATAACACTAGGAATTATTCCTGGATCACGGGTGCATCCACAAATACGTAAACTCACATACATAAAACACTCAGGTCCAGAACCACTATTTGTAGGTCATAAAAATATTTGTTCCTTGCGGGAATCAAATTCACGACACGCAGCGCTGTAGCCAATTATTCAACTACTGCGCCCACCTCACATCAAGTTCTTGGTGAAACAAGTAATAAAGCTTTAGGTAATAAAAGCCTAGTAATTTGATTATTTTATTTTCTAGCTAGCCATAAAGTGCTTACTGGTTTATTATGTGAATTCTAGTAAGAAATAAATCTACCCTCATTCTTAAGGCGGTTTTCACACTGCCACGTACCACGCAGCGTAGTGCGTGTCAACGCACCTACGCGCGTACTTGCGGGAGTGCAGATCTGCATCATCGTGCGTGTTTTACTTACTTACGCGCGTAGGTGCGTTTTTTTAAATTCACACACGCTCGCACTCATTTCATACATAATCACGCATGGTACTACGAGACCCACGTGCGTGAGTGCAATTTTCTCCACGTGTAGGCGCGTGATCTGCATGAACGTGCGTGGATGCATTTTCGGTGTGTTCGACTGTGCGTGTTTTCTATACAAACGAAGATACTAACAAGCAACGTTCAGGCACTACGCTGCGGGGTGCGTATCAGTGTGATGACTGCCTAAGTGTCCTAAAAGTCAATTAAGCCAAAATGTCAAAGGGATTCGTAGTGACTTCCTCTTACTAATAACAATGTACATGGTTGTAATAGCCATTTCCTTTTAGCCAATCGAAGCCCGTAAAAGACTTTCATTTTGCTAATAATTACATATTATGATCAAAAACCGGTCCGTGGACCGACAAGGAAAAGGGAAGTGCGCAATTATTACGGAATCAAATCATGAGGGAAAAGTGAGCAGTAGTCTCGTAATCGTTAATTAAGATGAAAAGATCATAAGGCGCTTTTTTTAAAGGTGAAAAAATATGTCATGGCTTCTGCTACTCTAGGTCGGAGCTTAAGAATGTAGTTTTTTTTTTTATTGAGTAAAAATCATACAGATGACATCTTTTTTTTTTGTTGGTGGGGAAATTATTCCATGACAACCCCCGCTCTTGGGCGGAGCGGTAGATAGTGACAAACTTTTACTGACTAAAAAACCCACCCCGTTCCTTCGTTGCCTTTCATACCGGGGCCAAGCCTCCCATTCAGAAATAGACCCTTGACCCGAGTAGGCTTCGACCCTGCTGGGCCCCTACGGTTCGGTCCGGACGACACATGCAGCACAGCGACAGCGAGCTACACATTGCCCAAGTCATCGACGGCGCGCACTGTTTCCGTGCGCCTCAAGGAGCTGTCAGCAACAGCAGGGGCCCAGCCGGGTCGAAGCCTACTGGGGCCAGGATTATCCGAAAGGGCGCTCGAGCCCCGGTATGAAGGCTTGAAGGAACGGGATGGGTTTTTTAGTCAGTAAAAGTTTGTCACTATCTCCCGCTCCGCCCAAGAGCGGGGGTTGTCATAGGATGATTATTCCCATCGAAAAAAAAAAGCTTACTGGGGCCAGGGTTATCCGAAAGGGAGCTCGAGCCCCGGTATGAAAGCTAGCAGGAACAGTGTCAGACAGTGTCAGACCCTTACTGACTAAAAACCAACCCCGGGTTTTTAGTCAGTAAGAGTCTGACACTGTCGCCCGCTCCGCCCAAGAGCGGGAGTTATAATTGATTTTCACCACCAAATAAAAAAAAAACCTATGTTTCTTTCAAGTTCCTTTTTGTGTTCTGGGACCACCACTATGAAATCTTCAACTATAGGTATCTGCCGACCGGGAGCCTAGCTAACGTCACATTCTCATTAATGACAATGGAATTCGATGACTCCGAATTGTATGAAACTGACATAAGTTACAAAACGCAAAATGAAAGTGTAAAACATAAACGATATTCTCAAAATGGTCAACATCGTAAAGGCGAAATCGAACTTCGAAACGAAATCGATATCGAATGCCACTTGTCTAAGACCGGATATTTATCTCCTTTATTGACTATACATACATTTATTACGCTAATTGAATCTTTAATTAATTTCGAACAATGCTTGTAATGGCTAACGTACTTCTTACCAAGATCTTAGCAAATAACTTGAAACGTTCGGAGTCCGGAAGCTAATGAAACATCTATGCTTTTCAAATTAGCTTCCAGTTTGATTCAGGTATTAGATAATGTCTATAGGAGGTGCTAGATAACCGTGGATAAAGTACATTGACCTTTTCCTAATATCTCTGCGTAGATACCCGAAAAACAAACAATGAACTGCTTTTCATTACTAGATCATGTAAAGGATCACGATACATGTCGATTCAAGACAGCTTTATGTTTTTATTTCCGCTTTTTATATTAAAAATGTCAACAAATTAGGAGGTTCAATGACCGTTATTCCACGTTTATCTGACGTCAACTTTAGTACCTGAACATTAACAAGGTATTCCTAACGAATACTTGGCATAGATAAGTAAAAAAATATAGACGGAGTATTTTATGGCTTTTAATTTTATGTATTTAAATAAACAATTTACATTTGAAAAATACTTAACTAACTATGATTATAGTAAAATCAAAAAATAATAATAAAAACCCAAAAATGTTCATTTTTAGAGTTCCATACCTCAAAAGGAAAAAACGGTACTGTCTGTCTGTCAAGACCCTTTACCTCGGGAATGCGTGGAGGTATCGAGTTGAAAAGAAAATAATATACTCAGATCTGCGGCCCCTTGAAGTTGTGAAAAAGTCAGCACTTCTGAGTTAATGAAAAAAAGGCACGGCCGTTTATGTCGCAAAAGACGTATATTTCGAAAATCTAAAGGGAATCAAAATTCATAGGGTACTTCCTGTTGATCTAGAATCCTGAAATTTGGCATGAAACAAGGTCTCATAGCACAAATATAGGAAAAAACTGAAAAATGCAAAGTATCCAATTAAGTCACAAAAAAAATATTTATTTTCAAAATAAAAATATTGACCTGATTCTTGGCACATAAATGAGGACATAGTAAATTACTACTGGCTCCCAAACTAAGGTTATCGTCTGTTACTTGGAAAAAAACTACAGGTTGCTACAAAACATTCAAAAAACTTCTTTATGCGGTGTGGGTACAGTCTGTATGTCTGTTCGCATAAACTCAAAAACTACTCATTCACATACAGTTTTTACCCACAAAGAGGGTTATTTACACGTGCATATTATAGTAGAACAGAGAGAGAGAGAGAATTAAAAAAAATTAAAAGCTGTCAGTTATGCAGCCATCAGCTCCCAGACTAACCGTTTATGTATGTACACCCCGCGCTCTGTAAACCAAACGCATTTACCATCATAATAAATAACATGATAACAAAGGTCACGTCACGTCGTCGATACAGTACATTTACCGACACATTTACTATCAAAGCAAATCAAAACACTCATTAATTATGAGACGGCAAAGAAATATGGCGGCCAAAAGAATATGGCGACCGATGCTATGAAGTTGGCGAATACGCGTTCCCGACGTTGATAGATTATTAGTCGCTTGCAACTGTTCCCGTTATTTTTCATTTACTTTTTCATGTGTTCATATATATCCCTGAGATCGTCAGTTCAATAGTAATGATTGTTTGACACATGTGTCCCAATATACGTGTTTCGCATTTGCCCTCTGTGGAGTGCAACACATTCATCAGGTGATTCGGAATCAGGTCAACGACCAGTTACGTTTGTATGTCATAGGACAACTGCTAACAACATTAGTTCATAACAAAACGCGTAAAACTGTTAAGTCATTATTTTAATTAAGACTCAGATACCCACATTGTAAAATCGACTTTAGATGAGATTTTTGTATTTGAAATGAATATTTTTATTCACAATATATTAAAGTCACCCAAACAGAAAAGAAAGAAGAAAGTAAAAAAAAGAAAAAATAAATTAAAGGCAATAATAAAGTTTCCTTGTGTGATCCAATCACAACTGATGATATCTGCAGGAGAACCAATGTTACCGATATAGACCAAAACATTGCCAAACTTGAGCACCAGAGGGAAAGTCCACTGCCTCTTAAAAATTAAGAACTGCGGATTGATGGGGCCGAATGGTTCTGGAGTAGCGAACACTTACTGGAAAACGCAGTGTTACCGATGATCTAGCGAGTATCGCAGCAATGAATGCAAGACGCATAAGACAGGTTGTTGTGACAACACATGGGTAGGCATGGAGGATCGCACCTGCGCTCAAATAGTGTCTCAACTCAAAAATCAAATTATTGAGAAAAAGTCTATAAATTCTAATAATTCAGAAATGTAAGATGTGACGCTACATAAAAATGGGTCACCTGTAGGCAAATAATTGAATTACAAATATGACAATATCTGAGCTTAAAGTATGATGAATTCTGAAATAAATAGCATAATATCAGCAAACTTTTTTTTTTGAGTTATATGTAGATATGTCAATTTCAGCGGAGGTGTGATTATATACCTTTGTAATCCTGGTTTTCTAAATAAGATATTCGTTTTTTAAGCATTTACCATATTGACTCTCCACCACCCTAGGTTGACTGGTAGAAGTGGTAGAGAATGCCTAAAGGCATAAAGTCCACCTTCGTATATTTGAATGCCTGGAGATTAAAGGAAGGAGTGTTGTTTAGTTTATTCTATTCTATTCTTGTAAAAATATTTGCCAAATTAATTAGCCTTTTAAATGCTGGCAAATAAGAAATTCTTCCGGATAGAGTGCAAGTTCAGAGACACAAATCTCGGCACATAAAGGCAATCGATCACCACTGCGCCAATCTCATTAAAACCCACTCTAGATTTTACGACTCTCGTCAAATCTCTTCAAGATTGTTTTACGCCTGGAATATTCTCGAGAGAGAAATCTTTTTACATGATTACATGATATAGCAGCTAGGTATGTAGGATTTTAGAACAACAACCTCTCATCAGGCGCCATCTTCACTGGGTTGTTTTTTGAGGTGCTTAATCATCCAAAGACTTCTTCCACCTCTTTCACTCGTGAAAGGTCGCTGATGATCGCCTCCGGTGCGGGGCACACCTCCATCGTGTCGTCCGGGTAGTACGCACAATAGTGATATCGAGGCGTTACTTTCGCCTGAACCGAGTGCTGAAAGCTCCGAAACTTACCATGTCCGATGAAGATCTGCGTCACGCAAAGGTGAGGATACAGTAACGCCTCTCTAGGCGCTCCTCAAAAGAAGACTTACCACCATGATAATGGCGTGCCCAACCTCCACTGAGCTACAGAACTGTTCGATAGAATTACCACAGCTCTGGAACGTAAAGAGCAACTGAAAGAATATGGGTGGATTTTAAATCAGAATATTTTTTTTTTTTTCATTGATATTAATTGAAGTTACACTTTCACACATTGAATTGAATTTTGATTGATTGTTCACTCATTTGTTTTCTTATCGGTCACCACGCTCAAAAAACAAATGAGTGGGGGGTGTTAGGTTATTTTCGTTACGGAATTTCTGGATTCGGTCTCCACGCTCAAGCCCCGCGATAGAAGCTATGCAATAGCTTAAAAAAGTTCTATATACGAGACTCGCTGACGGAAGTGACGCATAAGTCTAAACGACAAAAATAATTGGAGCCATAATTTTCCACATCCTCCCACTCCCAAAGCGGAAGCGAAACACAAACCTAGCAATAAACTATCGAAGGACGAAACTTCGTAAAACTGACTGACCAATTAAAAACTTCGTATTTTTGTTCACAACACGATGTCATTCCAACTGTGCCTATTTGCCGCATCAGCGAATACACGATTCACTGTCTTAAAATTAAACTACGTTCGGGAATGTTCGTTTAAAACGAATCTCCACGAATTCACGCTTTGGGGATAATAGTACTTATTTATTTTCGGGCCTGCAGAGCTTTACTGAGGAACACTGAGCGTGCGGTTTTTAGCTAGATGTAGTGAGAATGCATGTTAAAGGATTGATAGTTATGCTTGTGAGTTAAACCGTGATTAACAAATTAAAATGAAGATACGGATTTTCGGATTGATTCGATCTTCAGTGTTTGTTTTTGCGTTAATAATATAATAATAATATTCCACAACTATCACACAGCGCCGTCTAGCCCCAAGCTAAGCAGAGCTTGTGTTATGGGTACTAGACAACTGATAAACATACTTATATATTTCTAAATACATACATATTATAGATAAATTACACCCAGACACAGGACAAGTGATCGTGCTCATCACACAAACATTTGTCCTGGGTGGGAATCGAACCCACGACCTCCGGCATAGCAGTCAGGGTCACTAACCACTAGACCAACAGACCTGTCAAGCGGTGTCTCTCTGCAGACCATATCCATTGTTGTTATTCCATTCATTGTACGTACAGCTAAGGACTAGAATATCCTACCAAGGTCTCTGTTTCCTGATGGCCTCAACCAAGGGATCTTTAAGAGTAAATAAGTTACTTCTAGGTAAGCTCGGGTGAGTTACAAATGCCTGTTGGTCTAGTGGTTAATGGCCCTGACTGTGCCGGAGGTTGTGGGTTCGATCCCCACCCAGGATAAATGTTTATGTGACGAGCATGATCATTAATTGTTCTGTGTCTGGGTGTTATTTTTTCTATGTATGTATTTAGAATTAGATAAGTATGTTCATCAGTTGTCTAGTACTCATAACACAAGCTCTGCTTAGCACGTAAACTAAGATAAGAATAAAATCATTGCTTTCTCTTTCTAGTTTTAACTATTAGTAAGAGAGAACGATAGTTTAAAACAAGTTTACTCGTAGTTGGTATGCAAGAGGCCGATTCTCTATCGATGCTGGCACGCTCGCCACACTCTTTTTTCTCTTTTTATTTTCTATTCTATTCCATTCCATTCTATTCTATTCTATTCTATTCTATTCTATTCTATTCTATTCTATTCTATTCTATTCTATTCTATTCTATTCTATTCTATTCTATTCTATTCTATTCTATTCTATTCTATTCTATTCTATTCTATTCTATTCTATTCCATTCCATTCTATTCTATTCTATTCTATTCTATTCTAATCCATTCCATTCAATTCCATTCCATTCTATTCTATTGTACCAATACGAAC
Organism: Mythimna albipuncta; assembly: GCA_929112965.1. Classification (NCBI taxonomy): domain Eukaryota; kingdom Metazoa; phylum Arthropoda; class Insecta; order Lepidoptera; family Noctuidae; genus Mythimna; species Mythimna albipuncta. The sequence continues at coordinate 6,575,760 of OV815972.1, forward strand.
AACCGTACATAACTTAATCCAAATAAGTAAGCGACCTAAATTGTACCGGAGCAGTTTTTCTACACACCTCGGAAATTCTTCTCAACAATTTATAAGTCCCGAAAAACTCGCGTACAAGTTTAATACGACGGGAATTCTTAACGAAACAGTTCCACAGGGTCCATTTAGGTGTTGCTTTTGTTGTAAGTTTTGATTAAAAATATTGTTTAGTGAATGTGGTAGGACTTAGTTTAACTTAAGCATTACATACCAGGAACAATGAAACAGTGGAACGCTACTGAAACCAAGGGCCAAGTTTTGGTAATAAAAACCAGCACAAAAAATAAAATGACAAACCTAAGTTAACTCACCTCACGCCTCAGCCACCGGACACCTCGACCAAGACTTCCAGACACCATGAGCAAGGGCTTGCGGACAATGGACAATCGGTATTTCGTTGTCTGACCGTCCGGTTACTGTCCGGACCGAGCGAGATTCGTCCATGGCGTATAGAGTTCCACACGCGCCTCAAAAAGATGTCAGCAAAAACTAAGGAGCTCAACAGGGCCGAAGCTTACTGAGGCCATGGGTTGACTTCTGAAAGGGAAACCGATGGTTCTGGAATGCAAAAGGCACCTGAAGAAACATAGGTGTAGTTTTAGTCAGTAAAAGTCTGACACGCCGTCTCGCTCCGCCCAAGAACACAAAATCAAACAAGCCGTTCGATCGAAGTCCTATCCAAAAGCGGTATTACGATCTATCGACTTATTTCCAGTTACATTAATAAATATTCTACCAGGATAATGTAATACAGACATTTTTAAATCGACAAATTTCAAACAACATCGGTGTCGTTCAAACTCGATTGATGGATGTGAATACGGAAATGGTCTAAACGACTAAATCGATACGATATTGTTACGGTTTTCATTAAGTGAATTGGCCTACAGGAAAAGCCTTTATACTAGATTTCACCTCAAAAAAAGGTTGATTTTAGTTGTCAGTGAAAATCTGGCACTCCCTGTTGACTCAGCCAGAACGCAATGTGTTGTTTGATGAGATCCACCTAAAAGCAAGCTTTAATTGGTTGAATGAATTTTCATAAGTCAATTGCATCACTAGACTTGCATATAATTTGGTACGGGTCGGTAATTGATACTCAGAAACTGATAATGGCTTGTCTCATTATCCGTACCACATTGTCTATGACAGCATGGCCACAGAATAGTAATGTACAGAAGTCAAATTGCATACAAAGCGCGCTTGAGCAATGCACACATAGACACCGCTCACATTAAAACGAACCATTGTTTGAACTACCAAACTATTGTTAGGTAGGTAATCGCCCGTAGGTAAACTGTTAAGATATGAACTATTCAGCGAACCGTCGCGTCGCCGCTGCAGACGGGCGCGCGTGACAGGACGGCAACCCTAGCGTGACCGCCGAGAGTAGGTATGAAAAGTACATAAATAAGATTGACTTCTGTACCTATCGATTTTGTGGCATGACTCTAGTAAGTCATAGGTTAACTTTCTTGCACTAATGTTAATTGATAATAATTATAACATACTCTGACCCTCTTTGCATTAGTAGGAGGTATGAGTATTTTGTAGCCATTAGTGAAAAAGTGTAAAATTTTACACGCGATGAAAACCGTAACGATATCGTAGCGATTTAGTCATTTAGACCATTTCCGTATTCACATCTATCAAGCAAGTTTGAACGACACCGATTTTAAAATCATTTGAAATTCGTCGATTT